>MPNW01000066.1:53746-95621 GCA_011800805.1 Hirudo medicinalis
TCGATAGAAACTTTGTTGTATAAAGACTGTAGACAAGTTCCTTAATTGCTTAGAGTTGACTGTTAAATTCAGTTGTTTATTAAACTATTTACTGTTGTTTCCGTTTTCTTCTATAATTTTCAATAATTTCGAAAGTAGAAATCTTGATGAACATTTTGATGCACATTTAATCAGTCAGAGCTGCGATGTTGTTGAATAAGAGGACTTTTAAACTAATTCCACAGATTCCTAATAATTTCAAAAACTGAAAGTCTACCTACAATTAATATATGAAATTTTAAAAAAGCATTTGAAACGTAGTTTCCAAATATTATAATTTAAAACATCGCAATTGAAAATAGATTTGAGTGTCTGCTAACTTCAGCTACGTTAAAGACTAGACTTTTACCAATATATAAATGTCTGCTGGTGAAAGACAAGTATCAGATTTATGTGTCAAAGGAGAAAGCATAAACTCTTAATCTATCAAAAATATTCTGAACAACATTTGGATAATCTTGGACAATGGAAAAGAAAGTTT
The DNA here is from genome assembly GCA_011800805.1 of Hirudo medicinalis. Taxonomy (NCBI): domain Eukaryota; kingdom Metazoa; phylum Annelida; class Clitellata; order Hirudinida; family Hirudinidae; genus Hirudo; species Hirudo medicinalis. The sequence goes on from MPNW01000066.1 coordinate 54,267, forward strand.
TGATGGAAAATCACCGAACTTTCAGGAGGATATTGAACAGTTTTATGTCGACATCATAATAAACAGCAAATCGTGTCGCTCAAATAAAATTCATAAAGTCAGCTAAGACTTGTCTCCTTCCCCAAGCCTGGCCCTATTCAAATAGGGTTTATGCAATGCGGCTCAGATTTCTGGCTGCAATACACATGAAGGACGCGCTGAGGCCGAGCATTCTTCATTCTACAACTTAGTTGACCCTCCCGACCAATTTTTGACTGCTATACAAAAACAAACTAGTCAATCGTACTGACCTCATACCATGTGAAATTAAATCTGACAAAGTAATTCCCCGATACTTGAATCTTATGGTATTAGAGGTGTTGTTTTAAATTGGTTTCAAAATTATTTATCTAATAGAAGACAAAAAGTCGTGTATAATGATGTTTGTTCCTCTGATACTGTTATTGATTATGGTATTCCTCAGGGCTCTAGTTTGGGTCCTCTTTTATTCCTCATTTATATTAATGATTTTCAGTGTTCTTCGAGTTTAATCAAACTGTTGTTATATGCAGATGATATAGTTGTATATATATTTGGGAAAAATTTAAATAATCTTATTACTACATTCAATAATGAATTAATTCTTTTTAAGAATTGGTTCATTAAAAATTGTTTGTCTCTTAATATTAACAAATCTAATTTTACTATTTTTCATTCTTGTAGAAAAGTAATTGAATATACTCTTCTCTTTCTATAAATAATGTTTCCCTTAATAGAGTTTCAAGTGTTAGATATCTAGGGGTCTTAATAGAGCAAAGATATGGGTCACACATATCTTTTATGTTAAAAATCATGTTTCTAGAAATATAGGTATAATTTCCAGAATTCGGCCATTTGTTAATACAAAAGTAGCTCTTCTATTATAATTTTCTCTTATCTATCCTTATCTAACTTATTGCAATATCATATGGGCATCTACTTACATGTTGTAAGAATAAATATTTACATCAATTGAATGTTTTGAAAAGCGGATTATACGAATAATTTTCTTGTTAACACCTTTGTCATCAACTCTCTGCATTCACTAACAATAGTCTATTAAATATATCACAAATTCGTAATTTACAAACCGCTCTTTTCATGTTTTCATATGATTTCAATTCTCTCCCCAAAATATTCTCTGGCTTTTTCATAGCAAGCGATAACTTGTTTAAAAAGTCGTAAAAACAATATTTGTTGCGCGGAATTGTACAGTTTATGATTTTGTACATTACTCTTTGTAAAAGCTTCCTGTATATAACGATTTATAAGGTCAGTCTGATAGCGGAAGCATGCACTTCCTTAAGGCTGGCCCTTTGAGTTTATTTGAATTCGTTTTAATGCTTTTGCTTTGTATATAACAGCTTGTTTGTTCGAATCAATAAAACTTATATATATCTCCACTGCAAATATGAAAAATTAGGCACATGCCTGAGAACCAATGCAGACCCACAGCAAATTACTGGCATGACCACAATTTGCAATTTCAATGATCAAAAAAGATCTTTTAGCCCGAAACACCAGATATTTAATATTAACCAGCAATTGAGCAATTAAACAGCATATGCCAAGCTTTATTAATCCAAAATGGCTTTGAATGTCATTACCATAAAAAAAAATGCTAGAAAGATGAAATTCAGTAAGTACATGAACTTTGTGGAGTCCAAGAGAATGTTTTTGAACAAAAAACAGGATATTTCCTGCACTCACCCTTTAGGAATGGTAAAAAAATAATATTTAACATATATCTTGAAATTATAACATAAAACTAAAGAAAATTATGCAAAGCATTAGACATTGCTGAATGAAAAGCAAATGATGTAATAAATATGTAGTATAGGCAATCTTCATTCTTGAACTGTTCACTGATCATCTTTCTTTCCATGTTTAAGAATGCGAGTGAATTCAACATAATCGAAGTTTCCACTCTTAATGGGAGCCTCACGATACATCTCATCCACCTAAAAGCAAACCATTGCATTTCAATTAAGTTATCAATGTGAGCAACAAACTCAAACTATCAACCTCTTCTTCAGTGAACCTGTCTCCCATTGTCATCAGCAGCTCTCTCAGTCGATCTTCATTTATAAAGCCTGAAAGAATGAAAATGAAAATTGACTACTGAGTTATCTAAAACCATATCAAGTGGACATACCTTTGTTGTCTTCATCAAAACAAGCAAATGCATTCTTTATGACTTCTTCAGGATCAGTTCCATTAAGTTTTTCTCCGAACATTGTAAGAAACATTGTGAAGTTGATAGGCCCTGGGGCTTCGTTCATCATGCCATCAAGATCTTTATCTGTTGGAGCCTTACCTGTAAAATTTATTAACTTTCCTACTTGACCTAGCTGAATTTTATATATCAATAAAAAGGTTAATAGTACCAAGAGAAGCTAGCATATCATGAAGATCTTCCTTATCTATGAACCCATCATGGTTTTGGTCTATCATATTGAAAGCTTCCTTAAACTCTTGAATTTGGGCTTGGTCAAACATGGCAAAAACATTTGAAGTAGCCCTTTGGGCCCTTTTCTTTACTCCTTTCGAGGCTTTAGCTTTAGACATTTCTCTATAAATGTAAAATACCCAAATGTACTTTTTAGTTTTTGGTTCATCCCGATGAGAAAATTCCGCGTGCAAGACCAGCAAATTAAGAACATTAATTCTGTAAAAATAAACATTAAAAAGTATACAGACCTCCGAAACGAAAAGAGCACAAATTAAACAAAGATTGAGCACAATAGCAAAACGGCCAGCACGAACAATGTCAACCGGAATCTCTGAGCAAGCTAGGTGGGTGGCAGGTTATAGCGACAACTACTACAGCTAAGGAGAACCAAATATGGATATGCAATTAATCGTTCCTTTAAAGTAAATGATTATCATATTCAAATGATTTGGCATTTGAATTTGAAAAAATATATTAGAATATTTATTAATTCTCTAGCAGTTTTACTGAGAATAACTGATGCAAATGACGCTTAACGTTTTTTTTTCACGTGAAATCTTTTCAGTAACCGATTAAATTATGAGATAATTAAATTATCAAATCCTTCAACAGTTCCTACCTTCTCAAGTTTTGATAGAGCTTGCATACCAATTCACAAAATTGCTTCAACAAATAAAAACGCATTTATTTCATACATTCAAGTCATTAGATAAAATTAATTTATAGTGGTTAAGATTAATGTCTATATGATAAACCATATTGAGTGAAGCGAACTAAATGAGTAACCAAATTCCACTATTCAATTCATGTTTAATATTAAATTTACTTTACCCGTATCCTTTCAAACGCGCTTGTTTTTCAACTGGGACTGGAGAGGCCCCTCACCAGACCATCGTTTCCTTAGTGCTTAGCGGTTTTCAATCTTTCTAGTGCTGCGACCCCTCGGGACTTGCCATGTTGTGGCAACCCCCAATAATACAATTGATTGGGATACCTTTCACTCAATAACTTCATTGACGTTATGTCTTTGACTCCTAAATAATTGAAAGTTTATATTTAAAACCTTTTAAGTACATCTCAAACTTCTATTTACAATTTCAGATAGTTTTAAATAAGAAAACATGAAATAGATTTTAATTTTTTTTAATTATTGCATGTGCATGCTTCCTTTTAACTAATTCGGAAATTCTTGGGGCTCTGCGAGCACACCGCAAATCATCGCCAGCGTCAAGTCTACTCCTTATTTCGACTTGATGACCAACAAATTTGAAAGGCCTGTTTCGCATAGGTGTATTGTTAGAAAGGGAAGGCGCAATACAATCTCAGACAAAATATGATATGATTTCAAACACATGCCAAGCGACAAAGTAGAGAAATCATGTTCTGCTATGTCGCTGGTAATGAGTTCAATGAACCCCACTTGTGCATTCTCCGGAACCTCTTCAATATTAACTGTGAATGGACTTCTAGCAAGTGCAAGTGGTGTCAGGTAATATGGGAAGATATCTTGAAATTTCTTCCTCAAGAATTTGCAAGTGTTGTTTGATAGAACATATTCTATTTTTTGTTTCTAGTTCAGCATCATTTTCCTTAAAGAAGGGTAGTAAGTTCGGCAACATATAAATTTTATTTTCATCTAATTTTCTTTGCCCAAGCTAAAGCTGAAGTTTCAATTGGAATGCATGGATCTTTTCTGATAAATCTAGGCATGTTGCATTTGATCCTTGAAGGGATACGTTTAATTCCTTTAATATCGCAAAGATATCAGCAAAATATGCAATTTTTTAAAGTTTGGTTTTATCACTGAAAAATTCTTCGAACTTTAGTTTTCTTCTTTGATTAAAAAAGGTTTTAAATTCATCTCGGAGATCAAAAACACGTCTTAAAACTTTGCCACTTGACATTATTAGGTGCATCAATCTCATCACAGTTTTAAAAACAGGCGGCTGTTTAAAGCTTTAAAAAAATTCACAGCATTCACGACAGTTTTCATGCTTTTACTAAAAAAAAACATTTTAATAAAAATTATATGCAGGATTAAGGACATGGTTTTATCAAAAAGATGTTTTTAAATATTAGAAAAACTAATAAATTCTTAGTCTCCGATGACCCCTGGCTTAGGCTAAACATCCGAAATCAATTTAATACTAGTTCAGAGCCGTTCTGTTTAAAAGTAGTCTCGGATCGAGTATGGCATGTTAATGGTGCCCATCTCCAGAACAAATAGAAATTGGTGGCTGTTCCAGAAAACCACCAATGCCTGCTTAAACAGCGGAGAGCCAGTAGATTGCGCAACACATGGAGTTCTGGGAAATTAACTTCGTTGCCGCTCCGATAATAACGCAAGCCATGAATCGTCATCAGATCTCATCCTATTGGAACACAATTCTTAGATGTGTTGAAATATAGCCATTATTTTGATTAATTCGAGTTGAGTTAATTTTTAATTGGGCAAACTAAAACCATAGAAAAATATACAGGCATTATCAATAAAAACCAGAGCACAAAAAGTCTAAAGTGTTGATGTTTCATAGGTCGAGTCTGTGACATGCTTTCCCCTCAGTGAGAGGGTGACTGCACTCATGAAAGCAGGCAAAGCATCTGACCCTCTCAAGTGAATCTCAACAAGGTCTCGAAAAGAACACAAATATTCGTTTTCCATCAAAGTGAAAACATCGCCTTGTGATTCCTGTAATTATATGCAATAAAATAATTGTTAAACACAAATAATGGGCAAATTTAAATGTTTTTATGCAATTTTTTATTAATCATCTCAAAGTACCTCGAAAATGAAGAATTCATCCTGTGATTCTGCAAATATGCTTGCAAGCTTGTATGTACCATCATCAGTTCTCTCAACTTTGTATCCAAGCAACTTGGAAACCATTGATTTGAAGCTTTTGCTCACTTCCCCATATTTCTCTTTTAACCTTTTGTTCAAAAGTTCTGAACTCATCAGTTGGGACTGCAATTCTAAAATAAATTTTTGAAATGTTTAAAAAGTTAAAACATTTGAAAACAGTTTCAGCAATCAAATCTTGAAGTGATATCAGCCTAATTCAAAAATTTAGTAAAAAAAATAATTTTCGATATGCAAATGATATAGCTTGTCATCTAATAACATCATTCACCTTCTTTCTCTTTGACTGAAGGAATGGATGCCAGTGCCCGAGCTGTTCTGCTGGTCAGATCTTCTTGGTTGTTTGATTCCAACATGGTTTTGATCTTCATCTTAAGCAACTGATTTTCCTCCTTCAGTGATTCGAGATCTCTGGTTAGGTTTTCCCGAGCCATAGAAAAGGGAGTGGATTTCATCTGAATTACTTTTGTCTCAACAGGATTGTAATGGCCCTGTAAAATGAAATTATTTTGGGGCAAGGCTATTTAGAGAGAGAAAAACATTTACAACAAGATGATGGTGATAATATTATAATTAATTTTTTCCAATCATCACATAAGATCAATGATAACAAAATAATAATAATAATAACAAAAGTTTCTTACAAAGCATTGGCTTCATCATCCAAAAGGAGATGTTAGTCGAATGTACGTTAAGAGGCGTAATGGAGGTAGGGGACTTGTTCAGTTGATGTCAGCTTACAGCTGGTCAATTTGAGTGATTATATTAAGCAGCCAAAGACAGGTTTTGCAAGCTTGTAAACAAGCATGAAGCTGGAAAGACAAAATATTCTCTCCTGAAGGAAGCAAAAGCAAGAAAGAATACATATTTGCTTTTGTCAACAGCTCAAACTCCAGCAAAAGTGATGCTAAAGGACAGCATAGAGAAGGAGAGAATATAAGAACTGCAGGAGAAACCAATGCATGGACAATTTTTTTGCAGCCTCAAAAACCTTTTGTTGATAAAGAAGCAAGTTGTGCTTGGTTAAGAAGTGCAGTGCTCAAAGGAGAAAATGAAAGCTTGATCATGGCAGGTCAGAACCAGACACTCAATACCAGATACCATCTTCAAGTAAGATCTTAAAGAAGCAAATCGATGACAGACACACCTTTGTCATCCATGACTGAAATTCCAAGACCAAGACTGGTAAGCTAATTGATGTTTTCGTCCCTGATGATAAAAACATCATGCTTAAAGAAGCTGAAAAAATTAGCGAGTACAAGGATTTGGAGATTGAAATTAACCTGATGTGGAATGTGAAAACCAAGGTTGTCCCAGTAATCATAGGAGCACTAAGAAAGATGAGAAAAGACTTCGCAAAAGGAGTGGGTGTCGATACCAGGACGTTCTAAGGTTTTGGAGATTCAAAGAATCTTCTTGTTGGGCACTGCCCAAAGTGCTTGGATGAATCACTAAGATTATATAAATTTCCATGCATTTGTTCAATTGAGGAAGAACTGTCACACCAACCAGCATGTCACTTTTTTCAATACGAAGTTCAAGAACTTCCTTCTCCTTGCAGACTTTTTCCAGTTTTTTCTGCAAATCCACAATCTTCTCCCTGTAAATTAAAAATACCTCATTATATGGAAAACTAAAATTCAATCAATATGAAATATAATAATAATAGCTGTTTATTAGTTATGTTTTCACATTCAGGGTATCAAACCAAATGCTGTAATACCATCTAAACAAACACTGCAATGAGGCTAAATGGAAGAAATATGAAGCCAAAAATTGCACACTTACTGCAAAGAAAGAATGACACCAGAGTCCAAATTTGCAGTGGAACTCCTTGCAAATCTATGCTTCTGCTCAGCCAACTGCTCTTCCAGCTTTAAGTGAAATTTACAATTTAACAACTTATATAGGAATAATCTTTGTTCCTGAAGGATACAATACATTGACCTATTTTGTCAACAATACTTACAGCAACAATTTTTCTCTTCAAATTTTGAATTAATTCTGAAAGTTTCTGGATTTCTCCATCCTTTTCCAAGCAATGTTTCTTAAATCCATCACAGGATTCTTCTAATATCTTAAATTTTTTTGGGCTGTCGAGTCAAGGGTCTGGGTCATTTCACTCTCATATGAATCCAAAATGTTTTTGTAACTGTCTCTTTCCTGAGATGGTGAAAATGAATATATATGAATAGCTGTAAAAACTAGATTAACATCTAAAAATATTTGGTATTTATTAAATATATTTGATAATGTGATTTTTGTCTCAAATAATAACATTAATAGTACGCTTCACCAACCTTAACTACAAGTAATAATTTCTGCCTCAGGCTTTTGAATTGGGAAGACATGAGCTCACATTTGGAAGATGAATCTGCAAACTCCACCCTCATTCTCTGAATCTCAGCTTGTGTGGCTACCAATTCATCCTCAGTTTTGTGTAAGCTATCAAAATTCATTTTTATTTAAAATCTGTAAATCCCTGAAAAAATGTATTGAGCACTAGATTAACTGACCTGATTTTTAGGGAGCCATTAGCCTCAGCATAGACCTGATTGGTGTGGTTGAGATTTTCAATAAGCTGCACAACATCAGAGGCACATCTGATGCAAAGAAAGAATTAAAGTGAAAAAAATCAAGGTGAAGTGAACAAATCACCACAGGGAAAGAAGATAGCTTAGCATTTGAACATACTTGAGAGTAGGCATTGAATCAAATAAAGGCTCAAATTCAGCCATCCTCTTCCTCAGGATCTTAAAATAAAAAGAATCATTTAAAATTTTAGTCTCCATCAATTGGGCATGGAATTGCACCATAAAGATTGTTAAATATTACATTATCCAGATTGAAAATATGTTTGCATTAGAAAAAAAGTATGTTTTTCATTGCATTTGCAATATAGAAACCTCATTTCCAAGCCATAGATCATGGAGTTCACTGCATCTCTTCTCACTTCTCTCCAATTTTTCCTGCAAACTCCTGCACTTTTCGTTCAGCAGCTCCATATTTTCCCTCGTTGACCTAGATTTAAAAGATTTTTTTATCATTTAGTTGCATACATTAAGCCTGTAAAGAAAGGGAATGAGCTCCCTTACTTAAGATATGACACTTCATATTTCAGTTGTTTGTTCTCCTCTTCTAGCTGCTCACATCTTTCCATTTTCAATTGAACCCATTTCGATTGTTTCGAGTTTTGTTCATCCTTAGACTTCTCATGTTCAAAATCCTTCAACAAGTAAATGTTTCATTTGCTTTAGTTTTAATCAATACAAGTAAACATTTTTGTTACCTTCAATTGTTGATTTAAAGTGCTCAGGTGATGTTTGGCATTTTCATAATTTAACTCCAATTTTCTCAGTTCATTAGTTTTACTGGAAATACAATAAAATATTATAGGAAAACATACCAATGTACAAGAATAATAAATAAATTAATGATTACAAAAATAATTTGAGCAAAGTAAATGATTCAAAAGGAGAAAAATTGCAAAAGCACCCCTTCAATTGAAGTCTGAGATTGTCACTCTCATTGGAAATATCAGCAATTGTGATCTTGAGACACTCATTTTCATTTTCAATTGATTTAATTTTTTGAGAACTAACTTGTTTCATCTTTCAAAAATGAACATTTTAATTTTTGAAATGAACATTTTAATTTTTGAAAACCATCAACTTAGCATAAATAACATCTACCTCCTCTAATTCCATTTGCAATGCAAGGAGAGAAGCAGTCTTATTTTGTTTTATATGTTCCTCTCTGCATTTTTGTAAGTCCATTTTTAATTGTATAACTTCATCTTTGGCAGTTTCATACTTCGAAAGCACTTTCAATCCCTGATGCTTCATTTCATCAGCTTGTCTCTTCAATGTCTACAATAAATACAAATAACTTAAAATATAACCAAACATGTAAAAAAAGCATAAACAAACTTCAGAGTCAAATTAATAATGTAAATTAAGTAAAAAGAAATAACCCATTTTCCTAATTTTAAAATGATTTCAATAATTACAGAAACAATCATGACAAAAAGGCATTTAAGCTGAAAAGGTGAACGATAAATAATTTTTAATGTTTTACGCATTTACCTCATAATCAAACGTGAGTGAATCCATTTGTTTTTTATGGAAGATTTTGTCTTCTATCAATTGTTTCTCCAGACCTTTAATAACCATTTCCAGTTGTGATATGTTTGCTTTCAGTGAAATAACTTCAGATTCATTATGATGGATTCCAAGTCTGTGTTGTAACCACTTTGGTTCTGGTAGAATTCATTCAAATGATTTTGGTTGAAGATTAATATGTATGATTAATGCAAACACAAATTTATTTTTGAGCAGATACATTCAATATGCAATAAGGGCAGAACTGCATAATAGCTGGTTTATTGAGTCACATATCTAAAAGGTCAATATCTTCATTACGACCTTAGTAATGTGGCTGTATCAAGATCAACTAATCGTAATTTTATCTGCTCCTAATTCATCTTATTAAATCTTTTGACCATTGAACTTTCATACTAAGATATCTTAAAAATATGATTAAACTGACCGGTGCATTTATCATCCTGCACATCTCCTAGGCGAGGTCTTTTATTGTCACGGAACTTCTCATCAAAATTACGATGAATTTTAATCACAGTTGTGCACTCGTCATCTATGTCTTGCATTGTTGAAATAAAAGATGAACACAAAAACCTGTACTAAAGTTAACAACTCCATTTAAAAAATAAAAAGGCCCATAGAATACTACAATTAAGACATTGCTACAACTTATACCACTATTCAGAAATTTGAAGTTTAACAAGCAATTTAATATTTTCTCGCAATGAGTAAACTAAAAGTTCTTTAAGCCAATATTTATGGCGAAATAACGGTATATAACAATAATACGTAAATGATAATATGAATAATGTGAAAGCTATCAAACTAACGAATTGCTAAGGTTGCAAATAATGATCGTACTCGATTTAGGAAACAACCTTATTTTTTACAAAAACAATAAATCCATTATAACAATATTTTTAAAAGAGTAAAGCCAAAATAAGGCTAGTAACCCAACCGTTCAGTAAAATTGTAGATAAAAACAGATCACAGCCGTTTTCGAAAACCAAACACACCGCTACTAAAAACATTAAAAATGGCGATTAACGTTACATTAATTAATTCAAACTGAAAGTGACAATTATAAAATTTACAATAATTATTATTGATAAGTGTATATTATATTTGTATATTTTTAAACAATGGATAAAACATACTGGCTTAACATATTATTTGTTACATTGAGAATAATAAATATTGATTATTTTACAAATTGTGAATGTCATAAAACTATTTAAAACAGCTTTTGAAAAGAGCTGCGCTTAGAATACCTTAAACCAGTTTGTGTGGGACTATTATCATACTATTTTGCACTATACGATAATATATTGTTTTTGTTTTCTGCGATGGCTGTAGTTGAAGGTATTGAATAAATTGTTGAAGTGCCTATTTAAATGCCCAGCATCCTATAGCTTATTAGGATTAGCGTTGCTAATTTTGTATACGATTGTGCTCAAATTAGATATCCAATATTAATTCCTTATGCTCTCAGTAATATGTAGAATTGAAACGCTTTCAGTTTTAAAAAGTGCATTTATAAGGACAACAGCGTAGGACCTGCAAAAATTAATAAAATAAGTAGCTGGCTAATTTCTCCAAATTACCATCAGATGAATTCAATCCAATTGAAAGTAAATGTTAATTGTTTTTTCTAGATGAAATTATTAAACGAAAGCTGCTCATAGAAGGAGATGGAGGAAATGATGAGAAAAGAATTAATAGTCTTTTAAAGACATTTATTAAATGGACCAGTTCAGCAGATGCAGCTGAGGAGAGGTAAAAGTAATCTGCTGAAACTAAACATTAACACTGACGAAACAATTATTTTTTAGTTGTGCTGGACTAACAAGGATGTTCTCAACTCTGGCACAGTGTCAATTGACCATGCAAAAATCTACACAGGTTTACAACATGAATCTGAAAGAGCAAGAAAATTATGATAAAATCAATGCAGACATTGGTTAGGCTTATTCATTACATTGACATAACATCAATATATTGCATTGATATGAAAGTCATTTTAAATTGATTTTGTATGTCCAATATTCTTCAACCAATTTAATACTCTGGATCAATATGCATGTTGTCAATTTAAACCACAGATAACTTGATGGCTATCACTCAAAAGCAGATCAAAGAATGCAAAGATGATTTGAGGACTGCCAGGTGCATTAGAAAGAACAAGCAAGGTTTGTTTTTGCTCAGCTGCTTTATATTATTTTCAGATGAAAATATTACATTGACTAAGATGAAAAATTGAAGTGAATCTTAAGAAAATGAAAAGAGTTAGTATGGAAATTTGCAAGAAAGAAGTTTTAACAGAAATCTAATTTTTGTCGTAGAGTATGACCTTCTCGCAAAAGTTATCCAGACGAATCCTGACAGATATGAAACATTAGAGTTTGTTCACAATTTTGTCAGAATAAAGGCACATTTCCATTTAATTTCCATGTGTTTTTAGGCACCTGAAAGCTATTGACCAAGAACTTCTGAAGCTTGAAGAAACAAAAATGAAATTCAAAGAAATGGTAACAAACAATATTGTAGAGTTTTGTACTTTATCATTTGTGGTCATTCAAAGTCCCATAAAATTTCAGCTAAACATGAGGAAGAAACATTTTTATGTTCTTCTTTGTTCCATCCATGAACTCCAGAGGATGTTGGAAGGTTAATCATCATAAATAATTTTTGGTATAAATGGTATATTTATGAAGCTAATATAAACTTTAAATCACAGATGACAGTCAGTTAAATGATGATGAATTTGCAACCTTTGAAGCCATGGATACCAACTGATTAAATGGGTTCAATTTTATTGATCAGCTAAATAAAATAATCACTTTTGTTGAAATTTTGTCCAATTATGTCAACATAAAGTTATAGTCCAAAGATCTGGATCTGGTCACAGCATTATTAATTAGTTTGGCATTTGTGCAATTCTCAATAGGAGACTGCCACACAGGCAATAGTCGTTGAAAAATCAAAAAAAATGACAATTCAAATTTTATTCATGGAATTCCAGTGATTTTTTAACCAAAGATATACTTCATGCATGCTTTGCTTTTTTCTTCCCAGACTTTTTTGGCTTTTTCTTGATTTCCTAGTAATCAGTTATATGATGAATTAAGCCTTATAAATTCAGTATGGCCTATTGCACTTACTCTGTTATCCAAATGGTCATCTGTTCCTGATTTGTGCATCATTTTCTGCAAAATTATTTCAATTTCTCAGGATCTAACCAGTTTCCTAACCAGAACAATGAGGACAGAACCAAACCTTTTCTGCTTTCAGTTTCTTGATTTTCTCCCTATCTTCTTGGACAAGTTTTATGAAATGCTGCTTCTTTTTTCTCAGCCTGTTAGCCCTCTTCTTGTCTGTTTCTGACCTTTCGCTTTCACCAAGGAGTCCCTTTCGACCATTAGCCTTCAAAAAATATTTGGAATTTAGGAAAGTTCAGATTTAAATGTTATGTAAAAATATGCTTACCATAATCTCTTCAGGGGCAAGAGACATTGCCTCTGTCATTGCAACAGGAGCCACTTCTTCCATTGTCATGGCAGCCACATTCGACACAATCTTAACATCAGGCACAGCCTAATTTAAAGTAGATAATTAATTACTGTAATTGCTTAAACATTGGATGAAAACTTAGGTTATATCAATACAAACTGGTTTGGGATTGAAATGGAAGTTGGACAAAGCATCCAATTTTCTAAACAAGGCTGTCATGGATGATTGAATCTCTTCAACTTCCTCAGGCACTTTGTCATCTTTTTCCTAGACCATATAGCACTTAATCACATTTGTAATTTGTAAATAAGAAATGTCTGGTCTCACATACCCGCATCTGATCCAAATATTCATTTTCATAAATCTCTGCTAGTGATAATTTGGATTTTTCTTGATCAAGAACCACTTTTTTGTTAAGACTAAATGCTGCTTCCTTTATCTTTATTTTCCTTTTAGGTCCATCCCAAACCTGAATTGTAACAGTTATTTAATGCATTGTTTCTTAAACATACGAAAAAATGAAGCAATCAAAATTACTTGACTCATGGCTCTCTGACAAAGGATCTCCTCAATTTTCTTCATTACTTCAGGTGTTGTTATCAGAGCTGGATACCAATAAACAATAAATTCTCATGAAAAATTATGATTGATGGAGGAATATTAAAATTGCAAAACAGAAGTTAAAGATATATGAAATATCCTCAGACCACATGCAATGAAAACATTTTCAATAAAAATACAACAGCAACAACTGACTTGGTTGTTTTGCTACCCCAAATTCCACTTCTTTGTCGACGAGGCTATTTATAGGCCGATCCAAATGAGTGACTTCTCCCCTCATCTGCCATTCCTTCTCTGCAACAGCTTTATCTTCAAGCTGAGATGCTTTCTTCCTCATCTGAATAAAGTAGAATGGTCTTAATGTCTTTTGAAGTGATTCTTGTGAACATTTAGTTACATTGTAGAAACATTTATGCATGATCTTAATAGACATGATCACAATTATCAACTTCCTCAAATCAGTTAAAGAAAGTAGTTTTTAAAAATGCAATGAAGTTATTAGATATTAGTGTTGAGTATAATATAATATTACCATTTCCAATCTCCTCTCAAATGAAGACAAATGGGTTTTATCCTTGCCATCCATACCTGTTGATCTATGTTGAAAATTGTACACTTGTGATACATAGCACAAATCATAACCAGCAAAAATATTATGATATACTTAAATGAAATACCAAGATAACTAAAAACCTTGAATTGTCAGTGTTGTTTTCCACTTCAATACCTTCAGGTTGATCGAAAAAGTCATCATATCTAATCGGGGCATCCTAAGAAAATTCACAACCATTCATGATAATTAATATTAGCAAAAAAAATCAGCTACAATGTTTCAAGTAAATAACTTGAAAATGTTGACAAGCAGACAAAATCACCTCATCATAACCCTCTTCATCGTCGTCCTCAGAATCATCAAAATTTCTTTCCTTTCCTTCAAGGGCGTCTTGTTTGTCAAGGAATGCATTCATTTCAGATATATTAAAAAATTTTGAATCATTCACTTTGTCTTTATGCATTCCATCTCCTTCATTTTCCGATTTCTTTGAATTCCTTATACTCTTTTTGAAAATTTCAAGAGGGTCTTCATAGCCATTTGGTTCCAACTGCAACCTTGGTTTCTTGGCTTTTCTTTCAAATTCATCTTCACTGTTTTCATCTTCTCTATTTTCTTCTCCTCCATCCACATTTTCCTCATCACTATCCACTTCTTCATCCTCATCATCACAGATCTCATCATCTGAGAGCACTTCATTGGTTTCATCTTGAATGTCATCGATAAATCTCACTTTTTTCAAGATTTGTTTAACCCTTTCATCATCACTAATTTCTTCACATCCTTCATCAGTTTTCTCATATTTCTTATCTAAAGTAGGAACCTCTTCCACACTTCTAGATTTTGACCTTTCCGTTTTCTTTGCCTCATCAATAACCTTGTACCAATTATTATTTACCAGTTCAATTTGCTGCCATACTTGTTCTTTATCGAGACCATCAATATAAAGCTCCGTCAGTCCAAAGTGATTAGCATCACATAGTTGCATTAGGAAGTCGAAGAGCGATTTGCATGCTTGCATAATCTGTGACGATGTATTCGAGTCTCTGCAATTACATTAAAATCATATAATTAATATCTGTATATATAAATATTTAATGCTTAATACCAAGATATGATGAGAAATTATTCACAGCCAAATAACCTTTTAAGGGTCTCAAAATTATCTTTCAGTATATCCAACATATTTAGGATTTGTTTAGCATAGACGATCATTTTTGTAATTTCGAATTTTTTTAATTTCACGATATTCGGCAGTCATGCAGGATAGCGCTCCATAAACAGATAACCAAAACAAAGATTAATTTTTAAAGATATCAAATGTCAGTGTATTGTAATTCAGTCATCATTATTTTTAATTAAAGCTAAAAATGGCATTTAAAATATATTTTAATCTTGAATTTATTCAACTTAAATTAATTTATTAACTTAAATTGTATTCCTCTCCTTCCTGGTTGGCTATTATGTTATTAGTGTTTATCGCACTATATTAATAACCTGATTTTTTTTAAAGCTATAAATAATTTGTTTAATGGTCGGCTATTTGGTGTAAGCTCTTCAGTAATAAAATTTAAGATAAAAACGAAACAGCCTATTTTTGTGATTTAATTTACACAACCAGACTAATTAGATAATAAATTTTTATTTATAAAAAATCTTAAAAGGTCATTTGTAAATTATGTCAAGCGCCTATAGGGATTATGAAGTAGCTATGTCTTGTCACAAAAAGTGATATGCTGTAATTTGTTATTTCTTATTTTTAATGTTATTTAATGCAATTTAATAAACTAATAAATTTGTGTTTAAATAATTTAATTAAATTATGTAATTATCATGAAGTACTGAAGTAACTAGATTAAGGGGCATTTCACACATCATTGTTATTTCTTGTAATTGATGGTATGGATAAATTATTTAGTGAAACGTTGTGATATAAGGAAAAGTCAATATCTGTGCTAAATTCCCCATTATTATAAGGAGACATTGCTGATGAAGCCTTTAGTAATAAATGTTTGCCAGAGGGAGACAAAAGTTTGCAATGTGCTCTAGCGCAGGCATTTCATACATCCCTCAACATACAAAGGTTCCTGCAGCGCGAGCGCGGCTTATCTTCGAAACATAAATTTTTAAAAACAATTTTTCGGTTCGATCGTTTTTTGTTAAGTGTTTTTTGGCAAACACTTGTAACTTCCTGCGAATCATGCGCTTTGCTAAGTTTAAAAGTCATCTAGACTTGCCTTTACTTCCAGCTTTTCCCAAAAAATCGAATCGCCTAATCGGAGGACGAATGACTAATAACGAGATAATTAGATGGTGAAAGTAAAATTTATTAAATAATGAAAGCAAAATAAAAATAACACAAAACATGAAGTTTAAACTTTCATGTATTGCTTCTTAGAATTGATTAGTTGGAATTAATGCAGTTGTCGCGGTTAACGTAAAAGTCTTTGAAAAAAGATATTATTTGTGCCATCGGAGTGGGCATTTCGCGAGCAAATCAAAGCAAATTAGACACCTAAAAGTACAAGGCTCATGCAAAACACGGAAGAAGAGCATCTCATTCATCAGCATGAATTTCAATTCATCCGGTAACAACTTTAATGATTGTATATATAAATATGCAGATTTGCATTAAGAAATTGTATAAACTATTTTCATAACCAATAAATACTTTTAATGTTACTTGCTGAACAGGATTTGTCAGTCAATTACTGTCCTGTCCATACTGGACATATTGCTGAAATGGCTCATCCCACAATGAGGCTTGAAGACAGACAAGAATTGGCCAGACATTGATGAAGGGGTTTCTTTTGATGACATTCTGGACAAAATTCAGATGACATGCCCAGGCGAACGCAATTTATATATGCACTACATGAGAAAGCAAGCACCTTCACAACATTTCCAAAGAATTCAGCCTGTCAAAAAGTCATTGCTTCCATAAAAATGATGCAGAAAGTATTGCAGCATGGGTTGAACATATTCGGTGTGGTGCATCCGACAAAGACATGGTCTGCTAAATTTCCAAATTTCAAGATCACCCATGTCTTCATGGCCATAAAGAGGAAGACTTCATGCTCATTATAATTAGTGAAATACAATTACTTGCACTGAAAGTTTTCAGGTCCTATGAAAGTGGTTGTATTGGACTCCACTTAAGGGACAATTGCATACCACTTTCAACTTACAAGTGGATGAGGCTCCAATGACAGTTTTTCTGAGCATGTGCAAAGAAGCTCTTGGCATTCCAATAATCAATGCCATCCTTATGATAGATGACACAGAGGTCTATCATAAAACTTGGACCAATGTCATGGGACCTCTGGCACATCGTCTCTCGTGCCTGGCACATAGATCGTGCTTGGTTAAGGAAGCTGACAAAGATAAAAGGTGACCACACTTTGAGCTCTGTTGGAGTTGAGCGATGTTGACACATTTCAAGCTTACCTTGAGGAATTTATGTCACAAATCAAGATGTAAGAACATCCAAGTTTGGGGCATATTTTAAAAAAGAATATGTCAGCCAGTGGGCCTGTTACTATTGCTTGGGTTTGAAAGTCCACCACGATATGCATCTGGAAGCTCTCCAAAGAGTTTTGAAGCATGTCCATCTCCAGGGGAGGGAGGTGCACAGGCTTGACAAAAGCATCCATGGAGTGCTGAAACTCATAAGGGCAAATGAGAGACTGTTTGCTCAAGTTGCATGAGGTGTTATCTTAATTCAAAATTTTGTATGAAACTTATTAAAATATATTAATTTTTATAAGTACATTTTAACTCATTTAGTACCATTTTTTGGTAACAATAAATATTAAAAATACTGAAAATGTTTTTTCGTTACTAGTAAATGTTTCGTCATCTCTCAAAAATCTGTAACCATATTTCCTAAATTTTCATGGAATCATTGATGTGGAAATTTTATTCTAATATGTAAATACGTAAAGTTGGTAGGAATCACTTAATTGTAATTTCCATTTTAGATGTCCAGGATTTAATTGATAAATACACTGTATAACAGCTAGACATAACATGAATGCAAACTACTATTTATGTTATTATTGAAAATACTCAGTGAAAATATTATTTTAGACCGTCATGACCGTCATCTCCCCGCAGTAGGGATCGATCGTGACCCCGAACCGGGGTTTAGCCGTGGAATGAAGTAAATTATGTTTACAAATTTGAACCATTTGGTTTTATAATATTTGTTCCACATCGGACTCCAAGTTGTAATAATCTTTCGTTTAGGTGAATAAAATCGTTGGATACGAATTATCAATAATAAAATCTTACTTTGTTACAAGTAAGTACTCCGATTGTACTTAAGTAAAGTAACGCGTTACTTTTACTTCGTTACCCAACAACACTAAAACTAGGTCATATATTACAAGTTCTTATATGTTCAAAATTATTTGAGATTTCATAGGTTGAATAGGATTTCTGGGTATATCGTCTTAAATAAAAAAAGACCGAAATAATAAGCCAGAACATGGCTGAGGATCTGGGACCGCACACACCATCTAGCAGGACACAGCTGAACTTTGTCCTCTTTCTGAGCTGACCTTATGCAGAATTAGGCTTTCATGCCATGCTTATAGCCGCGAATCCTTTATTTGGGAATGACTTTGTAGTGGTAGTAGTAGTATTTTATTAATGTCCTCAGCATAACTTGATGAATAAGACAAGAGAATGAAGCCGTATTACGAGCGCCTTTTATAAGGGTCCTATTCATCTAGCTATATAACGGACGTTAACAAAGAGCGACTTTATAGTTATGTAGTACGTACTAAGAAGTACTAACGCTCAAAGAAAATACAACGCTCAGTTTGCGTTATAATGTGTCGACGCTAACGGTTAACGTCTGTATTTCCATTGGATTCACGATTTTTGGATGCGTATCGGAGAATGGCGTGTCAGTGAGCAGGTGGGAGTGTTGCAGAAGGCTTCAGTCTGAGAGGGGACTTAAGATTCACCAGGCAAAGCTAAATGCGAAGTGGAGGTGGAGAAACAGCGTGCTGGTGCAGCCGTGCATTCAGGTAAAACGCCGAACGATACCGGACCGGATTCACACCACAGTTCCGAGTGCGTTCGAGTTTCCGGCCTCGCCCGACAGGGACACCTCCTGATCAAACGGGTGAGGCCCACCCCCGAGAACATCAGGAGTTTGGGCTGAAACGTTCGGTGACGGGGGCACTCCTCTGATGATTCCCTGTCGGTACGCTCCATGGTAGGAGTTTGGGTAAAACCGCCGAATCTGCCATAATCAATATTCATAACGAAATGAACTCCTCCCACTAAATGATTAGAAGTAATTTTTTCCAGTTTACAAATAAATAAACAAAAGAAAATAATAATAAATAGTATTAGCAACAGTCGTATTGTGTCGTGTTCGCAAACCCAGTTTGTACCGCCAGGTCTCTCTGAGAGTCCTCGGGTAGGGGTGCTCTATATTTATGGTAGATCGATTAAAAATTGCTTTCACATCTAGTTCAGACACATAAGGCACTCGAAAGATTGGATAAATACAAATACGTGATGCGCGAACAGTGCTGGTATCGGTAATTGGGGTAGCTCTTAAAAGGGCTGATTTGAGCCCTTAAAAGGATTGATTGATTCATATTGGATAATATTCCCAGATGAGTTCCAATACACGCTGGAAGCATGAATGACTGTGTCCAGCCATCCTATGCCAAGGAAACTCATCCAGGTAAGAAGCAATTAGTTCGTCAGAAATCCCTCTCATTCGTTTGAACTTGTCCTTCGCACATCTCCACAAGTTCTCAATACCATTTGTGTGAACGCCATTTGGAGCGACAAAGGCAACAGAATGGTTTACAGTGGCATGTGCCAAACCTGTGACAGCTTTCAGGTTTACATAGGCTGCCGATCGCTCCAAACTGTCGTTCCTTTAGGGCAAATAATAAATATTTAATTTACTAATAAAAATTGTCGCATATTGAGTCTATTACCTGGAAATATGTTTAAGATAAAAAGATATAATTTTTTAAGAAATAAATTTAAGTATTTATCTCAAAGCTATCAAGTAACTATGGTAATAAAATTTGATTCACTGCCATTAAAAATGTTGATTAAATTGAAACCATGGAATAAATTTTTGACAACAAATTAATAAATAAAGCTTAACATATAATTATTACCTGAGTGGCAACGCAGGATTATGTTTAATCGGAAACGTGACGCTACATCCTGCCTATTGATTTGTGTTTGCTTATTTACAAATAACTTACCCAGTTCCTGAAGCTTATTCTTAGATTCTAGTATGAGTCGATCAGAAGGTTTAATTCAGAGGAAAAATGCTGCTGCTTCATCCAGTGGAACATTCAGAGGCGACGATACAAATAAAGATAGCGGAGACGAAAAGATCGCTAATAAACAAAGCGAAGACATCGAGGATCATGACTCCAAAGAAGCGAGATTAACACTGATGGAAGAAGTGTTACTTTTGGGATTAAAAGATAAAGAAGTTAGATTCTGTGCTTTTATATGCTGCTGGTCAAGTATTTTAGTGTTTTATTTTAGGAATTTGGGAATTTTTTATTTTGGATCTAAGGAGCTTCTTGATAAGTAATCTTAGACAATGATTTGTATAAACTGATGTTTGCAGGAAGAGTATGATGCATTTTTGAACATTTTGGGAGGAGATTGTAATTGTTGCAGAACTATATTTTTAGTAAAATAGTACACATCCTTACAACAGTTGCTGAATAAGATTTCCCGCAATGAAACATAAAAAGTTTTTTGTCTAATTATTATTATTAACCCCTCTTTATATTAAACTTTATGCATTGATTTCATAAATCATACTTTTATTTATTACCTTAAGGAAAGTAATATGATGTTAACTCCATAATCTTTTTTATTGCATTAAGAATGCAATCTGTATTATCTGTGTAATTCTTAATTATCCATCTGGTTCTCTATATTGTCATATTATTATATTTCTCTACATGGTCAACAATTTAAAGCTAAGTCAGTCAGTTTCATTTAGTGAAAGCGACTCTAAGATTTTGTTATTAAATACGTTTTTAATGCATTTAATGTGAAATAATCATTAATGATTATCTAGAAGCTTGGGTCTTGATCCTTGTTTATAGTTAAAGGTCAAAATCACTTCAATGCAACAGAATGTGTATGTGGCTGATAAATACTAATAACCTAGAATATTGCTCCTAATAACCTAGAATACTGCTAGATTTCTAGCTAACCTAGCTTTTGCTTCATATATTAGGGCTACACATCATTCTGGAATGATTGTCTATCTTCTGGTCTGAGGGCTTGCATAATGGCTGAATTGGCACTGAGAGGAAGAATAGAGCTAGAGAAAACTGGAATGAGAAGAAGGAGTTTATTGAACAGGTTTTAATTATTAGGTTTTATTTACAAGGGATCAAATGATGATGGTTTTTGCAAACATAGTGTCTGCCAATTTAACAAGTATTTGATTTTGATACCAAAGAACTGATTTAATTTTAAGGAAAGTGCTGTGCAAGTGCGACACCCCAACAGGCGATGCGCTATTAGACGAAGCACTGAAGCATATCAAAGAAACTAAACCTGCCGAAACCACTCATGCATGGATAGAATATTTAAGTGGTGAGATGACAATATCAATGTTTTTGTTCTGACATAGATTACCTTTTGTTTATTTATAGAATTCCTTAAATGGCTATTGTTGATGTTTCTGCTGATTGCTTTAATTTCAGGTGAAACATGGAATCCTATGAAATTGAGATACCAGCTAAGAAATGTCAGAGAAAGGCTTGCAAAGAATCTGGTTGAAAAGGGTGTTTGCACAACTGAAAAGCAGAACTTTGTGCTATTTGACATGACCACACATCCTCTAAATGATTCTGCTGTGAAGCTCAAACTGGTGAAAAAAGTCCAGGATTCTGTTCTTACCCGATGGACCAACGACGTCCACCGTATGGACAGACGTGTCCTGATGCTACTGATTTTATCTCATGTGTCGGATGTACTTGAAAATGCCTTTGCTCCATTGTCCGATGATGACTACGAGGTGGCCATGAAGCGTGTCAGGTTGATGCTAGAGCTCGATCCGGAAGAGGAGTCCCAGAAAGATGGCGCCAATGAACTGCTATGGGCTGTTGTGGCTTCCTTATCCAAATGAACCAGGAGTGTGAAAAGAAGCAACACTTATGTATCAGTTGCTTAGCATCAGGTTCAATTCACTAATGCATTGATCACATTCACTTAATGTACATTCAAAACATCGATAGATTGATTCCATCAGATAGTTTGGGTTTAATTTTTTTGTAACATTTGTTTTGTATATAGGATGCTTTCTTTTTTGCAAGAGTTCGTTAAATTGTAAATTTGAGTTTTAAACACTAAATTTAAATTTTATGGATTCTTTTCATCTACTTGGAGTGTAGACTCATGTTGAATGCAATACCACTTCATGGATGCACATTAAAATTACCAAAATGTTTAAAAAGTTATCATTGCTAGATTGCTCCTTTTGCCTTTATGCCTAATTGACTTCTCAAAATCATCCCAAGAATGTATTTCAAATAATCTTTATTGTAATTACGTGAATAAACTTATTTAAAGTAATGCTCCTTCATATCATCCTGATATGGGGCAACAGATATTTTCAGTCAGTCTGTGGTATTAATATGCTGGTGGTGGTCCGAGCGGCGCAGGTGGTGGGGGAGGTGGAATGCTTGTCCCAGGTTGTGGCAACATCCCTGGTGGTGGAGGTGGAATTCCAGGTCCTGGTGGTGGCGGCGGCAAAGTAGACACAGGTGGAGGAGGAGGATTAGTTGGTGGAACCGGAGGAGGCCCTGAAATCAAAATAAAATTGGCTATAACTTCTGCCTAGGTTTGTTCACCATTTCATTTAAATTGTATCTAGCATTTACCGAATGATGGTGGTGGTGGAGGTGGAGCTCTCCACTCGGGCTCATACCCTGAGGAGGGGGGCCCTGTTGGTTGGGAGGAGCTGTGCCCATCATTGGTGGGAAGTTTGGCATTCCACCTTTAATAACAATTATTTGAGTTTTTAGAGAATAAAAATGTAAAATATAGTCACAAAAAATATAATAAACTCACCCATCATGTTTGGAGGCATTGGATGATTGCCATCACCCATGTTCATATTTGGTGGCATGCCTGGCTTACCAAATATCAAAAGAGTTACATAAGAGTTCTTTGGATAATATAGTTATGTTGCAAATGTGGTTTCTATAATCTTTAATCAGAAGAACTTGCCTCTTGGTGGCTGCATAAAAGGTGGTGGCATGAAGTTTGGTGGTGGTGGTTGAACCATTGGCATTGGCATGGCACCCACTGTAATAGTAATAAAGTCTTACTGTAAATAGCCAGTGCAAGCTACTTGTTAGTCTTATTAATTAAGTGCAAGAACCCCACGATCTATTTAACGTTTCAGCTAATTAGCATCATTTAAATTTATAAAACCAACTTGTAGGGGGTGGTACGTGCATCATTGGTGCTATTGCACCAGGTGGAGGAGGTGGAGGCATCATAGGTATCATCATTGGTGGTGCATCAGCAAACAGCTGGTGAGGCCTATCAGCATGAGAAAGAGGATTCTGAGCAGCAAGTAATCTTTCTGAAAATGGGAATAGTGAAGAAGATATACACAATCCATAATTAACAAAATAACTACTAATTTCGTACCAGCAGCAGAGCCATGCCTTTCGCCTTTTGAATCTTTTTTGAATGCATAAGAAATGCTAATAGCTCTGTTGCAGAGATATTGTCCGTTCATGGCCTCCATAGCAGCATCAGCAGCCTCAAAACTTGCAAAATTTATGAAGGCATATCCCTTGCAATTGCCCGATTCAGGATCTCTCATTATCTATATAAAAATAATAAGAAAATGATAAGATATAAATAAACAGCATAAATTATGGTAAATACCTTAGGGGTCTGTAAAATCACTCCAAAGGCACTGAATGTATCGTAAAGGAGCTTCTCATCAACTTCTGGGTCCAAATTTCCTATGAACAGATTGGCTCCAACATCTAGATTTTTTTGATGAGCTGATGCCTAATAAAACAATTTTTAAAATGTAAGTACATTAATCATCGTGTTTGATTGGCAAAATGCAGATAGACCTTGTTGACCCTTATTGGTTTGCCATACAGTTTGATCATGTTCATGATTTTAATTGCGTAATCTGCATCTTCCTCTCCCATAAATTCCACGAAACCATAACCTTGGTGAGATTGAGTGATTCTGTCTTTTGGCATGTGGACATTCACTGATAATGAAAATAATTCATATTACACATTGCACCAAACATAAAGTTTAAGTTTTAACTAACCAACTGGCCCTGCCTGAAGAAACAAATCCCATAGTATGGAGTCAGATACCTTCTCATCCAAACCTCCCACATATATTGTTGCATCTAAATAAAAAAAAAGTAATACTTATTCATGGAGATTTTCGTAATATATACAAAGATCACATACCTTGATTCCTTTCTGCAATTGGTCCAGCAGCCATTATCGAAACTATAAACGCTCTATAATTGGAAAATGAATTTTTTAAATATTGTATCGGCTATTCTTTGTAAAGTTATTTTTGATAACCATCAGTACACATGAACAAAACATTTTATAAAATTGATAAAGTTTAAGCTCACTTTGTGCTAAGATTTTATTTCCAAATTGCGATAATTAGAAAGCACAAGCATAGATGCATGTTTGTTATTACGTTGTCATAAAAATATTAAATAACGATTGAAATGAATTTTCAAAAATGTATTATTTTTTGTAAATATCATTTTAAACATTTAAATATAGTAGTTATTAATATTAACTGATTCAAATAAATTCGTCATTAGTCTTTCTATATTTGAGACTAAAAGGAAAACTAATCAATTGTTATAAATAATTGGTCAGCCCATGGAAAGTTTCTTTTGGACAGACTGATAAATCCTGCAAAGTTATAGCTAGAATGGATATCATTTAGAGGCTTCCCGAGGTTTTAATTTTAGGGCTAATTTTATATGGCATACTGATGCATTGATAAATAAGAATACTGAGAGAAGTTGTATGACAACTTAACTATTTTGATTTTGTATCAGATATTTGTAAATATATAAATCGTTATTTGTCACTTTTCCCTCAAACTTCCTAACTTTCTCCATCTTTTGCCCGACATATTCATCATAACTCATTCATCGAATGATTAATTATATAAAGTATTTTATATTAGTGTATGGCGGCATTTTTGGTGTAATATTGTTAAGAATATCAACTAAAATAGTTTTTCTTCAAGTTTGATGAAGAGCTTTCAGTGCTCCTCTAAGACCCCTTTAAATTTAGACAGTATAAAAGGTTGGGCTTATTTTCGGGAGATGTCATACATTCATGTGTAACAATCTCCATGTACATTTATACGTGCATGGAACAAAAGGTATCGCGTTAAAGGAGATAGGTATGCATGGTTTTGATGAGCATTACGTTATTTGAGTTTATTAATAAAGTTAGTTTCCATAAAATAGCAAATGTCTGTTGAGATAGTTTTGTTAATTGTTCTATGTTATGTGGTTCTGGGGACGCGGAGTTGGTGAGAAGTTGCAGCGAGTAGCTTGTCGTGAAGTTGTCGATAGAAACCTTGTTGTACAAAGACTGTAGACAAGTTCCTTAATTGCTTAAAGTTGACTGTTAAATTCAGTTGTTTATTAAACTATTAACTGTTGTTTCTGTTTTCTTCTATAATTTTCAATAATGTCTAATATTTATGGGGCGAACATCCGTCAAACAATATATAAAAATCTTAAGCCACTTTTTAGTTTATTTTACAAAGCCAGTTAAAATATCTCCTATAAGTTATTGACCAGCCATGGACACTAGTCTCACAAGTCTTGCATCATTTGTTTCCAGACCCCCAGATTTCAAGTAGCTCGCCACAAGAAAATCTGGAATGACTTCGGAATGGCGGATCTTCCATTATCTCCTCTTCGTTCAGATCAGCAGTATTCTGATTCTAGTCATACTTATTGTTTCTTTTTTTGTTAAATCGCAATTAAAATTAAAATGAAATGACTTCCAACACTCTATTTCGGAAGTAGTTTATTAGTTGATACTAAGCTGGAGTTTTATTTTATGAGCTTAAAACATTAATAAAATTTTAAATCATATTACTTTAGGTTCAATTATACTTCTATCATGAAAATTTTAATTATGAAATTTGTCGTTATTACCCATCACTTCTCCCATCAGACTTCTTAAAGCAAACCGCTACATAATGGCTAAACAATAAAAAAAAAAGAGAAAATCTCCTGCATAGTCAGCAAGAAAATGGAGAAATTGGCAGTGGCCCACTCAGAGGGCGCTAAAAAGTCAGGTGAATGCCAACCGTTTACACATAGCTTTCCTACATCAAACTAACGACAAAATATTCATTTGAATTCATCCCCATGAGTCAATGGATGAGTGAAGGGCCTTTTCAGACTGAATATTCATTATCCTCTCAAAATGCAGAGAAATTAGCCATTGCATTCACTTTATCTTCAACAAGATGGTTGACGTAACAGAGCACTGGTTAAACTGCAGAAGCCAAGCATTTATCAGTCCCAACCAGCCAACAACCGACTCCTGAAAAATCATAACATGAAGACCATACCATAGCCACCACACCTGACAGCTTCCAGCTGACTCGAATGCCAGAGAAGCTCATAAATCCTTCTAAAAATAAGATTGGTTCTCTCCACTATTTCAACTCAGAAAGGTGAATGACAGGGGAGCCAACACAATGTAAAATAAAACGTATTTTACAAGTTCTTGAATTCATTAAATTGCAAATGAACTTATAACCCCTCATGAATTATTTTACACCCAGGGCTTTCATGCAACTCATGATAAAATATAAATTTAATTTTACCAAAAGTTGGTAACAGCAAATAAAAGTATTTTTGTTTGCAATACAATTGTCAAAACAGAGTCAGACATGTTAAAAAGTAATGAAAAGCTGCCATGACAGGCAATCCTGAGCTTTCATCATCTTGCCTTGGGCTTTTTATTGCTGTACAATTGAAAAATTTCACATACTGTGTAAAAATGTAGGAATTGACACCTAATCTATTATATAAATATTACAAGCATCATAAAATCGACATCTTACTGCTTCTCAGATGACAACCTCTTTTCTTTGTCAAGAGACTCCTAAAACAAAATTTATTATTTAAATTATAAAGATGAAAAACAAAAGGTATTAAAGTGTTTAAAGTCAGTAAAATCGGATACTTGCTTTGCTTGGAAGAACCTTTTTAATTCTTGAACTATGTTCTTTTGACCTCTCCTTTAAAATGGAATCATCCTTCATGTGGATCACTTTGGAGTCCTTGAGGAGCTCATCCTCTTTTCCTGAGGATCTGAGTAATTTTTCAATCTCTTCCTTCTTTTCTTTTGTACGACCATCTCTTCTTTTATCATCACTTCCATTCATTTTACTTGACCCCTCTTAAAGAATAACCATTTTGATTAAATCAAGAATTACAAAATTGCATGGGTATTAAGATAAAATACCTCTACTTGATGTTCCATCATCAGCCTTGTGTCTTTTGGCTTCTCTACCCTCAATGCCATCATTCCTATCTGACTCCTATCAACAATAAAAATTGTCATTTCTAGCCAAAGCATTACAATATTCAAAACTCCTCTAAGTTTATGACCAATTAAATAGATCTCCTGATGAAAACCTAATAAAATACCCACCACAAGTCCTCCACTCTGCCTTTTTCTATCGATTCGTTCCTTAGAGTTATCTCTCTTCTTGTCCCATTCCATTAGTGCACTTCTCCTTTCACGATCTTCATAATTAGGGCTCTGAAATAGAAACAACAATTAGAAATAGTGAGAGTGGGTAAATAATGGTGCACATGAAACAGAATCAAACCCTTCGACTTCTTTCTTTACTATCACAATGAGTGATAGACTCCTGAAAGATTGAACAATGACAAGATTTATAAGCTGACTGCTATCCTATGTTATTGGGTGGCGTTGTTCAGGGGAGACACTTGCGAAGAGAGGCTCCCCATGGTCTCAGGACCTATGAAACTTCTTCATTCAAATCTCTCTGCCTTGGATGGGATTGACCAATGTCAACAGTGGCAGTGGCACAGAAGTTATGGAACATTTGATAGCAAAGCCATATTATAAATAATCAAAGCAAATATAACAATACCAATGATTAGCTGTAATAATAACATAAATATTATAAATTAAGGCTGGATGTAGAAATAGAAATTTCACAGCTCTAAAGTCAATAATAATTTGGTTATCATGCACAAACAATAGCAAAACACAGTATGTATATTTGACATACATTTCAACAAACTCCATCCATCCAACAAAACTTCAGAATGACTGATGACAAAAATAAAAACATGTGAACCGAAAATAAAAAAATGTCCAAAGTTTAAATGTGATGGCAGTCATTTTCCTCTGCTGCCATTAGATTCAGTCAACAGGTTGTTGTTGAAGTCAGACCTTCTATAGCCACTATGATACATCATTTTCAGAAAGTATCCCCAGTATCAGCAGAGAATGAAGCTTGTCAACAATAAACAACAATGCTGGTTGGGCAGGTGACTTTCAGTTTCACCGACGGGATTGTCCATTTTTGAAGTTGAAATGCCACAGAAGCAAGTCCACTCTATAACCAACATACGAGCCGAGCTTTGAAAAGGATTTGATACTCACCTTGGAGCTGGAACCTCCATCAATTTTCCTTCTTTTCAATTCTGAAAACAACAAAAAATTCAAATACAGTAAAATGTGACAAAAATCTCCAAGTGCAGACCTCTCTCGTCGAGCCCTTGTTTTGAGCTCCGATGGTGGTTGACCTCTGGTATCTCACTGCTCATCAATGATTCTTCCTGGTGGCTGTGATCACCCATCCAATCGTTGTTGTCTCTAACCTTCATTTGCTGTTCACCCACTCGTATCTTTCGAGTCAGAGGCGAGCTATCAGCCGATCTCTGCTGGTCGTCTCTTTTGTCTGTGTTTGACCCAGGAGCAACAGATGCAGACTCTTTTTGGTCAACCTGTCAATTCATCAAATTTTATCGTAATACACTTCTATTTCTATTGATTTTATATCTAATTTTTTGAGTAATATTACTGATTCCCTTTTCATAGATAGGAATTATGTTGAAATGATGACTATCAGGCATATGAAAGGAGACACTGTTATAGCACATGTAATCAAGGTCTCAAACTCACTCTATCTCTAATGTTCTTTGACTGGTCCTTGTTTGGTCGCGATGAAGGGGTTGGGGTTAACATTACCTTTGAGGTTGCCTCAGTAGATTTTCTATAAAAGAGTGCGAGGTTAACAAAAGTAAATTTCTAGTTATTAAACCTATTTTGTTGTTATTAACATACATTAACTATCATATACCTATGTAGCTTTGCTTTATAATCATTATTTATAATTGAATGTAGATGTCACAATGGATTTTAAAATAACATCATGACATAAGCACATTTTGTTAGCAAATTGAGGACATAATAAATTCAAGATTTTAGTACAATTAATATTTTATGTATATGTATATTTTAACTAACCCTGTCAAACTTGATTTATCATCATCTTCATTCCTGGCTTTTGAAGGCTGCTTAGACATTGTCCCTGATTAAGAATTTGTAAGTGTTAAGGCATTGGCATGTGTAAATTATCAATGACAAACTACAATTTGGCAAATATCATACAAAGTTATTAAATATTATTTTCAAAACTAAATGCACTGACGGGTATCCGCTGTATTTTTATCATCTTCTGTTTTCACAACAATGTTTGGCTGATTTGGGTTGGTTTCATTAGGCTGATTTGATGGTGCTGAACCAGAACCCTTCACCTTTTGCTTAAATTTGAAATGACATTTACAAACAAGAAGTTATTACTGATGTGATATACTGCAAAAGTGGGATCACTAAATTTTACTTTCATTCATTTATCACAATAGCCCGAAAGACAACTCATACTAAATAGATGAAATTCACACATTTTCAGGCTCTTTCTTGTGGAACAGATGATCCTGAACCCAGGTCTTCTTGGTGGTTTTCAACTGAGCACAATAACTGAAACAACAAGATTTTAATATATCCTGCTGACAATGAAGCTAGTGATGACTTTGAAGAAATAGAATGCAATCAAACCCGAATGCAAGATGGTACAGGTCCTCACGATTATCCTTCTCCTGCTCAATGACCTTTTCCACTCTGCGTTCCAAAGCACCTCCAAGTTTTAACACTTTTGGATAGTTTGGTATGATCTACATACAGATTGTTAAATAAATTGCAAGTTAAATAAAAATTAAAATGATTTTATTCAATAGTAGAATATAAAACAAATGCAATAATATCATGATTTAAATATGCATGGTAACCTTGGTTAGCACTATCATCATATTCCTCATCTGGATGTAGTCATTTGATTCCAAGCAATTCACCGATACCTATAAAACAAAACAAGTGCCATAACACAATCTCAGCTTAGTTTAAAGCTGAGTTCATGAAATACAAACCCTAGTGAGACCAAAATGCCACTTGTGGACGACATGTCTAAAGTTTTCATAATCCAGGTGATCGGCCACTGTATTCTGAGTAGTCTGATTTGACCTGAAAACCGTCATGAAGCCAGGGTAATTGGCACACTCCTTCTCATATACGGCCTTATCCGAGTGCCACAGCATGATGTCATTGAGGACAGCATTCAGGAATCTTCCATACCTGTGCGCCTCGTTCTCAGTGCAACTAGACACCGACCATGTTATGTCACTGAAGATCTAAGTGAAATCAAATAAGACAGATTGATGTAACCCTGTCAACATAATGCATAAGCCTTGATGTACTCACTCTGTCGTAGCAAATCAGGGAGGAGAAATTGGGAGTCTTAAGGTTGTGCAGAGTGTAGAGGAACTTGGCACAGTAAATGGCATCAATGGCTGTGAAGCAACACCTTGGAAACAGGCAATATTGGAGAATGGCTGATATCGTCGAGTGTTTGGCTAGCTCTGTTAGATTTAAATAGAATAATAGCATAATAAAGTAACTCAGTTTTTTTCCAAATATCCAATAAAGATTATAAACACCATTGAATATTAAGAACAGTAAATAAAATTAATCACAAGCAGACATTATACTGACTGGCTGAAAACCACTGATCTCTTTCTTGTTTGAGTCGCTGAAGGACCATCTTCACATGTTCTTCCTGCCTCTTTTCCTCTTCATTCAACTTCTCGATCAAAGACAAACACCGTTCCTTCTCTTTCTTTTTCTTACTTTGAGCCTAATTTATTATTGAAGACTAATTAATATGTCTCCTAAGTGTTGTAGTGGTATAATAATTAGGATAATTATTATATAATTAAGTTTAGGTATTTATTATATTGTAATTCAAATATTCAGTATCTTTTGTTATTACCTCTAAAGAATGGTTTATTATGTTAAATAATTCACTTCCATAGTTGATCTCTCACACTTCTTATAGTTTAGTTGTAGACAATAAACAAACATAAAAGTAAGGATACAACACTAATTATTACTAAAAATCAAAGTAGAAAAGTAACAAAAAATAACCAACCAGTTCCTTGTTGTCTTCAATGGCCTGTAGTTGGTCTTGGTGGATTTTGACCTGGTTCTCATAAGATGTTGATGGGACTTCAAGATCATACAATTCCAGGCACCAGAAGGTAGTGTAGAACTGCAGACTGCATAAGTGAATTATGGATTATCAAACATAATGAAGCCTATTTGTAAGAAGAAGTTGTCAACAAACTTTAGTTCCTCCCAGAGTTTCGGAGGCATCATTGGTTCAATGAGATCTTTCCTTATCGGCATCATGACATGTTCCACAGCTTCATAGTATCTGATCATCTATAAGGTTTCAAGTGAATAACTTAACAATTACATGAAATACATTTGGTAGGAAATATAAAGCTATTGAAATATATTACCTTGCTTGACTGTGAGTTTGCAACAACAGCATTCTTGTCTTTCTTCTCTGACTTCCTCAACTCCTCGACTCTTAACTGTAAAAAGTGAACTTATGTTGAAAATAACTTCAAAAACAAGATGCTTGAGGCAAATGAACCAACCATTATCTCCCCAGTGAATGTCCTTCTCCAGAGAGCAAAGGCAACATCAGGTGAAATGAAGTAATCCCTGGATAGCTCCAACAAGTTCGGCAGCTTCCTCTTCAATTCCTCGGGCGTCATTTGCATTGACAGGAAACTGATGAACTGAACCATTGTATCCTGACACTATTGAGGAGAAAATTATTTACCATTTAGCCTCCTCACATCATTGCTTTAGAGATTTAAATTCTAACCTGATCAAACAGTTTGCCGATCAATTTGACATGTCTGGTATCTGGCTCCTGTTGGTCCTGTCTGGGAAATATTATGGCATTCCTCTGCTGTGACATCAAGAGACAGAAAGGTATGGCGAGGTTCTGTTCATTCAGGCAATCCATGAGGCGGCCTGATGATTTCTTGGTATTCCTCACTTGAGTAAAATAACCTGCCTGGTTGTTTTAAATGAAAAGTAAACATTAGCAAAATACTAAAATTAATATGTTAGATCTCTAATGCCAATACTAAAGCAGGAATGAAGAGGCTAAAACAAAATGTAGCATGATACTGCAATTTAGCTAAAAACAGCTAGTAACCATCAACATGCCAAATCATAATGCATAGGCCAATAATTAATATTTATTCATCAAATTGATTCAAGATAATCTATTGGTTAAACAAAGTGCATAAATTGGTTTAAGAAATTATTAAACAAAACTTTAATCAAACCTCCTGCTTGAGTAGTTCACCTCCACCCATGGACATGAGTTGGTCATTAGTGACTTCCTCGGAAACCTCAATACCTGCCATCTTCTGAATGACTTCTCTCAGGACGTAGAGATCGCAACTGAAAGATACTTGTTTGTTTTATGTCCTCATCTGTTACTGTTATTGACAATTTACGTATATTACCTCCGACCAGCCTTTAACTGGTTGATGATGTAATGCAAGAGGCCAGCAATATCAACCTGATATTTCTTAAGAACATAACCACTGAAGTTGGCTAGGCCTGTAAAGAAAGTGGAGTTGGTAAGAACAATGAAGATGAGAAATGTGAGAATGAACAGACTTTGTAGCCATGTAGAAATGTTGCTCCCATCAGTTTTGAGTCTCTCTTTATCAGGACTTGCAAGTGCCTCAATAACTGTGTCTTAATGAAAATGCCCTTTTTTTTATTGAAACTTAATCAAATCAACATGAAATTAAGCAATTATACCAACATGCAAGGACATCGTAGGACAGTGAAGTTATGAACTTCATACTGTCCACCACTGGAAGAATGAAGTTGTCATATCTTTGGATTTGTGCCAGTATCTACAAGTAAACTTTAATTATAAACATTTATTTCAAACTGTTTATCAACTTTTAAAATGCAAAAACAAAACAAGAATAACAAGTAAGGTCTGAAATGGCATTTTAAAAATAACTTAAATACAAATGATGTTGCCTCAATGTAACTGAACACACCTGCTCAAATATCACTCCAGGAGCTCTATGGCTGAGCTTTCCAATCTGTCTCCCCACCTGCTTGACATTTTCTTTGACTAGCCTCCTGTAATCATAACAGCCCATTCAGGTAACATAATAAAATAATTATAACTCTTACAGTAGCTGAGAAAAGCATAATGTGTACAAACTTCATTATGTATTTTGTTCTGGAGAGGACTTCAGCATGGGCCTTCATCAGTACTGGTATCCTTGAATATGATTCATTCCTCCACTGACCATAGAGCCTATACCTGTGTTCCAACCAGCAATGCATGTTTTAACATTAACAAAATTCAAAATAACAATCCTTGTTAAAACTTATTATTTAAGCTAACCTGTGCTCATATTTGAGCAGCTTGATGAAGCCCCAGATATCTTCAGAGATGCAGCAGTTTCCAGGCATCAGTGTAAGACTGGGCAGTATGCACTCATCATACACCATCATGAATTGGCAAAAGACCTCACATGGCACACCTCCATTAGTTGATGCACCATTGTTCTAAAACAGTCAATTGAAGTATATTGAAGTAAACAAATATAAAAATTGCATTTACCTAAAGATTACAGTTAATCTGGAAAATAATTTATTTTCTGGTAATATTAATTTTA
Source organism: Hirudo medicinalis (assembly GCA_011800805.1). Lineage (NCBI taxonomy): Eukaryota > Metazoa > Annelida > Clitellata > Hirudinida > Hirudinidae > Hirudo > Hirudo medicinalis. Next base: position 88,509 of record MPNW01000066.1, read on the forward strand.
ATTACAAAACACCTTCTTAATGAAACATTGACACTTCAAAACAAAATGCATATCCTGACAAACCTGGTTCATGTAGGACTTTGCAAGCCTATTGACCTTGACTAAAAGTACAGGATCACATGAGAGATGAGGTCCAAGTTGCTTGACAAGTGGAAAGACAAGTGTAACGAGGTCAATGAATGTTTGGGCCTGTTTCACTGAGGAAGGATAAACAGAAGGAACCTTCCTATGTTTCAAGATTTCTCCAGGAATGCTACTGTGGCTGAGGTCAAAATTAATCAGCTGATGAAATTGCAAACTAAAATGAAGAAATCAATAGAAATCAGAAGTACTTACTGGACATAGATGGGGTCCACAATGTGATGAATCAGCTTACAAAGGGACTGAGCAACCGATGGGGACATGGCAGAGTACAGAGGGAAGGAGGAGATTATAGACAGGGCACATTCCCAACATCCTACATTCAACAGAGCTTCACAAAGGCCCAACTTTTGATTGTTTTTATCATCCTGATTTTTAAAATAATATTTCCTTTGTCTTGTATTAATTTATGAGATAAGTAGTAATCCAAAGTCTCAATTCACCTGGTCATTCCTTTCATCTCTATTTTCAGCAATTGTCTTCTCAGAAAGAAGAGTGACATTTAGCTTCTGGCAGTACTGGCGTGCCTCTGCCAGCTCTTTCTTATGCTTATCCAACATCTCGGATTCTGATGGAATCAACTGAAAGAAATTGATGTAAAACAATTAAAACTTTCGCACAGAAATGTGAATCAAAAAGTGTACTCACGTGCGGCAAAAGAAAGTCGAGGGTAACAAGATTGTGTCTAAGAAGCAGAGCAGTGACATGGTACAAAGACGGTTTTGTCACCACATCGGGCGTATGCTGCAACAACAATTAAACTTCATCAGCATGTAGAGATTTAAAACCACCATTACTTTAGTTAAAATGACATAATGATTACAATTCAACTATTCTTTGGCACTACTTGAAAATAAGGATGCAATTTAATGGTGATGTAAAATTAAAATAACTTGAATAATTGAAATAGTTTTTCACATTCGAAGTTCAAATTGTGTCAGCCCACATCATTCAACAAAATATTTTAATGTAATGAGTGCACAAAATATTGCACTCGATGCTCATTACACTTATCAAACTTCACCAGAAAATATTTATTAATAATTAAACTATATATTTAAGTTAAACTAAGTAAACTACTGCATGGCATTAAATTATTCAACTCAAATAAAGAGGCTGTTAAAACAATCAAAACCTGGTAAAAGTGGAACTTGAATCCGAGAATGTGACACAAGGCCATCCTATCCGTGGCATACTCAGACAGCAGAGGCACAAAAACGTGCTCCTTCTCAGAACGACATTCAAACATGTCAAGAATTATATCGAGAACTCTATTGGGATCCAAGTTGAAACAGCCAATGAGTGCTTGAATGTGTTGCAAAACAGGGTCATGCGAAAAATTGGCAGGAAAGTCCTGAGAGAGCTCTGTTATCAACTTTGAATAACCTTCTGATTCCTCTCTCAGCAAGTTAAACTTCTGCTGCTTGTAACTGTAACATTTATGTATGGTTTACTATTGAAATTAATAACAGATAATTTTATATTTTTGAAAAAAATATTGATAAAAAAGCTTGATTAGGTTAAATATTTTACTATAATTTAGTCTTAGTCTTGACATATTTCTGTTGAAATGCTGTCTTGGATTGGAGAAGACCCATGTTTTCAAGAACTTCAGGATCCAATTTTTCCTTTAAAAGACAATCAGGGACCACAATCTGCAACATTTATTTTAATTTAAAAGCTATTTGGAAATATTTCCAAACAAAATTGATTTACCAATGAACCCAAAACCAGGTTGTTAAACCTCTCCTTGTCATCATTCTCTTCATAACAGGAAAGTTCCACCTCTGAAACAGAGTAGTTATGTTTGACTGAGAACATAAAATTTTATAGGCTAGTTTAAGGATATTTCATGAAATCAACAGAATGCTATACTGACCTAAGACAGCAAAAAGATCAGCCAAAAGAAGTGGTGCATCACTGCATAAATCCTAAATAAGGTAAAACATAACATATTTTTAAAATGTCTATCTTCAAAGGATTTCTTTTTTGACATACCACAACATCACTGAATGTAGAAACAACTTGATCTATTTTCAGATGCCCCTTTATTGCAGCCCAACATAGATTACAAAGAAGTTTTTTTATGTCAAGTTGTTCCTTGGTGACTTTTTCATAAGCCACTTTACCTTGACACTTGTCGAGGCTATCTTTGCAAACTTTCAAACTAAAAACATAAACAAATATTGAGTTAAATGTAAATAAAATTCAAAACAGAAAATATACAAATGTATATTTTAATGACGGTATTACCAAAGATATAATTTTCTATTTGATGCGTTAAACGATATCATTAAATCAGTAAATTGTATTCTTTTATTTAAAAATGAATGTATACCTAAATTCGTTTTCTTAAAAGCAATTGTATAAGCAATTCAATTAAAACGACGACTGGATTGACAAGGAAAATCGAATACATAATCTAAGATTCTTTTAGATAAATTAGTAGCAATCAAATCTTACAATTCATTTTTGCCGGATCTATCCCAACGCTTGTAAATATCTTCAAAATACCTCCCATCGATCTCCATATCGATAACTTTAATCGCGATATCGCAAACAGTAAAGCAAAGACAACTATGGAATTGTTTTACTTTACTAAAAATCGCCCAGTGGTTGACATGCAAAATATGCACAAAGCCTTTGAATAAACAAAAACTATACATTCGTGACATCATAAAATAATAAAATAGCTAAGTTATTATAATGTAAAGATTTATTGATTAATCGTTGCTGTCACAGAACTTTTAAGATAATGTTTGTTATCGAAATTCGTTTGATGTTAAAGAGAAATGTTCGAATTTCTCCAGTAAAGGTTAAAGTCAGTTCCATCTATTATCAATTATACTGAGTTTTCCTTCAGAAGACATGCTGTTGCTTTACAATGCTAGAACATTGCTAAGTTATGTAAATGATTCCTACAAGATTATCTGTATTTAATTCAACAAATTAGTCTCAGAATGCTCATTTTTCCAGAAAAGCGACTTCTTTATTTTGTAGCCACCATCTTTCGGTCGGTCAGAAAATAATTGTCTCGCTTGTTATAGCAAAGTATCAACTAATATTTTTCTTGAATAGTGAGGATTTCTTCCGAATTTGAGAATGGTTTGGGTTTATGCACTTTTCTACTGACACTCAAAAATCTCAAAACAGATATATTTGCTTTACCAGTTTTATTACAAAAGGTTAAGGTGTATAGCAACAAGGATGGCAAACAGCAACTAGGGATCACAAATCAAAAGGGGGAGGGAGGGAGGCAGGGGGTTTCTCAAAAGTCCTTAGGGGTAAATAAATCCCTGGATCGCAAGGATCGCCCTCAGAAATGACCTTGGGGGCCGAGATCAAAGAGATCGTATTAATAATTTCAATTCATTACTATTGAAAATTATGGAAGTAAAGGGAAACAACAGTTAATAATTTAATAAACAACTGAATATAACTGTCAACTTTAAGCAATTAAGGAACTTGACTACAGTCTTTCAACAATGAAGTTTCTGTCGACAACTTCACCACGACTCGCTGAAACTTCTCACCAACTTCCGAGTGCCCCAGAACCACATAACAGTTTTAGAACAATTAACAAAACTATTTCAACAATTATTGAGGTAAAATAATGAAGTACATCTTTCAATTGTTTATTTATCTTCACAATTCATAAACTGACAACGATGAAGCCTTTTAAAAGCATTCAGAAATGATTAAGTAAATCATGAATAAAAGAGAGCAGGCTAAAAAGCAAAATTAATTAAACGCTTAATTCAAAAAAAGTTTAAAGCGAGGCAATTTAAGCATGCTGACAAAAAGCACATTATTACCTAATTTTTATTAAGCATGATAATTAGTAATAACAACAAATAATTTCTTTTGCCACTTAAAAGCCTCTAAAATGACTTTTTTAAAAGGTTGCACATGCATGCTTCGAAGTGTTTGAGGCTTCACAAATGAATTAGAAATTAAAATATAGCCTAAATATCACACTGGATTGTGGCATTTAAAGGCAACTGATTGGTGACCACATTATATGTAACTCCAGCTAGAATAAAGCACAATAAAAATAAGTTCATATAAAAATATAAATGCGTCATTGAAATCTCAGCCATTGAGCATAGCACAAACTTGGAGAATATTGAAAGCATTGGTTATATTTTCTTCAACACCTAATCATTGATCATTTAACAGCGGGACTTTGACTAATTTCGTCGTTGAAGCAACCCTAGTTAGAGTTATCGAGAAGTTCAAACCTACCGCACTCAGCAGATTATTATCCAGATTAATTTTTTTTACAACCTTTCGTTTTAGGAAAAAGTCCTTCCTCAAAGCGTTTCAGCTGTTTCAGGAAACCGTCATTTGGCTTAACCTGAGGCCTGATGATGCGCAAATATTTGAGAGAATCGTCTAGAAACATGTTTTCCCTCTCCATTAAATATCCTAGCACAATCGCAGCGGATCGAGACACTCCATAATAACAATGCACCAAGACTGATCCACAAGGTTTTTTTGTAGATTCAACTCTGGCCAACTTTTTACCTTTTTTTGGTGAATTTTCTTTGCGATCTTCAGGGCTGAATGGCGTCGAAACAGACCTGTTCTCTTCACCTTTATTTGAATCCACGATTCCATTGTCTTTTACCGGGCTTCCATCAAGGCGGATTCCATGCCTCGATTTGTACTTGCTGCTCCTCTTTCGAAACGGCGGACTGAATCCGCACTGGGCACCAAATCTCGCTTCGTCAATGAAATCAAAGGCAACTTGAAAATGCATCACGATGTTAGTGCTTGGCAGATCTTTTAAAGGAATTTTTAATGTCTTGACGAGTTTGTCGGAGTGTTTCACTTCGACTTCTTCCGTCATGTTGAGAATGTGACTGATGTTGAACTGCTTCAGGACGTTCAAATCATGAGCCGCGTCCTTAGAGCCTGACGCGAAGTATTTTGGAGATTAAATATTTATAAATATTTAATTATAAACCATTAGAATTTGCAAAAATAATTAATTTTTACAAGCTTGATGAATGCTGCATGAATCTATAGACACAATCAGTGGCGTAGCCAGGATTTTAAAATCAGTCGAGTTAGTGGGGGGTGGGGTTAAATTTGTTTATGTATCCTACTTAAGTATTAAAACAATAAAGTATAGTGCTTAGCGGCAAACAATTAATTTCACAATAAAGAGTAAAGTAAAGAAAGACACGTAAGAAAAAAGTACTAAAGCAAAGACACTTGTAATTTAGTTATCGAAACTTGTAATAAGTAATAAATATTGATGACGGAAGCTGTCCTAATGTTAATGGAGCTGTATTAAGGTCAATAAATTATTTAATAATTATTATTATTTATGAATTATATGGATTTAGAAAATATTATCGAGGGGCAAATTGACAGGGATAGGAGAGCATTTACTCCCCCGTGACCAATGGATAGAATAACAGAAAAGCGATGTTTGCATGCCACAATCTACCGAAACCCAGTCGAAAGATAGGATCGTTTATTATTACCTAATGCTAAAACAATTGACATATGGATGGATTGAATCATGATTGAATGTTTTTTAGCGGAGAAATGATTTTTTTTAATGTTTTACCAGAAATTGATCCAAGACGATTCTAGAATTGAAATGATAAAAGACATTCATTGGTTCTTAAATTACCTAGATACAATCCGGGTAAAACTTCTGCAATATGCTTGTTGGACGACAATTTTACTTCCCTCACTGCCAAAACCTTTTCCGTTTTCTCTGTTTGACTCGGTTTGCTTTTGTGAACGGAATGAACGACTGTTGCATACGAGAGACACATTGAAGGTCTCCTTGATGGCGTACAACTTCCGTGGTCACCTTGTGGGAGAACAGATTCATTGCGTTTGTCCACTTGAGAGTATTTTAAACAGAGGAAGTTTTCGGAGGGCGAAGACTCCAGTGATGATCTGTCAGGTTCAGCCTCTCTAGTTGATTTTAGGGCGTCCAATGAGTGGGTACTTGGGGTTCTCGCAGTGTTGTAAAGTTTTTTGAAAAAGTTCATGTTTTCGACAGCCTTCTGGAATTATCGGATTTTTATGTGCATCAGTTTAGTCACTCCAATCTAAAAAAATGTATCATATTTATTGTGAATCTAAAATTTCACACATAATCCAATTCCAATAAATAAACTCATTTATTTTACTTAATTATAAAATCGAAACAAACCCACTTTAGTTCTACCACAGTGTTTCATCAGTTTATATGTCATAACATAATATTCACGCTTTTTTTAAATACGTTCGTTTTATGTTGTTCTCTTCATTACACTTCTGACGTGATCCCGGCAATGCGTGGCCAAAAATAGGGCTTCATTCCACCAAAACAGCTGCTTTATCGATCGACGTTCATGCTCTAAAAGGGGTTTTATTGATCCAAAGACTTCTTTGCTTGCAATGTTGAAGTTTAAATTATATTTTAGATATTTTTGTAGAGATTAAATATAAATCACAAATCTTAGCTATATTCAGATGAATGGATTGCAAAAGCAGAGTATTGGGACCCCGTATTCTTGTGACATAATTATTTATTTATTAAACATCAAACTGAAGGGTCCTTAAGACCACTAACACAAACAAGTCTGTGCAATTTACATACAAAAAGAACAACACAAGGTCCGAATGTCAGGATAATCAGGTATATGTTAAGAAACTATTAAAGTCAAAGTCGCGTATCAGCGCACTAAAACGAGAAATTGTATTTGAGTTCACGACTTCATTTGGCAGTGCATTCCATGGTTTAACGAAAAAAAGGCAAAAGGCAAGCTTTAAGACATCCTGGTCCCTTGATGCGAAAAAAGCCTGATAGTCCATGAAGCTGCTGCAGCTTTATGAGTGATTGTATCAATGTGGGAAGCAAACTTTAAGCTTGGGTCCATCATAATCCCGAGATCCCTAACCCTATCCACTTGTTGGAGGGTCTGTCCGTTGATAAAGTACTCATGATTAGTTCTTCTCTTT
>MPNW01000067.1:11455-56544 GCA_011800805.1 Hirudo medicinalis
ATTTGGCTTTTTAAGAAGGGGGAGAACTTGGGCCTTTTTGAAGATAGAGGGAAAAGTGCCAGTGCTAAAGGAAAGGTTAGCAAGTTTAGAGAGAATTGGAGATAGGGTTAGTGCATATTTCTTGAGTGAAGTAATGGGGAGAGAGTCAAGAGGAGATGACTTATTGGGCAGTGAACGAATGAGCTTAAGAATCTCTTCTGAAGACACAGGTTGGAGGACTGAGATAGGAGTGCCAGAGAATTGCCTGGTAGGAAAAGGAGATATGGGTGATGAGGCGAGGATGTTGGAGATGGATTCATGAATTTTGATGATCTTTGAGATGAAAAATGAATTGAATGAGTTAAAAAGCGTGGAGCACTCATCATCTGTATAGTTCTGAGTCGGACGACTGTGAAGGAGTTTGTGGAGTGAGCGCCACATGGAACGGGGGTTGGTATCCGAGTTGAGTTCCTCCTTAATGGAGGAGGCCCTGGAGTTTAAGATGGCAATCTTGGCGGCTTCTTTAGCAGACTTGTATAGTTGCTTGGCGATGTTGGTGCGTTGACGAAGGTATCTAAGCTCCAAGCGCCGGCAGGATACGAGCACCAAATCCTGCCTCTTGCCACTTTCTATCAGCACCTGGGGACAGTGCCTCATCCCTTCTAGGTCGGCTGCGACAATCGTTTGCCTCTGCCAGAATGTCTCGCCTGGGAGTTTCACATCTCTTTCTGCAGAGATGTGCGAAGCCCTCGCGCAAGAAAAATCTTTCGCTGCTTTGCGATCGTTCGCGAGTTTGCTTTGGAGACTACTGCTTTTGCGGCCTCACGCACTTCTCGAAGGACCTGGTTATGTCGTCATGTGTACCGACCGTTGGCAAGGGCATACGTGCAATTGCTGAGCACGTGATGCAGTGTCTCGGTCCCGCCACAGAGCCCGCATTTGGTGTCTTCCACCAAACCCCACTTCTGCAAATTGTCCCTGGNCTGAGCACGTGATGCAGTGTCTCGGTCCCGCCACAGAGCCCGCATTTGGTGTCTTCCACCAAACCCCACTTCTGCAAATTGTCCCTGGAGGGCAACTGGTCGTACACTGACCTTATCGCGAAGGCAACTCGGAGCGGGGACATCTTCCATATATCGCTCCAGGTAAGGGATCGTTGCATTACGTCGTCCCACGTTGTCCACTTACGCTGCTGTGGTTGCTGAACCGCCCTCGCGACTCGGTGTTGTTCCACTTTTCGCCTCCTTTCCTGGTTAATCATAGCGGCTCTGGTTGATGAGCTCGCCTGGGACCATTTTGGCAGGTTCCATCCAACTGCATGACGGTCCGTCTGGGTAGGACCTCTCACTTCTTCGAACGTCAGCTCGGCTACTGATTCGTCGATCTCAATATTGCATATATTGAGTCCCGCCGTTTATTACAATATTAAATTTAGACTATTGTTTAAACCTGAATTTAACCTCCCTCCCGTCGCGTGTTTTGTGAGCCCTCAAATGCATTAAATGCAATGTGAGCTATTGTCGTTCTTAACAACTTCATCGTTATTTTCCAGGAAGCCTTTAAAATTCTAGCGTCTGCATCATCCTATACGACAACTTTAAAATGTGTAACTAGTAATTGTTAATTAATAATCATAAATATAGTGTGATACTCGTCATAGTCATAATTTTCTACGATCACTGCAATTAATTATGTAACATGACTTTACTTTTGTATGTTCAAATAGGTCAGTAGACCCCTTACTTTTTGTGTCTACATTAATAATCTTGACGATGGAATATTATCGAAAATATCTAAATCATATGACACAAAAATAAGCAGGAAAGTCAGTAAGAAAGAGGATGTGGATGAATTCCAGACTGACCTAAGTAAATTATACAAGTGGTCACAGGAGTGGCAGATGCTATTCAATGTGAGTAAGTGCTCAGTCATGCACATGGGAAGTAGGAATAGGATGGTAGAATATGAGTTTGGGGGACGTGTTAAGCCAGTCAGAACAGGAAAGAGATCTGGGAGTGATTATGCATAAGAGTAGGAAATCCAAAATACAATATGCAGAAGATGCTAAGAAAGCAAATAGGGTGTTAGGCATGATTAAGAGAACCGTGGTCAGCTGAGAGAAAAGCATCATGTTGAAGCTGTACAAGGCATTAGTGAGACCCCATCTGGAATATTGCATACAAGTATGGAATCCCTACTTGAAGAAGGATATTGAAACTTTGAAAAGGGTACAGAGAAGAGCAACAAGGATGATTAAGGGTCTATGAAATTTGTCACAGCTTTGAAAGATTGCCTTCCTCAGAATAGAGAAAAGATGGTGGACAGTGCAATGGACGAATCCGAAAAACTCTGCTCTGAAATGGGGATAAGCATGGAGCGTCGAATGCGCAAATAGAAACGAATGGTTGGTGAAGGATTGACTGATGCAGCGCTGGGATTTGATGCTGAGTTGAGATGGGAAATGCTGTACGTCATAGACAGGTGACTGAGGAAATATCTGGCAGATTTCAGCAAGTTCATGATTTTGCAAACAAATACGCCTTTCTTACACCGTCAAATCTACTTGATGATGATTATGATTGTCAGCTTGGCGAAATTGATGAAGATATAGAGAAAGAGGAGTTCTTTGCCGAAAGGAAGAAATTGCAGTATTTTTGTGGAAGCTTCAGGAAACGATAAAATCGATGGACCCTTTGAACTTTTGAGCTTCATACAGAGATACCACCTGGGGAATTCCTTACCCGGGCTAGTGTCGCCAGCTGTGAACGCTCTTTCTCCAAACTTAAGTTAATAAAAAACTATCTTCGATCAGCGATGAACCAGACAAGGTTTACAGACTTGGCATACCTCTCTATAGAGAAGGAACTTGCCGATGGACTGAATTTTGAAACTGTTGTAAAAAACTTGGCCGAAAGAAAAGCGTGGAAAGTTTGTTTGTAAATTTTTAACCGATTTGATTGTACACGAAAATAAATACTTGAGAGCTTTCCAAAATTTTGAAGGTTAGCGGACGGACAAGAACCGGGCGGCAAGAACAGTTGCTATGCCCCAATGATGCTCAGTTAATTAAGTTGCACGTTTATAACAACTTTTGTATAGGAGTCGATAATAACGGAAAGAATGATCGGAACTCTGTTATTTACCGCAACAGGTATTGTCACGATTCTAACCTATTAGAACATGTGACTACCGACTTGGGAACGACTATATACTCGAACTAGATTGACTTAACCACAAAGTCACAAGATTTTTTTTTTGATTTTTTTTTATATTCTTTTATTGAAATAAAAAGTTAGCAACGACAGTGTTCCACTTTACAATCTCTACTTCTCTACACACCTACTCTCTTGGTTCGCTCATTTTATACACATAGCGTGTGAACCCCACCCTGAGAAAATGTCGCGGATGGATGTGGCTCACCCACCGTGACAGGTATCAAAGCTGAAATCTTCTCAGGTTCCAGTCATCAATTGTTTCAATGATGGCATCGCACATGGCCCATCCAGGTATAATTAAAGACCGTGCCATACAATCACCCTATGGAGAAAATTAAAGGTGACTTAAATATTAACCGATACGAAAAATATTTTGGGAGGTTTTATTTCAACCAATTTGGAACACTTTGAGGGGGCATCCGTTTCATATTTCGAAAATTGAAAAATAAGGACCACCCTACCCCATATCCGATGTAATTTTCTAAATATTGTTATAACCCTGAAAATGCCATCAATTAATTTTTGTAGTTATATTTATGTTTAATTAGTTTTCGTTATATTCACTATCTTTTAGTTCCACGGCGATCATAAAAAGATCACACAGAAGCAGACAAGATCTCAGAGAATCTCGAAGCCCACATTGAAGAACTTTCCTATTCAGCAAATAATCACCAACTGATCGTTACGCAATAACCGGCAGCAGGATTATTACGTAAGCGTGGTATTTACAGTTAATACCACTCAGTTGATAACTGAATATTTGCTGAATAATCCCAACAATAAACTCGGCATAAATTAAGCGCCGTCGTTTATTACAATATTTTATGAATTGGTCGGCGAGCACTAAAATATTTGTTCATTGCCTTGGCAACACCTTCTGTTATTTAATCGATATATTGTACGACTGAAGCGTTCTGCTTAGGTGAGGTGAAAGTCACTGCACTTAATTGTTTTATTTCACCATTAAAAGTTAAATCCTTATGTAATGGAAGTTGAGACAAACGTCATGTGAGTATTTTCATTAGCATTTGCGTTTATATTTGATAGTTGCTTATAACCTAGTTATCAATTCTAGTGATCAGTTTGATGATGAACTAAGAGCCAACGCCACTAAAAGACAATTTGGAGTAAATAAGGGAGTTGTTTCTCGGGCAGTTGTTAAGTTTTCTTGTCCCCCAAGACGACTACCAAATACCGCTTGCTTTCATTTTCCAAACACTTTCCTTACGCACAAATACGTACTAGAAATGATAACAAATGTGCTTAAAGATAAAACAAACTATTTCAGAGTTACTGCTTTACAGTTTGTTGACAGAAATACATTACATGGAACTCAAAATATGGATAATAGATGGTTGATAACCTTCGACCGGGATGAAGTCAAGAACATTTTGATGACGGAGGGATTGACACTATTTAATAAAAAAATAGTAGTATATTCTTATGATGAAATTTTAAAGGAAGAATATCAAGAATTTATTGCTTATCAAGAATTAAAAGAAAAACTATTCATAACTTAAGGTATTTCTAGAACTTGATTACAAATCACTTAGATTTATCGTTATCCTTTTTTTAGTTATCTAATTATTTAGTTTATTTTATTTAATTAAAAATTGATTTTGTGGATATAAACATCAGTAACAATTTAATAATCTCCGCAGAGCCGCAATTAACTTTTACAAACAATTTCAGTTCATTTTCATTTTTGTGTTCGCTTATGTTCTCGAGGTAAGAGATATGCATGGTTTTGTGTGTTCGACTTTTTATAAACCATCAATAAATGTTACTAAATATTCAATCATATCTTATCAAAGTTTTCAGCCAAAAAAGCTGTTTTTGCGACTCATTCAGTGATTCTGAGCCACCTGTAAAAATCGGTTTATTGTACAATATTTTTGTGCAAAAGAAACAAATCTTTTTTTTTTACAAAAAAAAAACAAATCTGGGGTGAGAACAATCAATCAAGCAAACTTTAATTTTCATTGGAACATTATAAACATATTTGAAAAGTTACGTATCTTAAATACCAAGAGGGACATCAGCCGATGTTTTATTGGCTCCAACAATTAAGTCCAATAATTAATAACTTAACGTTTAACTAAAACACACATCAAATGTTCATTAAAATTTCTACATTTAAAATATGTGACTTCTATATGTTAAGCAGAAGCCCTTACAAAGTGGAATTGATTTACAAGTTATTTGACTTCCTTTGAAGTATTCGCCCCACTTTTGTCTTACAAATTATTATGTATGAAAAGTGAATCTAAAGTTTAGATTCTAAACTCTAAACAGAATAGGAAGTTGATGCAAAGCTTCAGAATACCAGTACAAAAACACCCACCGAGTCTGGCCAATCACATCTAGCGCACGAATGTTAATCAGTTGACTTTTAGACATCAGTTGAAGTTTTAAAATAAATTAACTTCAAAGTGGTTCAAGATTTTATGATGCATGTCCTTTCATGACCGCGTGGTTATTGCCAGTGTTGTAAAAAGTACTGCTCTTCAGTACTTAATTAAAAGTACAAGTAACACCTGAAAAATTTACTTAAGTGAAAGTATTTGTTAGAAAATGTACTAAAGTAAAAGTATCAGTATTTCAAAGTTACTTTAAAAGTAAAAGTACTGAAGCTGCTTTTGTAACAGTCATTCGGCAACCATCTCATGCCGACAAAGTATATTTCTTTGGCCATTTCTTGCTAAAGAAGTGATGTCATCGATGAAAAGAAGAGAATCTCAAATTTTTGGAAATGACATATTCCTGGCCGCAGTTTATTTGAATCAAAGAAACAGAGTTATGTTAAGTGAGGAAAACATAAATGCTGCCAAAATCACCATAAGAATGAAAAAGCCGCACATTGAAGCGATTAGTTGTGATGTTGCGGAGATGGAACCAACCAATTTAACGCAGGCGACGTTGGTGGATGATGAAATTGAGAATGAGTTCGACGGACATCTCATCAAGCTTGAAAGGTCTAGATCAAAGAGAGCCAGGTATGATGCCAAAGAGCACTCACCTGGATGGAAAAACTTTTAAAGAATCCGAGTCGACTGTAGAGATTGAGATATACGTTCGATCCTGCAAAGCATCTGTGATTGAACTTATCTCAGAATACCCAGAATTTTTGAAAGTGGTAAGCCAGACAATTATTGCCATTCCACTTACTCGAGTCAATGATGAAAATAATCTTTCGTAGATCATCTATTAAGGAAGACTTTTCTGATGCGATATTTTCATCCAAAATTATCATTGATATATTTAATTTTGGATACAATAATAAGAGTAATAATATTATTAATAAAAAAATTATTTTTACCCCAGTTTCATTAGGGCTGAATATTTTTACGAGTAGAAGCGTTCTATCCTTTGCAAAAACATGTTTTATTTATTCTAATGTTTTGGTCGCGCAATTAGTCGGAGTCGCAGTGGGACTTAGAAAGCCAGGAGTCGGAATGGGAGTCTTACTTTTTAAAAATGCCAGATTATGAGTCAAAGTCGAATGATGGCTTATGGGTGACCGCGGATCAGATCAATTTTCTTCAGTGATTATTCACTTTGGCTGATTCCATATCACGTGTTATTACATGGGGACCATTGGCAAAATGACATCAGGAAGCGGATTTGAGAAAATCGTTCTTGGGGCCGGTCTTTGACGATTTCTCAAGGTGAACGGAAGACATTACAACCAAGCCATGTGTGTCCATCAGCTTGTTCTGAATTCTTGCAACAACGTACAATACTCATATCTTTGTCGTAGTAGTCCAAATCATCTCAGTTATGCAAGGGATTTTAATAAAATAAACAAACATTTGTCGTAATTTTCAAACTTAACGATTTGATGATACAATAATGCAAAGAATTGGAAATGACCGATCTGATCGAAGAAGCTCCTTCGTATATGATTGCTAGGGATGAGAAATATGCTGAAGAACGCCGACAAGAAGAAGAAAATCGTCGTGAAGAGTAAGAACGGCGTTTTAAGCAACATAAAGAAGATGTTAGAAAATCGGCAAATTCACGAACGGAGGCGAACAATTACGAGACATGGTTCCAGAGACAATATTTTCGTTGTCAAATTAATTATGCCATCCAAACAACAAGCTATTGGTCGATCTACACCTCCATCAAGAAAGAGAAAGGCATCAGAAGCTTCAGAAATAGACGAGCAACAGGAAGCAAGGCTGAAAAAAGCTCGAGTACACAGCGCTCAAGCCCTTTTGTCTGAAACAGTAGATCAACGGGAGGCAAGACTGGAAATCAATCGACTTCGCAGGTGGAAGAACTGCCCATTCAATCACCATAAATAAAGCTCAGCGCACAATCTTTAGAATTGTGCGGTTTAGATCTAGACACAGATTGCTTCTCACACGGACATTTATATGTTGCATGTTCTAGAGTTGGCAAACCAGACAATCTCTATATCTTCACAGACAATGGAACAACAAAAATATTGTATACCCACAAGCATTGTGAAATTAAACATATTAGAAAAGTGCGCTTTCTCTTTTCTTTCTTTTCCATTTAACCAGACTGAGCCACAGCAACGCGTGGCCGGATACACTAGTTTAAAAATAAAGTACGATCAATGAGAAACAAGATGTTCTATATTTTTAGAGACAGGTACAATATCAAATTGGCTGTTAATAAATGAGAAGTTAATTTATATTATTTGTTATTTGGCTCATCATCTGAAGCAGAAAGTTGGAGGAGAAAGTTTCTGATGATGTCATTCTCAGCGTGGCAACCAATCCTGACTCGGCGGTCAATCCTGACTCGGTGATCAATCCTGTCTCGGTGGTCAATACTGACGTGGTGGTCAATCCTGATGTGGCGGTCAACCTTGACATGGCAGTCAATCCTGACATTATTAGCATGGTTGAATTTCACCAACCACTCCTTGAAAGTTTATTGATGTAATTTGTGATAAACTAAGAACTGAAGTTGTTTCAGCAGCTCAGCGGGAACCTCATTTTAGCTATTGACAGGGTTGCAATATAAAGAGATGATGTTTTTTGCTTTTAGCCAAAAGTCAGGAGGGAACAACATGATTTATTTTTCCCAGTCCTAAATTACGTCCCTGAGTTTCAACAAAACAATTGATGAGTTGTATTTTTAAAAGCCTTTGAAAATCCTTAACATCGGATATCGGAGCAATTGAAACAAATTAGGATCAGTTTAACAAAAAATAAGCAGTATTTAAT
Organism: Hirudo medicinalis; assembly: GCA_011800805.1. Lineage (NCBI taxonomy): Eukaryota > Metazoa > Annelida > Clitellata > Hirudinida > Hirudinidae > Hirudo > Hirudo medicinalis. The sequence goes on from MPNW01000067.1 coordinate 19,854, forward strand.
CTATACAAACAAAAAGGGATGTTTGTCTACATATTTATGCAGTTTCCATATAACCAGCTCTTGAAAGATTCTCAATTTAAAAAGCCATAAAATTAATTTATATTTCAAATCTATAAAAATAAAAATGAATGTTTGTATGTTTGTGAGTTCGATTGATATGGCTATGTATCAAACATATTAGAAACGTGCTCTTTCTCTTTTCTTTCTTTTCCATTTAACCAATCTGAGCCGGGTGCACTAGTATTTTATAAGAATTTCGGCTTAAAACTGAAACTGTCTTCATATTGATCCACGCATCTCTTAAATATCTTTAAAATATTTCTTAAATAATCGTTACATGAAATATAAAGCAAACAAATTTTAAAAGATTAAATAATCATAATTTAATCATTTGTCACTAGTAGCTGAATTTAATGAAGTGAAATAGTTGAAATTGGAAAATAGTATTAACTATTTACGTTTCTATGCACTTATTATATGCATTCTAATCGTCTTTTATTAAGTCTACTTAACTCTCAAAGTAAATTAATGCATTTTAAAAATTCGGTATTCGACGTTTTACTGTCCATATTCTTACACCTTCAAATAATCACTGTTCGCTTGCATGTTGATGCATAATTTCTTCTGAGATTTGTTCCAGAACTCGTTTTCCAGTGTCTAAATCACATTGATGCGAATTAAGTTATGTTTTTAACCACTTTACGTGAGTCGTGACGCAGTGTAAATTAAGTTCAGGGGTATTGGAATTGATTTTTAAAACAGATCGACCGAAGTTATTGAGCGATTATTTATATTTAATAATTATAGTTAATAAGTCTATTTAAATTATTTTGTTATGGATCACCCTTGGGAGAGTATAGATCTCCCACTTGGTTGGGAAATGAAGTATGACCCTGGTCAAAAAAGATGGTGAGCATCAGAGTATTAGGCCTCAAAATTTCGTATATTCTTAGTTGCATTGCAGTTTTTTTCTTGATCACATCAACAAAACGACAACGTGGGAGGATCCAAGAATTAAGATATGGAATGAACGACATAACACTGTAAGAATTTCACTGATTAATTTACTTAAGATTCTAGAAAATAATGCATCTGATTCAGTTCATTTTATTGTCATGATTGGATTTTATAGTTTATAGGCAAGTGATATCAAATTGCATCAAATTTTGTATAAGGATTAATTCAAATTACCCCTATGGTGCTTTCTGATTTTGGTCTTTAAAACAATCCATTAACTTATTTTTGTTTTAAAATATTGGCAAATTGAGCATAGGTAATGTTTGGTACTTTCAGCTCAACAACAAGCCTATTACAACCTGCCATGAGAACCCACAACAAGAAAACCTGTTATCGAGGTTTCCAACAGCACGTAAAGAAACAATCTCTTTAGTCATGAAGAGTTCACATGGAGATGTCGACGAGGCTTGTGAAATGCTGAAGGACATGGGTTATCGAGAGAAAAAAGCAGCTCTTGCTTCAGACAATTTGTTTAAGGTTTGAAGTTGTTGATTTGAAAGGGCTAGTTACTTGTGAAAATAATCCATCAATTGTCAAAATAATTAGTTTTGTTGTGGCATGCAGCTATGACCTTTTGAGCCCTGCAATGGCTCCTTGAATTTCATCAAGCAAAAGGATTTCACATTCATTGCATACTTTTAGAATCAGCCTAGTTAAAACAATCATATTTTTTGAGAATATTTTACAATTTAAATTAGAATTACGATTTTGAACAATTAATTCATATTAAAGTGATTAATATATTTTGATTTATTTGACAACAAATGTGTTATACCATTTCGTTTAATTTTGAAGCTACTTATTTGCAATTCCAATTAAAGACGCTGTCATTGCTTTCGCGACCGGACACCCTCTCTCCCAAGAGCAGCTCCTCGGCCCCTGCCAATCCCCCAAGACCGAGTTCTGCCCGTTCAAACTCTCCAATTTCTTCGGCCAGGAAAACAAAGACGTGCTACTCTGAAACTAACTCAACAATTTCTAATTCCTCAGAAGAAGACAAGAAGAAAAGTTAGCAATTTTAAATTGTTTGCTGCTCCAAATTATGTTGTTGCTACAATGAAATATTTGAGGCTAAGTTAATATGATTTGATAAAGTAATTTATAACAAATTCTTATTTTATTTCTGAAATGTTTGAAGTATCAGAAGAATTACATTTCAATGTAATTAATTTAAAGATGACAAAAGGAGTAAACCTCACAAACATGGCCAAACCAAGAAAAAATCAGGTTTTGATCATTTTAGCTCCAACTTTGTTGCCATCTAATCCTTGATTCAGCATTCTATTTGCTTGTATTTTTATTGATTTCAATTCATATTTTGCATTTATAAGTTATGTTTTTAAAATTTAGTTGGCATAATTATGTTTACAATAAATGTTTGTATCACAGAGAAGGACAAGAAAGATGACCAGCATGTCAATCTGAAGTTGGAGTTAACACCCAGTGGTCCCAGGTGGCTTTTGAACTAAATTTCTTAGGTTCTTAGGAACCTTGTAATTTCATTGAATTAGTTACAACTATTCCTTGAAAGTTACTTCTCAGTAGATTAACTACTCCTTGGTTAATTACATCTTAAGTAGATAATCAGCTGATTACACTTCTTAATTGATTACTTGACTAGCGACTCATCGATTAATTTGATTGATTACTTCTTAGGAGTAGTTAGTGTCATTGTTTAATACAACAAATTGTTTGTATTCACGGTTCGTATTGCATTATTCTTTGCTGTTACAGTTCACAACTGAAACATGGTGAGTTTCTTATGTTGATTAGTTTTTGCTCCTAGAAGTGCTAATTACTCTGTCTTGTTGTTGTTGGCTAGCATTGCTTACTATTTCAAAATAAATTATTTTGTGGTGTAAATTGAGTCTTAATTTGTTAATTAATTGATGGGACAGCACTGTCTGATGAGCAAAACAACCTTTTCAAGTTGGAGGGGAATGTTGAGTATGTCATCCTTTTGTTAACATTTTGTGAAATACACTTGTTAATTCACATAGACGACAGTAATAACCAGAGATCGTTGTTATCATCTGTTATGTTTTTATGATTTTGAGGGTTTTCTTTCTCCATTTATAAATTTATTGTTGATAAAATTGTAAAAAAATAAAAAGTGAAAAAATAAGTGAGCAGCAATGCTGATTAAAAAGCCTTTGCAGCTGTTTAAGAATTTAATAATCTCAATAATAAACTCTGATGGTCAAATGATCCACTTCTTATTGTGTGTTTAATTAGTGGACTTTAATTGCAGACTAAAATGACATTAATTGTATTTATTTATGAGTTTCAGCAGTGGCAATTGCAACTGCTTTTGCAATGACCCATAACTTTTGATCTCTGAACTTTCAGGTCAAACTCAAACCTCGAGGAGCAATGTGTCCAAAGCTTCGTCACCCTCAGCCTAGGGCCAAACAAAAGTCTCGTCAAGGGTCCCGACCCAAGCTTGCGAAGGTTTCAAAAAAGCTTAATTTGCAGTGATACTTATTAAAAGTTATCCTTTAAAATGTATCCATATAGCCTCAAAAATTAAGTAATTATCTTAATTTCTGGATTCAAATGTGTACTACATCTGATCTTATCTTTATGAAGATTCACTCACATTTGCTTTTGATCCCAGTTTAAGACTTGCTGCACCAAAGGCCTTTCGTAACATTTGTTGTTGGTGAAAGTATTTAAGTGCAAGATTGTTTGTATCTTTGAGTTAAGGTATTAAATTTCTCCTTGTGATATATTTTGAGCTAATTAACTTCTTTTTCTACCAGCACTATCATAATAAATAAATAAATAAGTTTGGTGCCCTGACAAAATGCACCTAGTCTGATTTAAGGATATATCTATATCAAAGTCTCATAATAATCATTGCAGCTTACAACCAAAAGTAATTACCAAACCTGATTATTAAATATTATTGTCAGTGGCAGGTCACCTACCCCTAAGGGAAAGGATTCTTCCCTGCGTTGTGGCCCATCCCCAACAAACGTATGTGGCCCCCAAAAAGACCTGCTCAAGGGTCCTCAAGTTTGTCTCCTTGGAGCAGATACCACTTGATTTGCTGGCTCCTGATGACACTTCACATTGATGCAATTTTTATTGTTTGTATTCAGAAATGATGTTTGTGCCAAATGCAAGCATCCAAGTTTGGAGAGCTTTTTCCAGTCATGGTTGTTGTTGACTTTGTAGATGTGTTTGAACTTTTCTTATCTGGATCTTCCCAGAAATCTCTGCTTCTATTTTCATTTCATCTCATCTATTCTCAGATAAGCTGGGTTTCTCAATGATATCAGTTTTAACCTCACTCTTGTCACAGATAGCTTTCAAGCTTTTTCCTACTTTAATAATGTTGTTTCATAATCTAGTTTATTGTTTAATTTATAGTATATCACATTACATATTATGTAAGATGTATATATTTTCAACTTAACTCCTGAAAGTTTTTGAAGTTTGCAGTCATTTATGATGCTATTTTTATCATTTGTTTGTCTTTATTGTCAAAAATATCTGCAAAACATTGATGTCCTAAAATTCTGTTTGGCACTGCCTATTACTTTGTTTTATAACTTGAAAATGGTTTGAAAGGAGTGGTTTGTAATTGTTTGATTAATTTGATCAGTAATTTAGTTTATTAGTTATTATTTATGTTAAATAATATTAATTAACTAAGTTTAGCAGTTGATGAACATGAATTTTAGGTGCTGGGGGCTTCGGAAGTACATGCAAAGGTTGCTTAAAGTTGGTGCATGGGATTGCCCCCTGTTTTGAGTGACTGAGGTTCAGTCCTTACTTCGTTGATTGGAACGCTTGCTTTAGTTGAGCTTTGCGCGCTGCTCTGATTAGGTGCATAACTTCCATGTCATATTTGGGAAGGTCGTAAAAATATACTTAGTTTCTGTCTATTTGCATCCATTCGATAATGTTCATAAAAAATTGTTTAGTCTTTTGAGTGAAGCCACAAAACTTTCTAATTTAAACGTCTCAAATCACAAGTTTTCGAAGAGCAAATCTTGTTTTTAAAATGTCCCATGTTTTTCCATTATTCAATATTGTTAATAATATTTAGGTAAATTAAATCAAAAAATAAATTTATTATCAGCAACTGTTACTTTTTTAATCGTTATTTACAAATTAAATTGGCAATTATATTCTATGACTAGTCTACTTTTCAACGCAAACAGAGTCAACGTTTGTTTTGAAGTGGTGCTCCCCTGAATTTTGTTCGGCATGGCGACTGCTTCATCGCTTTTTAATGCTTTAAATGGCATTTTTTGTGTTTATAAGCCTCCTGGAAAGTCAATTTCATTAGTCGTTCGTGCTCTTCAGATGAATCTTGCTAGAGGTTTGCGCTTTTACGGTTTTTTAAGCCAGTGTTGTCATTTGCTTGTATTAATTGTTATCGTAAAGTTATTTATTAATTCTTAAATTAATTAAAAGTTATTATTTATGTTATGTTAAAGAAATGAATAAGCTCCCTTGTCGTCCTATGAGAACAAAGCTTGAAGTGCAAGAGGGTCTCATACCGACGGTGTCTGCAGTTCCTGATCTTGCTGACCATCCTTTAGGTCTGTTTAAGATAAAAGACCCTGCTATCATATGCAATGATTAATTTTTTTTACTTTAAAATGAATTTTTGATGAGTTGCGTTAATTGGCAAAGAACATGTTTTATATCAGTTTTGCATTACTTGTTTACTTAATTTGACGTTTATTAATGTACATCGACAGCTAATTAAATTGCGATTATATGCATTTGTTTTGTAGTTGTTGGACTGCGCTACATGAAGGATGATTTCAGAATTTCAACTTTTGATGCTCTTGATTATTTTTCATCTGGTGTCTCAGGTGAGATCAAAACTTGTTACCATTGCATTGTCTCAGTATATTATCTTAAATTTAAGTTGCTCTTCCATAGAAGCTTCAAGCATTTTAATAATGTTGTTTAATATGATTGTTGCACTCAAATTAGAAGATTTGTTTCAGTTTTTGGGATTGGAAATGGAGCAAAGCTGATTTGGCCCCTTCGATCAGCAAAACTTCTAAAGGTAAGTCTCAAATTTAGTGGATAGAGAAGACAAATAATGTATAAAAATAACATTAATTATTATTTAAAAGAGTTTTAGAAACCACTGCATTATTATGAAAGCAAGGATTAGTTTTAACAGCAGCATAATTTTTTAAATTGTAAAACTTTGAGTGTTTCAATCATTGCGTATTTAAATAAATATAAAAAAAGATGTTGTAATAATATTATTTAGCAGACTGAAATTTTAAAGATTTCCCTTCAATATACTATGTGAAATGATGAGAGGAATAAAATATGATTTGATTATGTAACTATGTTAGATATAAATATTTAGTAAGACAAGATGCAACATCTATCTATAATATAAAATATTATGTATGTCTGCCTGTCCCAAGAACTCTCAAATGGTGAACAGTAGCAACTTGAAATTTGCACATTCTCTGTGCCATTCATAGATCAACCGTGGTATTTTAAAGTTTTTCACCTTTTCCTAAATTACCTTCCAGCTTTAAACTCGAGAGCTATTGAAAGTGAGGAGCGTTGCTTTCCCGCATTTTAATGTTTGAGGCCTCGCCTCTCATGATGGCAGGCACTTCAGATGATGAATTTGAAGGACGTGCCAGGATGAATAAAATTATTTATAATGGATAAAAACTGAGTTTGACTATGTGACTGGCAAAGCCAGTTAAGAAAAGCTAGATTAATAATATTTTGTTATGAAAAAGCATTACATATATTTCTAAGTATTTATTTCACATAAGCAACAGCTTAAGTAAATGCCACTGAATATAACAAATAGCAAAGCAGAAGGCACTGAGGGGTTAGTTAACAAGGAAGCTGTAGATTGAATCATTTATTTGATGCAATTTTCTTTCTAATTTTAACATGGAAGATTAGTGAGACAATATATGCAATATTTTAGAATGAACTATTATTTGCTACTCTAATATTAACTCTTTCAGGTTTATCATGTTGATGGTGAACTTGGCAAGGTGACTTGGGATCATAAAACCACTGGAAAGATAGCCGAGCAGACGACATATCGTGAGTCCTTCATTGTATTGGACTATTAGAGTAATATTATTGATTAACTATTCACATATTTCTTTGCAATTTAATTTGTCTTCATTACATTTTGAGTTTAAATGTAGTTATTTTGAAAAATGAATATTTTGTAAACGGTAACATTTTTCAACTATTCGCAGGTTGAACTTCGTTTAAACTTGAATGCATTCATTCACAATTAATTTAAATTTATCAGATAATGTAAAAGCTAGCACAATCGACAGAATTGTTTCGGGCATGCAGGCTAATCACCAAAGAAATATGTTCATGTGAGATTCAAAAAAAATCTGAAATCAGTTATTTTAATTTTCAATTTATTTTTAAATTGGTGTTATAAAATATAAAACGATTTCAACATATTACTCAACTTATTCAAATTTTTCATTTGTCAATTTCAAGGCAGATTCTGCTCTTAGTTAAGTATTGTACTAATATTCATGATTCAACAACGTCTAATCAACTTTCTTACTCGACAATTTTTTTATGACATGCAGAGCTTCTGGTCTTGACCTTCAAAGTGATGAGGCTTATCAAATGGCCTGTGCAGGTCCTATGAGACCTGGTCGTGAAGACCACCAATTGGTCATCTATGGCATGAAGATGATTTACTTCAAGCCTCCCCATTTCACCATTGGTAGCTTATTGTGCTGCATTTAATGTTATGAATTAAGAACAGTTTTGTTGTGTTATTAATAATTAATTTTGCCATTAATAATTCTTAATCACAACTTTCAGTCTTAAAGTAATATTTGTATTCATAGATAAAGCATGATTCATTACATTTTGAATAATTGTTCCCTTTTAATATTGGTTGTTGTCATTTTTGATGGAACAAGTAACTTAAAAACTTGATTGCTTTTCAGAAATTCACTCAATCAATGAGACTGGCAGTTATTTTGCAAAGTTAATCCATAACATTGGCCTCGAAGCTCGTTCAAGTGCCTTCTGCACGAAGATCAGGAGGATCAGAGTTGGTCGGTTTGATCTCCAAAGTGCTATGCTTCTGAAACATGCATCAGATCCAAAACTTTTGGCCGAAAACATTGCCTTGTGCTCACCTCTGATTGAGACTGAAAATAGGATTCATTTCCCGATTCTGAGGGTGAATGATTCTAAGCTTCTGCCACCATCCTCTGACAATTTAGAATGAACTTAAAAGAGCCAAGTGTAAAATTTGTTGTTTATTCATATTATTTAACTGCTAAAATTTCGCTTTGATACGAAAAAAATTTCCAATAGCAAAGTGACAATAACTTTGCCAATTTTTGAAATAAGCTGATCTTAATTAAAGATCAATTTACTTTTTGTTAGAATAACATTCGTTTGTAATGACTTACATTCATGATAGGAATAAGGCAGATGATAAGGTACTATGCTTTACTGTTGTAATATTTTGTGTACACATGAATAATTTGTCCCCCTATCTCGACCAATTTTAAAATCCTAACCGCTGGGAATAAGGCCGATGTCCTTCATTGTAAATTTGAGGACATTTTCGTAAAAATATTTGCATTGCTTAAAATATTATAAAAAAAAGACGAGACGTAATCAATTTTTGAGATGTAAATTCGTGATTTGCAACTGATATTTGATTGATTGTGTTAATCGTTAATAACGATGGTTCTGTAAAATTAGAATTAAGTCACTTTGGTTTTATGAATTAACTCGCTTTAATATAGCGGCTTCAAAGGTAAAGCAACCGTTTGCAAAATGAGATAATTTCTTGTAAAAATAAAAGCCACCTTGCAACTGCGTCACGTCCTGTTTCCATAATTATATCACGATTCACTTTTCTGATTAATTGTGGGTTTTCGCGGCTTTTGTTGTTGAGGCTGGATAATTTTGCAAAGACGTGCATTTTCGACTTAAAAGGAGATTGCAAGATTTAAAAAATAGAGCAAGCTTAGAACACCTTCTCTGAGCCGGTGTTAGCTTGCATGCCTTCTATCCAAACATGTATTCCCCAACAACATGGGCCAAACAGAGGCGAAATGAATTCAGAGCAGGTCAGCTCTCCCAGCAGCAATCCATCTGTCTTTCCAATGCTACAGGAATAGACATGGATGACGCAGAGAAAAAAATTGTTAACGAATTCTGCCACTACCTTGAAAAGTCAAAGCAACTTTTCAATGGGTTAAGGTAGGGGTGGACGATTTCAGAAATATAAATTTCTTTTATTGCTTTCAAGCCAATTGGTTTAAGTAAATTAATGAATTAATATTGAATTAATTACTTGAATTATCTAAAATCATTTTCTCAAATCTAATTTTTAATTTACTTTGGATGCCTCAAAGGCTTATTTGCTTTGAAAGGCATCATTTGTACTTGATATAGGCTCAAATAAAAAAACTTTTATAACCCTTGCAAAAACTGAAATAAAAGTAATGGAAAGTTTTGCACGGTAAAGTTGCCAACAAGACTGCAGGCTTTAAGATGGTGAATTTTGAGTATCAAATAGTTACGGTTACAACCCATCAGTAAAGATTGGAAATATGTTCAACTAGAATATTTTAGTTATACATCCATCCTTGGAGCAGTTTATGTTAATTTTTTGATTCATTATTTGCAACCATAATTCATTCAATAATTAACACCTTTAATCATTTTTTTAAATGATTTAAGTATATAGATTATTCATACAAATTATGTTTTGCAATTATAACTTAGTTTTAACTCGTTGGAAGGGATCTACCTCAATATGGACACAAACAGTGGCAGTCTTATTTTGGGAGGACTTTTGATGTTTATACTAAACTTTGGAAGTTTCAGCAGCAGAACAGGTGGGTTGAGTTAAGTGATTATTAATTAGCTTATAAATTATTATGTCATGTTTAATACCAACAAGATTTAATCATTAATGGATCAGCAGTATGCTTAATTATTGGACATTGCTGTTATCAAGAATAATAAATTAATCCTGACACGTCAGTTATTTAAGACTAATTAATACCTTTGAATATTTCATGTAGACAAGTGCTCGACACCAAGTACGGACTGAAAAGATGGCAAATTGGAGAAGTCGCGTCTAAGATTGGCCAATTGTATTATCACTACTAGTGGGTATCATGTATCCCATACAGTGACTATTATTAGTATGATGATGATCACTGAGGTTTTTATGTATTTTATCATTTGAGTGAAAAGTAATAAAATACCAATAGGTAATAATAATAATAATAATATTAATATTAATAATAGCAGTTGTTCAGTGAGCAATAAGGATGTTTTGTTTGAGCTCCCAAGTTTAAGCAGTTAAAATTTGCTTTAAAGTCAATTTTTTTTTAAATTGTCTTTATTGTTGCTCGTGTCCCCTACTGTTAGTCGTCTTTTGGGCTTCGAAGAACTTGAAGGATTCTGCTCCTGGTCTTGATGGAATGAAAAAATGTGACATTGAACAAAATAGCTCCAGAAGACATGGCCACCCATATGACATTCTGGCTGTTCAGTGTTCATTCCTCCAGATGTGCTCGAAAAAGGAATTGTTGCATGTATTCCAAAAACAAAAACAAGGAACGCTCAATCCCGGCGATTTCAGGCTGATCACAGTTGGACCAATCATTGGCAGATTATTCCACCTCATGCTGAGCAGAAGAATGCTCATACTCTGGCCTCTCTCAAATCGTCAGAAGGCTTTCAGGCTCCGCGATGGCCTAGCGGACAATATATGGCTAGCCCTCTTCCCACTTCCATACTTAAAAAATATTCCCCTATCCCATCCCCCATCCTTTCCAAACTCGCCAACCTCTCTTCCAGCACTGGTGTCTTCCCCTCCACCTTCAAGAGCACTCAAGTCCTCCCCATATTAAAAAAAACCAAGCCTCGACCCCAGCTCCCCTGCTAATTATAGACCTATCTCCAGCCTTTTCCAGGATTCGTCCTCATATTACTAACTCCCCTAATTTCTCTCCCTTGCAATCTGCCTTTAGACTTGGTTTCTCCACAGAAACTGCCCTCTCTCACATCTTTAACAATCTTTCCAACATATGTGGAAATCGTAACTGCGCCATCATGGTCGGGCTCGACCTATCGGCGGCCTTTGACACTATTAACCACTGAATACTGTTGGATAGACTCCACTCTGATTTTGGCATTGACAGTCTTGGCTTCGCTACTACCTTTCCAACAGATCTCAATAAGTTAAGCTTGGCGATCACACTTTCCCCTCCGCTGCTCTCCTTGCCAGGGTTCCTCAGGGCACGCCATCTCTATGATAAAATCATGCAACCACCTCATCTGGGCTATCAGACATATCTGTCCATTCCTCTCTGTCGACACCACTTCTGCTCTTGCACGCAGTCTGGTCCTCTCTCTTCTTGACTAGTGCAACTCCCTCCTATACGGTACCTCTGCCTCACTTATCCACTCCCTTCAGCACACCCAAAATAATCTAGCCAAGCTCGTTCATCTCAATCCCAGCCGTAACGGCTCTGAATGCCTGAGGCAACTACACTGGTTACCTATACACCATCTCATCATCTTCAAAATCTCCTTAATCACCTGTCGTACTCTAGCCACATCCAACCCTCCCTATCTCAACCATCTCATTCACCACCGCCATATTCCCAACCACCTTCGTTCATCCTCCGCAATTCATCTTTACCAACCAGTCCTTAGATCATCCATCGTCAATCGAGGTTTCACCCATGCCTCGCCTGCCGTCTGGAATGACCTTCCCCCATCATTCGGTCTCAACCCACACTTGAACTCTTCAAGCGTCATTTGAAGACCCACCTGTTCAAGATAGTGTTAAATGAAGAACCGAGGCGCCTCCGATGCATACAGCGCCATAAAAATGAACTGTTATTATTATTTATTATTAAAGCAATCAAAAATAGAGGGAGCACAAGCAAAGGCTGAACCACACCTTTAATGACATGAGCAAAGCATTTGATTCGGTGTCCCATCAATCGATTGTTAGAGCAGCCCACTGACTCGGAATTCCGCCATTCATGCTGAGATACATTTCAGAGGTCTATCGTAACTGCTCGGTCCAAGGAGGAAAATTGAGTCATGACATTCCAGTGAACAGAGGAGTATGGCAAGGAGACTCCATGTCTCCTCTACTTTTAACGTGGTGATGGCAGAGGTGGACCCTACCATCGGTTTGACAGGAGATATTAATTTGTCTGTCAAATGCAATTATGTGGCATATGCAGATTATTTGATCCTTTTATCCTCCTCGGATATTGGAATGAATAAGCTTCTGGAACAAGTTGAGGGGTCTTTGGTGAAAGTGGGACTGAAAAATGCTCATGTCTGAGGGCAGAAGTGCAGAGGAGAACCCCTGGATTGTCAATCCTGATCCTTGAGAAAAAATTCAGAACAAGTTGCACTCAAGATCCAAGGCTCCACTGAAGTCAAATCAACAAATTTACACTCTCAGGTCCCATCTAATACCAAGTCTCGTGCATTACCTCACCTTCAATAGTATTTCGTTAAAGTCTCTCAGTGCTTCTGACACCAACATTAGATATGCTGTCCAACAATGGCTGAGTCTTCCCAAAGAAATGCTGGTTGCTTTCTTCCATGCGGGAGTCAAGGCTGGAGGACTCGGAATACTGCAGCTCAGAAAATGGGTGCCGATTATTAGAATCAATAGAATGTTGATAATGATGGCACAGTTCAGGTCCAATGAGGATGAGTTTCTGCTTGAATCTTTGAAAGATAACAGTGCAATTCTTTGCGAATACAGAAAGTTTGGAAAGTCAAAAGGACCCACAGACAAGAAACATGCAACTGCAGAGGGTTAATATGACTCGGTCGATGTATACGGACTTCAGTCTTTTTCCCAAGGGGCAGGAATTAGTGATTGGATTGTGGACGTTCCAGATTTCCTCCGAGCGAGTACATACAATGCATCAAAGTCAGAGCGGCAGTCCTCCCAAACAGTCTCAGTATCTCCTGGTGTCATCCAGAGATAAACACTTATTGTGATTCCAGGTGTGGTGCTTTTGAGTGCCTGGACCACATCTTCCAGGTTTGCCCACGGATGCAGCATGAAGAGAGCAAATGAAATATATGAAAACAAAGACATTCATATATGGATGGCAAACAACAGTTCAGGTGAATTCTTTCCTCCGAAGGTTTATGTGACTTCATTCGTTTGCAACTGAGAGGAGTGATCTCATCTAAATCGTACTCCTCTTGGCACGGCCTCGGCTTCTCCAGAAGCTTGTTGATGAATTTGTCAACTGCAGCTCTTTCTGACACTTACCACATGTGGAAACATCACAAGCAAAAACCGCAAAAACGATGGCGGAAAAGAGTTGGATTGTAGCGATGACACTTATTGTGTAATGCACGGACTGATTTTTAAAGGTTGATTGTGCTGTGGTTTGCGCATTATGTCCCGGGGTTCTTTCAGGCCCAGAAAGGGGTCTTTAAATATTTGGGGAGGTTCTTCATCCATGATTATGTTTGTTCGTTTGTTTGGCTGAGAAAGTAAAGGCAAAAATAATAATAATAATAAAATGTTATTAAAAAGATAATAATTTTATTAATGAACAAAACTTGATGAACTTGACTTAAATATTTAAATTTTATTTATTGATTGTTTTTCAAGTTTAAGAACGAGTGAGACAAATTATTTGAATGAATCTTTTGCCTTTTACTCTGCAATCCGAATGAGGGGTTATTACTCGAAAGCCAACAAGGAGGAGAGGTTGTTTGTTAAATATTTTAAAATTACATTATCATTATTATTGTTGTTGTTGTTGTTAGGTTATTCATCACTTAATTATTATTAATATTAAAATTATTAAAGTTTGGGAATTTGTATTATGCTCCCCTCTACATTGAAGGAATAGATTTTGTATTACTTTGTTTTGCTGAGTTTTAGCATGTTTGTATACATGTTATGTAAGAATATTGATAACAGTGACAACTAACAATGAATTGCAAATCAACAGATAAATTCAATTATTGTTGAAAATTCTTTAAATTCAGGCCAGATTTAACAGTAAAGAAGTTGAGATATTATGCGAGATTCATTGTGGTTTGTCTTCTGCTCAAGAAAATGGCTTTAGTGAGGGATCTTGTGAGGGTCAGTTTTGTGCTCTGGATGGTATTTATTTGTTCATTTTCTTTTGCACATCACCCATTTGGAACTGGCATTCAATAATTATTAAAAATTATTTTCTGATTATTTTAGTTTGAAGCAGGCATTCAAATGAATAACCATGGATAACAGTTTAAATGAATAACCATGGATAACGGTTTAAATGAATAACCATGGATAACAGTTTGTGGATTTAAAATTTTGTTAAAAAACCAAACTAAGGCATACCTGTCCTGAATTAAAATAATTGCTGAGCACGATGTTGATAACTGGGAATTATCGCCTGAAAATATTTGTAAAATTAAATGATTGGAACAGGAATTGGCCAAGCAAATTGATGACTATACAGCCACTTACGGACCTGACGATCAGCTGGAGTGGTCTCTAGTTCTCGGAGAAATCAGAGCTTTTGTGGAGGTGACCTCCGTTGATGGATAATTGCTAATTAATTGCATTAAATAGGATTACGTTTGAGACAATAATATTATTTTAATAATTGCAACATTAATCTTGTGATCATGTCATGCCTTTCATTTTTAATTTTACTAAGAATTTTATGCAGGATAATTGAATCCAAATTATTATTGTCCTCTTTCACATCATTATCATTGTCATCATCATCGTTGTCACCACCGTCATTATATTCACCACCTTCGCCATCACCCGAAAGGCCGACAAGATCGTTAATGTCCTCGATGATGACTCCTCATCCTTGGTGCTTTCTCATCGTCTGACTCCTCACAACATTCCACCATTTGAAAGATCATCATCAACACCACCCTACCTCACTCTCCAAGAGATACTCATTGTGGGTAACTGCCATGAACAGGTGCATCATCACTTTAAAGATTCTCATTGTAATCATTAATTTATTTCTTATTTCTTAATTTGTGATATTTTAACAGCTATTCAATTTAATACTGGTCCTAATATGACCATGACTCTGCATTTTGCTAATTGTTTTGGTGCCTCATGCATCCATGTTGGGTTGTTGTAGTACTGGGAGTGCAGAATGTGATGAAGGATGTGTTGCGAACACAACATGTGATGACTGTTGCTTTTTTTGATGGTAAAAGGAATGCAACCATCTGAGTTAACCTGCACTCCTAAATTTTATTACGAGTAAATTTCAAACTTTAAGGTAAAGTTCAGTGAGCTGACATTGGACATGTTCAGGATCCTTCAGACCCTCGAAAGGGAGCCTCAAGAAGAAACAAACAACCAGCTCTTCGACACTTCACCTGCTCCTGGAAAGACTCCATTTGTGAGTCACAATCATCATCACTATCACCACCACTTTAAGATTACCATGTATTACACTTAAAGCATTCTGATGGTGATGACGATGGTGGTGGTGATGATGATGATGATAGGATTTTGATTTGTACATGGAATAAATAAATGATGTTCTTAGATGTGTATTTAATATATATTTTATTATATTCCATGACATCTTATTTTATTTATTAAGTAATTAATCCAAGGATGCTTCTGGGATAACCAAGAGGGAGAATCCCCACAAGTACTTGTTGTACAAGCCAACAATCAGTCAGTTACTGACCTTCCTTGCCTCTGGATTCAAAGAACTTCCTGCAAATGGAGTCATGCTGGTCTACCTTTCGGCCGATGGATGTTTCAGCTCGAACAAGAGGGGTTCAGATGGTGAGTGATGGAAGTTGGTGATGATAGTGATATCCTCTGAATTTAATTCTGAGCAAGTTGTGCAATGTGTTGGAAAACCTAAGCATTGCACATTTGAGGACTGCAAATAATATTGCTAATTTCTTATACAATACAGATTTATTTCCTCTTAGGATTATATTTATAATTAATTAAGTATTATAATTATTGGAGATTAAAGAAATTAATTATGATTGTTGATGTTGTCATTAAATTGTTTAACATCTCATTACATTAAACTTTTGGTAATTAGAATTTTATTACAATTTCATTTATTCATGAAACTTGCATTTTATTTTCTTCATTTGTTTTATTTATTTATTTGTTATTTTATCCGATCTTTGAGTTCCTCGTGTGTCGGAGCAGGATGAGAAGAGCATCGCAGGCCGGGTTGCAAATGCGACGCATTACGACTTTTGACGTGCAGGAATGCAGTCGTTCGACCAACCTGCACATCTGTTGAATGTTAATTTAATCCTGCTGCACGACTAATGAGAATATTTAATTGCAAACAGTGGCTTACGATGTGGGAGGAGTTGTGACCAACAGCAGGAGAGAACCCGAGCATCCCAACAAAAACAAGAGAACAGGAAACCTCAAGGAGACTCACTGGTAATTAAGCAATAATAATTAATCAACAATAATTAATAAACAGTAACTAATCAATATTAATAATTAATCAATAACAATTAATAATAATTAGCCAGCAATAATTAATCAACAATTATAATAATAATTATAGTTACTGTAATTCAACAATAATTGAATAATTATTAATAATTGAATGTCTTAATAACTATTAAATGTCCCTAATTGATCAAGTAATTACAACATGCTTAATAAAAGTACCATGACACATAATTAAGTAATTAGCTTACAAACAATCAGGTTAACTCAGGGTTTATGATTTTTCTCATATTTAGTAAGCTAATCGATTGGTGAGATTGATCACACGTGTTATTTACGTTGCGATTTATTATTTTTCTCGATAATGGTCGGTAACGCTCGCACGGAATGGAATGTTGAATTAAATCATGATTTGCGGTAGAGTAATTATGCCACCAATTAAGCTAATTAGTTTCACATTTGCATAATTAACCGAGCAACTGATTAGTCGCTCGAGTGATTAATATTTCCATCGATTAATTGCACGACCAAGCCTTCACCCTGGAGATCTGTACGTGTTCACTCGGAAGCCTCTCTTCCTCGTCGTTGACAGCAACAACAGTTCGGCATTCAGGGTTCGTCGTGCTCGCTTTATCTGAAATTCATTCATTTAAAAAATTAATCGTTTATTTAAAATTTGGTTATTTTCTGCTTCATTTCACTGATTACCAATATTTATCCCATTGCTCTGCCGACTGCCAGAATTGGCCGAACTTGTTTGGTCAGCCGCTCGTCTGCCTCCTATCGCCCGAGGAAATTCCATCAACCTTCGAAGGTATCGTCGTCCGTGTCGATATCACCAACAAATTTTTTTTGTGCAAACTAGTGTGAATGTGCTTACAAAATAATCAGTTTCTAAAAAAAGAACTATTTATGGTTCTTGTGAATGCAGTTTGTTTGGGGGCACCAGTGGAGCTTTTTCTCAACCATTTCGCGCTTCTTCGCAAAGGTGCTCCTGACGGGGTGGTTGCGGTCACAACATTGTGATCCTTGCCAATTTCTGACATGGATTACTTTTTTACAGGGGAACAAAAGAGCTCCGAGCTAAATTGCACTGGCATACATTCGATTTTATCTATCGTTCGAATGCCGACGAATATTTTTATTATTATTTTTTATTAAACTAATAAATATTAATAATTTTATTTTAAATTGCTTAATTAATAAATATTACATTACTTTACGCAGACCAGCATCAGAAGGGGAGCATATTCACGTTGTTCCTGCACAGTCCCTTGACGGCATTCTGCTACATCTGCAACCTCGTCGACATCCCCGTGCATCTCTGGGATGCTTGTCAGGCTCAGGTCGACAGGTTCGTCGTCGACGCCACCAAATGTCTCAACAGATCGAGATACCTCGGTCAGATGTTTCATTCTCACGGTTTTTAGTAGAAATATTGCAGCCCTGATATGTTTTTGTCGTGGATTGGATTGATAAATTGTGAATATTATTATTGATTTAATATGTATTTAATTAATTAAAATGGATAGTTAACAATATCTTGATTTTTTGTAATTAATTATTAATAAATAAATTTTCGTAATAAATAACTGATCAATTGATTTAAACAGTTAATTTGCAATAATGTGTTGCTTGATGTTTGCAATGTAACTGGTTTTTAATTAAATTTTCATCAATTGTGAAGATGTTTGAGGCCATTTATAAATCTTATTATCATCATCATTATTATTATTATTATTATCATCATCGTTATTGTTATTGTTGTTATTATTATTATTATTATTATTATTTGACAATATTTATATGCATAGGAAAAGATGGCCATTTGCCTAGGTTGTGTGAGGCTCCAATGCGAATTTAACACGAATTTAATTCATGGCTCACCTGGAGGAGTTCCTATCTCCTGCTATTCTTTTGATTTGCTAATTCTTGATTACTTTGTTGTCTATGTTAGTTAACTGTTAATTAACAATTTAATGGTTAATTAACTATTAACCAATTACTGGTTAAATAATTATTACTTATTTATTGGTGAATTAATTACTAAACAGCATAATTACAATTAATTATTATTTATTGGTTGCAGACATGTCGTTCATCCAATTATTTGGTGACGACTTCCTTCGAACACTCCTCCTGCGATTCATTTTCTGCAATGCTGTCCTTGGACTCCACAAGAGATTCAGGGTAATTATTATCATCTTACATATGTTATTCTTATTATGACACGTAGTTTTCATTATCTTTGTTGTATTTTTTAACATAATTATTTATTAGTTATTGCACAATAAAGATATTCACAATTTTAGAATGTAAATGAACTAACTTATGTTGCATTTGAGAATATGATTAAACAGATTTATTTATTCATGCATTTCCTGTTCTTTTATTTAATATTAATTTAATGTCGCAAAGAAGTGAATGTTCTCGTTCGGCCGATCTCAATAGTTTCCTGCTTCACTTGCTTCCTCTTTCTTTGAAAGGGTGCAAAGTACCAGCCCATGTCCTTCCCCTTGATGCCCAGAGAAGAGGTTTTGGAGAACCCGCAGCTCGTAAAAGATGTGCTCGACCTGACGGGCATTCTCGACATCGGAGATCTCTTCTACGATTCCATGGATTCCAACTGAAAGGAGTGATTGTTTTCAACCATCTTGGCATTTCTTGTTTCACTTTTCTCAATTTCTAAACGAAAATTGTTTTTTTCTACATTTTGGTCTTTAAAGTTTTCTCTGCATTTTGATGCAGCACAACTAGGTAAAGTTTGATCCACCAACTGTATGCAATTTCATTGTTGATCTTGAGGGCTAGACCCCCCTTTAGTCACATTAGAGCTGCTAATATTTGTCCCTTAGTATTACAATGTTATCATTCCCAGTCTGCAGGAATTCAAGTCCTGGCTTCGGAAAGCCATGAATAACTTCCAATTGTTGAATTTTATTTCTAAAATGTGTTTGTACATGTTGTTAAGGTTTCACATTGTCGTGTTGTTGCGAGCATCGGTCGATCCAGCGGCTCGATGTTGTTGTTGCTGTCTTTCTTTTCAAGTCGTAGAAGTAGAATCTCGGACGACCTCGATGACCCGTTGGGTCAACCTTTGGAGGACTTTTCCCAGCTTACGTGATGTTTGTTTTGCGTACATTCCTGGTGCAACCTCTCAAGGATTTGTCATTTCTGGTCCTTCGTCAAATTGTTTCTTTCATAATCACATTCTTCTGTGTTTTTCTAGTCGAAGTAAATGACAGCCTGAAACTGGTGTTCCTTGAGAATGGGTTCAATGTCAAATGAAGAAAATGAGTTTGATCGTTGAGAACTCAAATCACAAGCCCGGATTTAAATATTTAGACTTAAGTAGATTTATTTGCGCTTTTATTGATATTTCTTCTGAAATAATCCTGAGCAGTTTGCTATTGATGACGTTTCGTTTGAAACAAGTGCAGACGAGAATTAAAGATATTAATTGTTTATTAACGTCCGTCGCATGGCTATGTGATTAGGACGGAGAACATAAGTCTTTGTGGCCTGATTAGTAGGACTAGTGGTCTAAATTCTGACAATGTTGCGAAGTTGACGCTAGGTGGTGTTATGTTTAATCATAATCATGATTCTAGTTGGACTGCAGTAAATTATTATTATTATTATTATTATTATTTCATTGCTACTACCACTTTGAACTTCTCTCAGCCAGTATTTGGCAAACTAAGAACTTAACGAGGTCCTCCATGATTCACTGAAGGAGTTGGAAGTGAAAAGTCGAACAATGTTTTTCCGAAGTCCTCTTTCATTCCGCAGCCTCTCCATTGGCTCCTTCGACATCACATGATGTTGCAACATGTTGTAAAATGCTACAACATGTTGCAACGTTTTTATTGCAACATTAGCAGCAGGAAGCATGCGACAACATGGGTTAAATATAGCACACAAAGCCATTTGAGCACAAACTGGTTCAGAGTTGTTTTGATGATTAAGAAGCAGACGATCTTGATGAAGGACACGTTTTATGTTGGTGCCTGTCTGCAACAGTGCTAGTCTGATCGTGCTGTTCCTGTGTTGCAAGCCAACACAACCTTCCTCCCATATTTTTCGGTAGAAAAAGATCGATATGCAGGCGGCCAACGAACGGAAATGAGGTCATGGATTACGTGTCGAATGATGACCCCAATATTTTTTGATTAAAAACATTCATTTTTACGATGGAAATAAAAACTTTCAAGCGGAGTTTAGAGCTTGAATCAATAAACAAACACTAAATCAAACAATCAGCAGCTCTTCGAGTGGCAAGAAAAAATGGATTTAACCAATAAATAAATAAATAACAACAAATTATTGCAAACATAAGTTTCCGTTTCACTGTTTAATCTCGACATTTGTTGCTAATTTAAAAATATTAGCCAGTTGTTTTCAAGGGAACATTTGCTGAACCCTCTGGAATCTAGAATTTCCCCAAAATTTAAAACTATTTTTATTTGCTTTCAAATTCAGGCAACGATAATAGTTTTCCTCCAACTGATTTTCCTAATCACAACCAGTAAATTTCTTTACTCGACAATGCAAGAACATTGTTAGTCGTAAGAGTAACAATAATAACAACATCATTAGTGATAATTACTTTGAATTACACGAATAGAGTGAGCTGCCTTCTTCAGCTGAAAGTTCAAGGTTGAACTCGTCTGGTGAGTTATTTTTAGCTGCTCACAGCCTGACAACATTCCTGCACAATTATAGATGAGATATAGATTATATTATTATGTTATTATGTTTGAAACTTGATGCAAATTATAACAAATTATGTCACTTGTCATTCCTGAGGTTTACCAACAACAAAAATTTATGCAACAATAACAGTGAAAATCTAAGCAATGCTAAGCGGGAAGGTTTTTTCGGGAATTCAGACTTTTTAATACTTTATTATATTATTACATAACTGAATTAGGAATAACTGAATTTCTGGAAGTCATGGGAAGTGATGGTGCATATTTATACCAACAACAGCAATAATAATAACAGTAACAACAACCCACTGAACTTACCTGGCTGAGAACAAATTCTACCTGAGGACACGCAACATTGATTTTGTCGCGAGACATTCCATGTTCTCAAACAACAACATTCCCAGTAACAACGAAAAAGATCACAATTTACTCATTACTTGACATTGTGTGACAAATTATGAAATTAATTTTACAATCTCTTTAGAATTTAGAAATAACTTTAAAATAAATTTGTAAATATATGAAAATGTTGACAAATGATGCCACATTGATCCTTCGGTTACTATAATAAACAATCATCACCATGGAGACTAGTGAAATGCTTATAATCGACATGAATTCATGTAATTCACATGCATTCGTATAATTCACATGAATGGCAATTTCCCCCCCCAAACTAGTGACGACCACAACAACTCCTAATGGGGGCAGAACAAATAGATCACCAGACATAACTCGGAATGCCATAAAATTTTGATTTGTGAAAAGATATTTTTGTGATGATCGACTTAAAATAATAAATGATTATTGCATCAATAAGTGTGGGAGTGCATGTTGGGTTATTTCTGGTAATAATCTAAGAAAATCAATCTGTTGTTGCTCTTAATGCTAATCAACGAAATTGTTAACGAAAATAAAAATATAATAAAATGTAATAAAAGTATCAAGTTATATATAAACATATTTCCTTCAAATTGCACAATAATTGCACAAAATACAACTTAATGTTATATGATTTTGAACATCATTTCACGTTAATATCATCAAAATGTAAATTTTATCATTAAATTTGTAAATATCATTAGGAGTCATGAATTTTAAGTGATCATTTAAAATAGCTGTTGAATAATAATTTGCAATTGAAACAAACCATGATGAATGCTGAGTTGAATTTCTTCGAATGCATTCAAGTTGTGAATGAATGCATTCACGTGGTTATTCGGCCTAATTGATGTCTGGCGCTCTGAAATCAACATCACCCATGACTTGCAAATGTGCTTTGAACATGTTTCCAAAGCCTTCTCAGAACAATCTGTAATATTGCAATTATAAATAAGCAACTAACTATAATAAACATTAATAAATATATTATTCTTGTTTATTTGTGCAATTGTCATCAACAACATTGATTTCTTAAATGAATGATTTAGATCATTATTTCTAAAGTTTGAAATGGTCTAGTTGCAAATTAAAGGAAAATTAATTATAATATAATTAATATAATTGTATAATTACTAATTAATTGTATGTAAACTCAAGTCACATGGGATTAATGGTAACAAATAATTTATGGACACAACAACAACAACATGGCAAACTATTGAATCACTCTCAGAACTTTGGTGCTCTCCTTTCAAGTGCCGATAATATCTTGATAAGGAATGAATTGTGGGCTTTCAGTGCGAGTGGGTGATAAAAAAGCCATAATTACGCAGTTACTTAATAAATATAAAACGATATTAAATAACGAACAATAACGTTAATTACAAACAATAAATAATAATGCATAAATAATAACAAATCCATTATAGTTATAATTAAAGTTGTTATATGTTTAAATTGTTATTATTCGAACAAACAAATCAAACTCTTCCACTTCGACAGTACAAAGTCCAACATCGAATGTTGGATGCAAAAAGCCAGACTCACTGGAGCGAGATGATGACGACGAAGATGATGATGCTGGTGAATGTGATGGTGATGACGAAGGTGATGACGCTGGTGAATGTGATGGTGATGACGACTAAGATGATGATGCTGGTGAATGTGATGACGATGACGACGAAGATGATGACGCTGATGAATGTGCATGATGATGACTAAGTCGATGTTAATGTTGGTGAATGTGATGTTGATGACTAAGATGATGATGATGAGGATGAAGAGAGTGAGGATGAGACTGAAAGCTTATAAGTGAGGTTCATGTGAGAGGATTCTGCTGCTGCTGCTGTGAGATCTACACTCGAGTTGTTGTGAGTCGTTTTGAAGCGGTTTGCTTTTTAACCTGTTACTAATTATCACCTAATCACATGCTAAAGAGTGTTATGTTAATTGATGATATCCATAAGATGATGCTGATAAAATGGTTTGTGGCAGTGAATTGTTAAAAGTTAACGAAGCACGAATCAGCGGGATAGAATGTTCGAATGGTGATAATTTTAGTTTGTTTGTAGATACAAAGATATTTTGTGAAATGCTTTAAGATATTTGATGTCTGGATCATTACAGCTTCATCGCAATCTTATTGAAATAAACCGGGGTTTCGGGAAAACTTGGGAAGTTGTCAAGTAAGTTTGTCGAGCAGTTATTCAGTTAATAGAACTGAATAATCGAGTTGAGAGTCTGAGTTCTGGCCAACTTGGCTGCTGTTGCACTAAGTTATTGACGCACAAGCATGAAAAGGTGCTGAATAATTCTTACAAAACAATGTAACAAAGTAATCTGATTATTTTGCGCCACAGTCATAAGACGGTTATAACACGGTCATAACAGTACATTCACCTGTTCACTTTAAATTATGTTAAATTATGTAATTCACTGTCAAAACCTTCCTGCAGTGCTTGTTTTTGATTTCCAATAAATAATCAGTCCTGCCAGGACGTGTTTTAACACTAACCAACTCAATCGTCAACTCAAAAGTATCATTATTATTATTTTTATTATTTTATTCTGTTTAAGTAAAAAGCAGATAAACACAAAATAGCACAGCTACAATGACATGGAAAAAGTAAGCAACAGACCTCTTGGAAGCTTCCTCGGCAGATGTCACCTTGTTGGACTTTTTCTTGTGAGAACCGAGATGAACAGCGTGGACAGGAGTTGCTTCTGAATCTTCGATGCTATTCAGCAACTTCAAACAACAAAACTCATTTTCTTTGTTGTTGGTTGGTAGTTTATAAAGGTTTGTTTAACATGAAAGTATATTTGTTTTTTTTTTTAATAATTAACATAATCACATAAAAGTTAACTTATTAAAACTTATTTTACCTCTTCGTCTTCTTCCTTGGAAGCGCCAGACACTAAAACAAAAATAAAAGTTGGACATATTTTTACGCTTAGCAAATATACAATTTGCTTACAAAATCTCAATTGACAAAATTGATGTTTCCCAAAAAGGCAATTACATGATGATATTTGTGATGGAAAAAAGAGTCAAAATCAAGTTGCACATAAACATTTCAAGTCAAACAGACCCATGTTGCTTGTTGCGTTTTCAACTGAAGCCATTTGCTTCTCGTATCTCGTCTTCAACTTGTTCATCTCATTCTCCACCTGTTCTTTCGAACCTTTCATCGATTTCAACTCCTCTTTCAAAGTCTTCATTTCTATTTCAAATTCCTTCAAATAATAATATAAATTATTATTATTATTGTTGTTATTATTATTATCGTTGCTATTGTTATTATTATTATTGTCGTTATTATTATTATCATAATCATTATAATTGCTATAATATAGTTATATATATATAGTTATATATAGTTATGTTATATAGTTACTATACGGGATGCATTTTTATTATTATATTTGAAAATAATATGATGGAAAAATGTGTTAATATTCGAAAGTAATTTCAGTATTTAAATCCGTTCACGATAATAATTAAGTGCAAATCATAATTTTAATTCTGAATATTTCCATCGAAAAACCTTCCTGAGTCGAATCTTCTCGGCCTCAATGTCCTGAGAATTCCAGGTCTTTTGTCCTTCACCATCTGATGATGATGTTGATGATGATGATGACGTCGACGACGATGATGAATGTTGATATTAATGGCAAATAACAACATCGAAGTTAATTGGTTAATTTTTGTTAAATTTATTTGCATTTATCCGTTATTTTGAGTGCCTTATGTACCCGAATAGAATGTGAAGGCACTTTTTAATATTTCCACCATTTCTATAGCGCCCGCACCCGAGGGCGACCGCTGGCGGTGCAATCTGGGTTGCGAATACGACACATTACGACTGTTGCTATTAACGCCGCATGCAGGAACGCAGCCCATTCGGCCAACCTGCACGTCACTAATTAATTAACTAACTAGGTTAATTATAAAGTTATGAAACAATTTATATCTTTAACACAAATTTTTTTAAAATCATTGATAAATTTAATTACATTAGTCCGTAATGTAATTAAAGATCGAGTTAATTAAACCACGTATCCGACAACCTTACTTAGATATTTGAAATCTCTAAGCAACAAAGAATGGTTTGTTTAGCCTCAGTGAATCACTTCCGACTGTTAACCAACCTTCAAGAGCAGTTTCTCCTTGGAGCATAGCCTTTAGGCGCTCAATTTCTTGCTGATATTCACGAAGCATGGCGTCTTTCGGATCCTCGTTGATCTTGGGTTTGTTCTTGATGTTCTTGGCTCTGTTGGCGTACCTGAGAGTGCTGAGCGTTTCGTCGTAGTTGTTATCGGCAGGGGAGAGACAGGCGATCATCAGGGTCTTTGTGTTTCCGCCCAAGGAGTCCTGGAGGAGTCTGGTCAGTTTCGAATCTCTGTAAGGAATGTGAGTCGATTTTCCATCAACGAGAGCGGATATGACGTTACCCAGAGCAGACAAGGACAGATTGATCTTCGTCGCCTCCTTCAGTCTGTCTCCTGTTGCACCTGCATCGTTTCATGGAAGCATTTTTATTTAAAAGTATTTCTGTCTTCTGCACATTATTTTTTCCGATCAAGGTATTCTTACATTCAGAATAACATTACTGGAATCTTTCCCGAATAAGAAATTTGTTGTTGATTGAAAATTGATTTATTTAGCCAAAATTACGTTGATAGCTTTCTTTCGTGAACCAACCTGTCTTTGCCTGTCTCTCGCTTCCGGCCAGGTCAACGAGGTTCAGTTTAGCAGCCTTGATGTGATCGCCTTTGGAATCAGTGTCGCATCTTTCCAGGTGAATGGTGAATATGGAGTGACTCCTCGACGAATCTGCGTTCATCAGCGTTGCTCCAGTAGATCGATTTTTCCACCCTCTTTCCATGACTCTTTCGCAGTCTCCGACGTTTTTGCACGGATGCTTCGATAAACCTCGCAACACCCGATTAATGTTACAAACAAGCATGTATCTCAGAATCGAATCAGAATTATTGAAAGTCCTATTCATTACTTACTTTGAACATAAATTCCTTTATCTGGATTCTCCTTTAAATCAAGCTTCTGTTTTATATCCTTTCCAAGCAAATCCCTGATTTCTTCGTTGTAAATCTCCAAGTAAGAGGCGTGCACCAAGTACTTGCTGTTATCGGATGTTTGGATAGTTTCGAAGATGTGGTCAAAAGCCCTAAAGAATGAAATGGAATCATGTTTAGCGTCCATAAAGCATCGCAACGTTTTACAAAGAAGGATGTGCTGACCTCGGAATGATCCCTTTCTGCGACGCTGGATCAAGAATTCCTTGCATCGTAAAGGACTTTCCACATCCAGTTTGTCCATAAGCAAATATAGTGCCATTGTATCCTTCTGTAACACCCTGAAATTTTTTTTTAAATTAGTTTATTGGTTATTTCAGGGAAGGGAAATTTAGTTTTCCTAATAGTGATAGTAATTCATTAGAACCTCTACTAGCGGGAAACCGATATCGGCATAAATTTGTTCCGTGGTGGAATTGAGATCATAAGCTCCATCGAATGTGAATGTCTTCGGAGGTGCTTTCTTATCGGAAGGATTGGAAATGGAACAAGAAGCTGTCCTGTTTTCAATGGCTACAACATCTTTGCAATTAAGACCCTTTTCACGGGCGTTCATCGGTCGGCACCGCACTATCACTTTCACAGATTCGGCCATTTCTAGTCTTTAAGAGTCGAGTAGAATATATAGTAGGCCAGTTAAATATTTCTTATGAAGCTCAGCCTTTTATCTTGTTTACAATGTTTCGTTCGCGTTTGACGAATGACTCCAATCCGCTCCACTTTAATGTCACGAATAAGCAAATGTTTCCCTACAACTACCAATTTAAAAAATCTCCTAAACACTCCCGAACGTTCCGCTATAGCCAAGTTCACTGCAAAATGTCCGAGGCATGGTTCCTTAACGCAGCACATATGTTTACCAGCTACGGTTTCTATGGCACCAGATAAACAATGTCAATAATATATCACTTAACTTAGTGTTAAGCCTATCTTATCAACAATCAGGAAATTTAACAATCTGCTCTTTTCTGACATAAATTTTCAACGCCCGATTCTTCAACTATTTCGTCGGTCGATGAACCGCTAAAACACCGGAAAATTTCTAAAAAATTCATGTTACATTTATTACACAAACATCATATTACCCATTCTGACCACAAAGTGATCAACAAACACAGTCAAAAACACAATTTAAGTGTAATAAATGCTTGACCAGAGCAGTTAACAATCACATAATTACGTAAGTTGCAGCAGTAGCAACTCCACAATTGTTGTCCTTCTGAGACATAAGTATATACCCATCATTTCCCCAATATGTGCTCCATGAGTTCTTAACCAGCCAATAATCCTCTCCATTCAATGTTCCATAACCAACAGCCAGAACAGCATGATCAAGGTCATCCATTTTACTCCCTACAATTCAAATTAATGATTAATGATATAATTCAAAGTAATTTTGATAGAACAGAATCAGTTCAATTCATACTGCATTAGGCTCTTATTACTTTGCAACAAATTAATTGTGTTGCACCTACTTAAAGTGATCTAGTCCTGAGTTGAGTCCAAATCTGAGTTGGACAGTCATAATTATAGGCATTTTATATATGATGCATTTTATATTTAAGATTTTAGAAAATTAAAAAAATTAATTAATTTAGAAATTTAAAAGTATGTCTAAAACATGCAAATAATAAATATTATTACCGCAGTTAGGTTCGTAATATACTCCATTACTGTAAAATGAAAGGCTCTTGTGTGAGGCATCGATGGCAACAGAAATAGGGCCGTATTTGAACATTGACAACTTAACAGCCTCCAAATCACCCGAAGTGATGTTGACATAACCCTTCAGGAAAGCAGTCGGTTTGACCTTCTTCATCTTGCAATATCCATCCTAATAACAACAAATAATTAAATTATCATTAACTTATTAAAAATATTTTTTATCTTGTATAAATGTTAAAAACACAGAAATGACAAACTTGTCCCAAGTATGCTCCATAGTCCTCTTCACTGGCAAGGCCATGTTTCATGATCCACTGGTATGCCCTGAAATCCTCTCCGCCATCGCAACCATTGTTTCCTTCACCCCAGCTGCAGTCGACCAACTCTTGGGAGGAGAGTCTCACCAACTCCCCTGTCTGGAGATTCATTGATGGATTTATTAGGGTTGGTGATATTAAATTTGATTTTAAACCAAATTTTAAATTAAAGAATGAGGTTGCATACTTTCAAAAAATGTGCTCCTTCCACACAACCAGTTGTCCCAAAACTCCAGCATGACCCACAGGTAGCCTGATCCTTGACTGGAGTCACAGCACCTGAAAACAACCACAACATTAGCAGAATACAAAATAACATTTGCAGTGTAAGTAAAAAGGATGATAAGGCTTGCAATGTAAGTAATACCAATGGCAAGTAACGAGTCAAGTTTATATCGGACATTTTAAAGACTAACAGCTGTTGCTAAGAGCTTCAGGCTCAACGGCTAAAATATCATCACATCAAAAATTTTAAAATCTTAAAATTAATATTTAAACGAACCAAACAGCCTCCAGTCAAAGTAAGGGGGAGCAGTGAAATCAAATTCAGTTCTATCAAATGGAAGACCTCCATTGTACACTGTCAATGTCTTCTTGCTGCCTCTCATCAATCTCAATTCCTCATTACTCTTATCAGCAAGGTGGTTCACTGCCAATGTAAAGCTGAGGCCCTGCCTGTTCTTTGAGTGGATGTACCTAAAACATTTAAAATTACAAAATAGTATTATTTGAATGTAAATGGATGTAGATTGGCCTTAGCCATTACCTAAATATTTTATGTTCCTTTAATGCATTGGATGCAAATAAGGCAATCAATCATCATCAAATACAATTACAGACTTAACTGACAAAATTCTTGTTAATATCATATATCAACCACCCACCTCATATTCTGATGGAAAAAGGCTTTCCTCATGGCATGTTCAGAGTGATCATCATATTGCTTTCCATGGTTCTTTTTGTAATCATGAAATGCCTCATCAACATGCGAAAAATTGTGATACAAATATTCGTTCATGGGGTTCATAGTTGCCCTGTGGACACCAGGTCCAGGAAAACTCCTACATGTTAAACCTTTAAAAAACATATAAATGTGGTGGTCAGGTGATCAGTGATTAGGTCAGCAATTGGTTTAAATTTGAGTTAAATAGCCAACAATCTAGCCAATTCATCGCAAAAATCTCAACACACCAGTCAACTTTCATGTAATAAAATATGATGACCTGTTTACCTTTAGGAGGAGAAAATATCTTGTCAGAAATTGATTTCACGGGAACATAGTTGGTGTAGTCGAAGTAATATCTGTCATAATGAGATCCCAGGAGAGTATCATAACCTACCATCTCATATCTTACAGGAGCTTTTGTCTTTATGCTCTGATAAAATTTGTATGCATTCTTTCTACCTTCCACCTTCACAACTTTATAGAATACTGTACAATTTTCACCATTCATGACTTCTGACTCAACAACCTAAATAAAACAAGCAGAATGTTTTATTCAAGCAAAATAATTAAGCAGTCTTGTAATCCCACCTGAAAATCTGATAAATCTGGAAGCAGAATTTGAGGTGTCACAGGAGAAGAATCTGTTCCATTAAGCCTGAAACATGTCTTAACATTGAGGAATTCTTCTGTGGTCATGGGAGCAACCTTCAAGTCATAGCCATAATCACCATCCCTTTTCCCTCCAATTTGGTAAGTAGACACAGTGTCTTAAAAAAAAGATAATATAAATTAATAAGGTTACTTTTATATGTAGTCATAACTGCTTAATCCAACCGTAATAATCTATTCTGCTCCTGTTCTTTTCCCCTTCATACCATCCGATAAATGGCTCGTTAATTTCTGCATAGGGCAATCGAAGAAATCCCTCAACGTAGTAGCTTTTGGGCCACTGACTTGTACGCCCTGTAGCAACTATACTCAAAAATACTGTGAAAATAAAAAATAGATATATGCATCTTGTAGTTTTAATAATTATAAATCCATAATTTTACACTCACCAAAAACCAGCAGGTTACAACAACCCATTTACGGCAAAATAATAAAAGGTTCCCAACCAAAATCGACGACGAGCAGTTTATTTCAAATAAAGGTACCATGTGATACCTTGTCTGCAGAAGAATTTCGTACCCTCTAAGAACCAAAAAATATATTGTTTATTTAAAATTTTGAAACTAAGCGTTTGAGAAAAATTATAAAATTTTGATTTAATGTGAAGTTGTGCTTAGTTTCTACTTATATTAACTATTCAGTACTATTTCAATAATGTTTAAAGTATTCACACAAATTTATCTAATTATAGAAGCAAATACAAATTAAGTTTTATTCAAGAATACAAGAAGTAGAAGTTAGATATTTTGAAATGACATCGAACGAATGGAGGACAAATGATTTACCAGGACCATCTTGCAGTTTGAGGCAGTCAGGAGGATTTGAATCGAATACATAATTTTTGAGTAGCAAATGTCACTTTGCAAAATCGGAGCAGCCTTATAACATAACAAAACATAGCATTAATTTGTGGTGCTATAGGCTAATTAATGTCTGTACGATAACCCACTCTTATGGTGACTGTCTTTTTTATGATCCACAATCAAATAATCTAAACTAGAATTTAAGACTTAATGAGCATCTTTGCGGTAATTTTATTGCTTGAAGGCACAAACTACCGACATATTAATATAAACTTCACTTAACATTAATTGTTTAAAAATATCTGATTCATAATGGCAAGATCAAAAACGTTCAATTAAATTAAAATTGTTTTTTTTCAAATATGTATTGCAAAATAACTATTACATGTTCTCAATTATATATTTTTTACTTTTGGAATCTTAAGGAAGATTCGGTAAAGAATGTTTATTGTTTAGTCATTAAAAAGTTCTGGAGGTACCCCAGATGTACCAAACTCCAATTCTTTCCTTCGCTTGTTTATTTCCTCTTGGAGTTTCAAAGCCTTAAAATAGGAAGAAAACAGAACAGGTTATTGGAACCTATTTTGAAAATTTGAGAATTTTTTTACTAACAATTTCCAGATCCTTTTCTGCAGTCAACATTATTTGGTGGGGTTCCATAGTGGAGTAAGATCTATTTTTCATCAGGGCTAGGTGTTCTGTAACCTTGCTTTTCAAGAAGTTTTCATGACTTAATCTGCAATTTAAAACAAAATGCAAATTTGATGACATGTTTAATGAAATTATTTCACTCAATACTTTGCTTTTTCTAGTTGAACCTTCTTGCTGAAGCTCATGTTACTTGGTTTCACCTTTCTTTCTCTATTCATTTTGTTCTAGATTGTGGCATTTGTTAAAACACATTATTTTGCAATAAATAACAAAAGTACTATAAGTTTCAGTCTCAAAGAGTTGATCAAAACTCACAAAAATTCTTTCGCCATCTGAGATCATTCGGAAATTACTTCTTGACACTCCAAATGGTGCCTTAGCGGCTGGTTCCACAAAATCTTCAAAATGAACAAAACATTCATCATAAGATCTTCCAACAAAACACAATTATGCATTAGCAACAATTTCACATTTCTAGATCTAAAGTAATTCTTAAAAATTCCAAATGAGTAATAACTAATCCTAAAAAAATATCTATTTATTCAGAATCAAAACTTTACCAACCTAATCTTCCTCCATTTGACATCTTTTCCTGTATTCTTGTAACCTGCATCTTCCTATATTTGTCCTTCCACCTCTTTACATTTTCCCTGCTTCTATTATTCACAAAACAAATGTCAAAATATCTGTTTTCTAGATCATCATTATCAGCATCTTACTTCTGTGCCTGAAGTTCTGCATCTTGTTTTAGCATTTTCTGTTTCAACTTTGCAAGCACGACTTCTTTTTTAAATCTTTCTTCAAGCATAGTCTCGGATATTGGTCTCCCATAAGTGTCGCCGAGGTACTTATCACTCTGTTTCTTGAAAACATTTTTCATGCTGGATGTTTTTAATGTAATAATAGATAATTAATTAGAATAGAATTTTATGATATCTAAATCATTAATTCCTATGGTCATACTTACACTAAAACTTAAATTTTTTCAAACAATCTAAACAAAACTACTAAAACAAGGTGGATGAAAAGCTAGAAACATCAATTTAAATGTCAAAAACATGACATGTCATACTAAACATTATTGAGAGTATGAAAGCGAGCAATTATAAAATAGTTAAGTTAATCTCCAGGAATTGTTTTCATGTTAATTTTTTTAAAATCTGTGTTATTCTATGGAAATACCTCGGTTGCTGAGACCTATTTTGGCAGAG
The DNA here is from genome assembly GCA_011800805.1 of Hirudo medicinalis. NCBI lineage: Eukaryota > Metazoa > Annelida > Clitellata > Hirudinida > Hirudinidae > Hirudo > Hirudo medicinalis. The sequence goes on from MPNW01000067.1 coordinate 52,768, forward strand.
TTTTGCATGAAGTGAGAAAAGTTTCTTGCCTTTTTTCCCGGTGTTTAATTCAATTAAGTCACCAGTTGTTAAGCCATTATTATTGGTGTTATTTCGGTTGCTATCAGTCTCTGTAAAATAAATAATTTTTGCATTTAAACAATTGATAAATATAAACATATATTCAAACATCTAGTGTGTATAAAATGTTGTGAAATGATGCCTTGCTCTGCTTGAAGGATATCCAATAAATGTTGTTTAATCTGTTTAATGCCTCCCTGGATGACCTGATTAAATGGATATTCCAGAGGATTATTTCTGACATTAATGGCCATTAAACTATTTATGGTTCCTAAAACAATGGACAGTTTTAAATTATCACAAAAAATGTAATCAATATTTGTTGTAACCAATACCTAATTCTAAAGGCAATGACTTTAGCTGATTGTTTTCAAGAAGAATAACTTCCAACGATTCATGATTTTTTAAACCTTTGCTTGGTAAAGTAGTTAATTGGTTATTTCTCAGATCTAACCATTTCAATAATGGTAAACATTTAAAAAATTTCTCTGGCAACTCAGTTAAATTGTTGCCCTCAAGATTTAATCTCTGACAAAATATAAGATGGATAAGTAACTATCAAACTTTTACATTTAAGCAATAACATACTTCAACCAAGTCCAAATTATCTACAACCAGCCAAGATTGAGGAAAGTCTAACAAGTTTTTCCTTGATAAATTTAATACATTATTTTTAATGATCAATAATTCATTCTCGATGTCCTTTTTAGATTCTTTATTATCAAAAGGATGGCCTTCGAAATCTGCTTCTTTTTGATTTTCTGTTGTACTCGATGTACTTGTCTCATCATTTGGTTCCAGTTTCAAATTCGACAAGTTTAAAGAGATACTGCAAGATTTGGTGACAGCTTCACCACTTTCACTATCATCAATAAGTATATTTTCCATTGTTCAAGCAACACCAAAAATAAATTCGTACCACGCCGACATACACTTTTGATTTTTCAGGTTGCTATGACATCAAAATAAAAACATCTGAAATGCAAGTAAGCTAAACATCTTAAATTAATTGATGATGAGCGTTTTAAATTTTTTGCAATTATAGTTTTTTAAGGTGATTATTTTTTTAGATTGTATTGTCTCGCTCAATCTGATAAGGTGACCTTTTTTGTTTCTCGCAAAATGTCGGGGCAACAGGAATCTTGAGGAAAGGCATTGCCGTCCCTACTTTTATTCCTCCAGCTTTCATTTGCGTACTACACATACTGCGTTTAGGGGAAGATGAGCATGTTAACAGTTTTTATTTGCTAGCCGCCTAATCTATGCAACAATAAAATAGTTGGTTTCGTTTTTTTATAATATCATCTTGAACCTTCCTAACGAAAATAGTAACGCATTATAAAAAAAAATATACCTTTATAAAGAAAATCGTTAAAGTTTCAACCCACCCATCTTAGGTAACCAGCGTCCTAAGATGAGCAAGCCTTAGGCGTATTAGAGTTTTATATGAGCTGCGGTTGCTATAGAACACAAAAAAAAACGTAACTAAATAGCACCAACATCATGAACAGTGTGTCAAATTGTCAACTGGGTCTAGCCACAGTTAATTGGACAAGCAATTATAACAAAGGTAAGTATCATGACATCCATAGTCTTCATGATGCCATCCTCTAAACGAGAGCACTGAATCCAGTCTTCATAAAACGGCTCATTGAATTTCCTGCCACACAGAATGCATGGGGTATCGTCACTGCTGGTTGCTAAGGGCGTAAAAGGTCTAGTGCCCCTAGTTTTCTTGCTAGCAGTTGTTTTTCGGCAACGCTTGGCTAATCCAGATTTCTTGCCACCTTCGGTCAGTCCAGATGATTTTTCTTTCTCCTGTTGGTCGGTAAACAAGAACAAGCTTGCCTGTACTTTTCTCTTCCTCAACTTTTCATTTACAGTTACTGCACTTTTTCCTTTTGAGTTCTGCTTTTCAAATAACGTTTGCCTATATGGGGTTGACGTTAGACTGAATAATCTTTCGCTTTGTCTCTTCTGACCCTATTCAGTTCTGGTTGGAGCTGCTGGCACCAGCGATATTTTATGGCGTTTAATAAGTGCTAAAGCCACTTCTTTCTCACCATCTGCTTTTCCCTGTCGAATATATTCTATAGCCCATATTTATTGGCAAGCTGACAGGCTAAGCGCCGAACATCTGTTACTGATATACCAAAAAATCTTTCATCTATGGTATTGATGTCACTAACTCTTTCTCGAATTGATCATCAAATGTTTTATGAAACCTGCCTAAGTGCTTCTTGCAACCAGTTGCAAATTTGTTCAGATCTTTTACATGACGGAAGAGTCTGCCTTGGTACAGTGTACTGTTTGCTGGCTTCACTAAAAGACATGCTTTCGTTTTCAACTTTAAAAATTGCTTCTCCCATTGTTTCATTCCACGTTCCTCGCTCAGACTTCCGCATATATGCAGACTCGTTAGACCTACTTGACATCTGCAATGTAAATAATAGAAATAATAATATGACTAATAACAATAATACAATCTAGTAAATCTTATATATGCATATTGTTATAACCCTGAAAATGCCATCAATTAATTTTTAAAGTTATATTTATGTTTAATTAGTTTTCGATTATATTCACTATCTTTTAGTTCTACGGCGAGACAAAAATCTCAGACAGAAGCATANTAAACTTGACGAACAAGTCCGAACGTTCTCCTATGCAATGCTTTGCTAAATCACGAGGCAATACTTTACAACATTGCAATATTTCATTAAAACAAAAGTAAAGTTTACAAGAGATGGGTTAAAATTAAGGAAGATAACAGGAATTTACGTTAAAAGAACTATTTAGCTTGTGAAATAAATATTGTTATAACCCTGAAAATGCCATCAATTAATTTTTAAAGTTATATTTATGTTTAATTAGTTTACGTTGTATTCACTATCTTTTAGTTCTACGGCGATCATAAAATAACACACAGAAGCAGACAAGATCTCAGACAGAAGAAAAAAGATCTCAGAGAATCTCGAAGCCCACATTGAAGAACTTTCCTATTCAGCAAATAATCACGCAACTGACCGTTACGCAATAACTGGCAGCAGGATTATTGCGTAAGCGTGGTATTTACAGTTAATACCACTCAGTTGATAACTGAATATTTGCTGGACAATCCCAACAATAAACTCGGCATAAAGGGCTGTGCTGAAAAGATTGACGTGGGGTTGAACAAAAGCAGTTCAGCAGATGTCGAGGTTGCAGAATCAGAAATAGTGGACAGGATGGAATCTGCTGATGGAAACAGAGAGAGTGAAATTCTCGATGGGTGTGAGGCTATGGATTGCTCGAAGTCGCTGACGTCAGAGGTTCGGATCGAACCTTTCGATGGGACTATAGAAGACCACCCGGGTGTCGATGAAGCGGTGAAGATGATATGTCAGGTACTCAGCTGGTGGAGATTTAAATGTTCGATTTTAGGATACTGGGGGAGGCAGGGTGACTATAGAGTAGAATGGAATTGCCAAAATCTCAGAGTTACCATAGATTCAAGGCAAGGCATTCGTGGGCCATGTTTGGTGAAGGAGGTCGTGGGCTGGACAACAGCAGTTGCCGCGGGGCTGCACTTCAGTGGTAAGGGTCTATTGGGGAGATGGCTGACACGAAGGAGTCGAGGTAGAGACTGTATTCCCAGAGTGAAGATGAACCATTCGGTTGCACATGGCAGGGAGTCTGTTCGGGACGAACAGATTTAAGAAGGGGGCAATGTTATAA
>MPNW01000067.1:57847-252183 GCA_011800805.1 Hirudo medicinalis
CAGCAGGATTATTGCGTAAGCGTGGTATTTACAGTTAATACCACTCAGTTGATAACTGAATATTTGCTGGAACATCCCAACAATAAACTCGGCATAAATTAAGCCCCGTCGTTTATTACAATATCATATACAAATTATTATACAAATACAGCACCTAATCAGAAAATCTCATCTTAGGCACAATCCTCGTAACTGCTATTGTTTGCAAAGCATGTCAATACCTTATGTTAAAGGCCTACATCACGTCGTTGATTAACAGTCGATAAACATGCATTATTCATGCATCAATGAATCTGTGCAAATATTGTTAAATCCTAACGCAATTGCAAATTTACGAATTATAAAAACTTAACATCGAGGACGTAAATTTTCTTTAGCGATCAAATAATATAAAGATTATTAACAACTAGCGATCGAGACACGACAACATCATAGAACATGTAAGAATTTTGTAAAAATAATCATAAATACTTTCAGTCGCTACAACGGTTATCTCATCTTATGAATCGTCTCATCTTAGGCGATGGTTGGAGAAGTGACGAGCAAAAAAGGGGAAGGGGTAGGGTTAGAGATGGAGTTAAGTACCAAACGTCAATGAATGTGAGTTGGCTTTTGCCCGTCACTTGGCCAACAATCATCCTAGGCAAACTTAACTTATATATGTTAGTGCAATCGAATGGTCGAGTCTTGAGCCTGTGATTTAATCAACAAGTCGCACAAGATTAAAAAAAAAAGAATAATTTATTTTGCTACAAGCATTAAATCAATCCTTTCCTTTTCCTTATTAGTAAGAGGCAAGAAAATTAAGTCTTTATTAGGGTGGGGGAATGAAAAGTAAAATATTTTGGCTTTCAAATCCCAGATAACCCAAAATCAGTAATCCATATTAAAGTGAATAATTATTCAAAAATGGAATTTTTTTATATATATATCATTATTTTCCAGCAACTTTGATTTAAAATATATACGAATTATCTTGTTTTGCAAATCTGAGGTTGGAAGTCACTTTAGAAATCGGCTAAAAACAATTATATGGGACATAATTAAAACAATTTCAAAGTATTTGGGATGTTGTTGAATGTCTTGTTATTAATCAGATGCACTTATTTTTACATTTGGTCCAGCACAACCAGAATCCGATTTTTTCGAGAAGTATACATGAGAGACTACATCGCCTGCTTATATACATATATATGTCTTATACATGGGAAAATACGGTGTGTAACAACATCAGTTTTTTTCAAAGATGAAATAAAATATCAAAGTAATATATTTTATTGATTGGTAGATAAGGGAGCATCAATTTATTATTCTGATTGAAACAATGGTTTGCCCCATCCTATTCTTTATTATACATATAATATCAGGACGTCTTTCATTTAAACTTTTTCCAGGGGGACCCTTGGACACTTTGCTTCTTACCAAAAATCATTCCAAAATTACGCCCCTGAGTAATATGCAAATTATATATTTATAACATAAGCACCAATCATCAAATTAAAGTTTGTAAGAAGTAATTATAAAAAAATTCAACAACTATTTCACCTTTGATACAAAATACAAAAGCCCAAGATATTTTCAAAGTTAGATGTTTTCCTCAGGCAAATATACCGCTATGTCAATTCTGTTTCTAGGGAGAGACATGACCATATTGGGCCAACTTTCATCCGAAAGTCTTTGTGAAAGGCATTTTTCTCTTAAGAGGTAAGAGCTCATATTACCAGTGAGTCTTTGAATTTGCTCTTCGCCAGTTGGTAGATCCTGAATGGTTGGAGCATTTTTGTAACCGGGAGAGCTCTGAGGTGGTTCTACGTCAAAAGGGAAATCCCGAATTGGCCAACATTGTATGAAGTTCTTTATCGTATTGTCAAGTTTATTTCGAAAAGTCACTGATTCAAAATCGACTTCCACTGACGGTTGTTTTATTAAAGATTTTAATATCAGTGGTAGCATTCCTCCTGCCATGGTGGCCAGCATTTGATTGGTGTGAGAAATATTGTAGACTGTTCCGTAGGTCAACACTATGACAAAGAGAAAAAAAATGAAAGCAAGAATTTTGAGAAATTGCTTTGTTGCTTCCAGATGACTCTCATAAACTGGACCCGGTATACCTGGAACTTTTATCAAGCAAACCTCTTCGAAAAGTTTTCTAGATATTCTTGGAACATTATGATTGTCTATGAACATCACCAAGTCTCTTATCAACCAGTGACTTGGAGGAGCTGTTGAGATTTCGTCTGATTTTACATCTTCTCCGTTTAATTTAAAACCTCTATTTTCTTGCTTTTCTTCGGGCATACCCGTGATTTCGCCCAGATCAGACTCTAGAATATCGCCGAGGGTCTTAAACAGAGACTTGTTAAGTTTTAGGTATCTTGTACTGACGCTGTTGTAACATTGAAGCCCATAAGCTACTATCGTGAAAACAAGAACCACATACTTTAAAAGTTCCGCTGCATTAACTAATATTCCCATGATGATGAAAATTACAAACTCAATCAGAGAACCAACGATTTCAGAAAGTAAAATGACAACTGAAATTACAGTAATTATCCCAACAAGCATGGCTACGATGTACATGAAAATGTCTACCTTCCTGATTGAATTGTGTTTCACGATATTGGAAGTTGAGGAAAGAGTGTCATGCCATTCCTCTACTAATCCCGATTCTAACGCATCAATATTCAAATAACAGATCTCTTTCATCTGGTTTTCCAAATGCTTTTCATCATTGGAACTTCTATTTGAATATCTTGCAATATCGAATATCTGAACGCTGTGATCAACCTGCTTCTTTGACTGATAAGGTTTGTCTTGCTTGTGAATTCTTGTCTTGCTGGTAATTGCAGTTATTGAATGCACAAAGATTCTGATTATGAGATAAATTGAGGGTATTAAGTAAACAATCATAAGTAATCCTGTCAGAGGTATCACAATCGGCCAGTAAATGAAACCAACTAGAAACCCCATTAATCCAAACCTTTTCAACGGCCAGATGATGTTAGACATCGCGACTTTACAAACTTCAGTCCATTCCAAAGAATGTAGATCTTGAAAGGAACTGAGAATAACTTTCATAAACCTACCTTCCTCCAATCTGTTGGATGCAATCGCCACATTAATAGCTGTCAAGAAATAGAAGAGGTAAATGAAGATGAAGAATGGATGAGTCGGCAGGAGATATTTGAGTAAACTTCCGTCAAAATTATCCGAAAGTCCCAGACGACTCAGAGCATTTTTCCTGAAGAGAATGTCTCCATATTCGTAAACATAAAAAACTACCAAGCGAACTCCAAATGGTACATGGATGAGCAAGACAAATAGCAATACAGACATATAATAACAACATCTGTTCCAACTATAAGTCTTTGTTCTACAACAACAGCAACTGTTCAAAGTGTTTTCGAAACAACAAGACTTGAAAGGCTCTATATTTCTTATGGAACATTTAAAAAAGGCATCAAAAATAGTTTCCAATAAACCTGTATAAACTTCGCCCTCCGGCATCGTTCTCCTGTAGTCGACACTAATTTCCAACTGAGTTATTTTTATATCAGTTGGTTGTCCAAAGATCACTTGCCTTACAGAATTTTGCAGCTTCACCATATTTCTTATATTCCTCAAATCTAGACATTTCTTAGCCACAGGCACAACGTCAGTCGGATAATCATCACTGAAGAAAATTGCCTTACTGATAACTGCCTTTTTTAATTTGACCACATACGGGATAATTTGTTTTACCAGAGATAACATGAACGGAACAAAGAGCAGTGGTCCAAAGAAGTATAGAAGAATTCTGACTGCTGTCAGCATGCCTTTGAGCAAGGTCAACCAAATATTTACCTTACTAAAGTCTTCCAAGATTTCACCAGTGTTTTCGTCTTTGGTGTAACAGACAACTTCAATGTAAGCAACATCATAATGCTCCCTTATGACACGATGACAAATTCTGTCGTCATAGGAAAGAGTTACAGGTCCGTCAAAAATAAAATCTCTCACCAACAAGTACTTGATTGCATTTATTTTATCATTTTCATCGAGTAATGCAAAACAATTCGTAGGTCGGTCAATTAAAGTGACATCAAGGTAAGCAGTATTGGAAGAAAGAGTCAGGCTTGACATGGAATCGTGCTTGATTTGCAATTCCGCAAGAGTCCTTCCGTGGCTGGTGGTGATTCGCATCCACTTGTGAAGATCGAGGGCAATTCTAGTGCCCTCCATTGGATCGTCTGATGCATTGGTTTCAATGTTGATAGTGAACTCTATGAGCGACTTCTTGTCCACCTTGAGAAGTTTGGAGAGTGTGTTATTTATGAAAGCATCTTTTGGCGCTAGATAGCATCCAGGTTTGCCGGTTATGAGCGCAGGAACTAATTCTCTTTTATACAGGACATTCGAAAGTGCATATGTAGTGATGGAATGGAGTAATCCACTGACGAGCAGAAAACCAATTCCTGTGCAAATCACAAACGTCATCATAACCGGTGATACTCGTTAAGCAAACAAGTCGATACTATTAGAATGGTTTGCCCTCACTGCCTGAGAAGATATTATCGTCGAAACAGCGGTTACAGGCATGTTGATTGATCAAGGTCTATCCTGAATGAATTAAAAGCTCCCGCTGTCGCTTTTGTTATTGCACTTTCATTACTTCGTGAAAATAACTGAGCTAAAGTAATCCACTTCTTATTTGTTACTATCGATTATTTGCCTTTCTACAGAATTGATATGAAGGTATCAAATATTCTGAAAACATAGACTCTTGCAGAGTGTCTACAATGGTAACAATGTCAGGCGTTTGTTATGTCGCGAGGGTCTGAATTGAAGAGATAACAGACAGAGTGAGAGGAAATAATTTAATGCTGGAACACGACAATTGTTCTAAATGTGATCATGATAATCATCTCAGTAAATATGGGCTCACTTCCACAAGACAATTCCTGAATTGTAAATATAAATGAATTTTAATAATAATGTGATGATAAAGATTATAGAAGAGAAATGAGAAATCATAATTAAAGTGGTTGAAACTGAGGAAAGTTGTCATCGCAAAGTATGTGTTCGGATGGTGTGGGTGGATTGAATCCATTCTCATTCCACGAGTGCGTACAAACAACAGGGACAATTTTCTTAATAATGTCAATTTCACACAATTTCACTTCTCTCGTGACATGAGTTGGTTATAAAAACTCACGGATGTGCAGGTCAGCCAATCTCTGAGTTTGAAAAATGCTGAAGTTGATTTTGATCACGATTCTCCTGCGTCCTCTCAACTCCTTAGGTTGGTGAATTTTTTTTCTTGTAAAATACAATTTCCTTTCTAATCAACATTTCCACCAAAGTGATGTTTTCAGATGCCGACGGTGATGAGCTGAGAGAGGATATCTTATCGGCTTTGGAATCGTAAGTAGTTTAGCTGGAACAATAAACATCTAATTAAACGTCGTAAAGTAATTAATTTTAAACTAAATTAGAGAATCTAGTAATTATGAGCTTCCTGGATATGACGAGGAGCGCAGCCTCAGGGGATTGTTTGAGTGCAGAGCTGAGGACAGACCATGCGGTGGCATCATACCCTGCTGTAAAGGCCTCAACTGTTACTGGGAGAGTGGCTACAGCCTCATTAAAGTAAGCATGATAATTTCTATGTCTATTACATGTATATGATTAAATTAAGTACAAATTATTTTTAGCTACTTTAATTTTTAATTTGCCGTGAAATCACTCTAATAATGCATTAGTATTTAAATAAATTAAAAATAATTAAATTAACTTAGACTGGAGTTTGCGTTCCTTGCGTGAACAAGAACCAAACATGTCAACACCATGGACATTGCTGTGGGAGTCTAGTATGCCAGAAGGGCAGGGCTTTGTATATCGATGGGGTCTGCTCCGAGAAGGGGAGCCAAGGTCAACCTTGTTATGAGAAGGCTCAATGTGCAAGCAATAAGTGCATTCGGAATGCATGGCAGAGGATGGTGTTTCAAAACGGATACTGCCAGTAAAGAAGTTCTCAATTTCCAATGGGACTTTGACTCGTTTATTAGTTCGCAGCTGAATTGCCTTTCAATTACTTATTTTACACGTTGACTTTAAGTTAAATGTTGAACATATGTATTTAAAAAAAAACCCACAAATTATATTTTAGAGTTCTCTATATGTGTCAATTAATAATCTTGTTAAGCCGTAAGTAGCAAGTAATAGCAACATCATAAATATCTCGACAATGAGATCTTCAGTGCTTCTTGGCATGTAATGTAAAGGGGTATTGGTTATCGTATGTTGTCGTATAATCATATCCTAAGCAACACAATTGCTATCACTACACAAAATTTGTTTAAAAAAAAATCTTTAAATATTATTAAATATGTAGAGTCATGACCAAAACAGAAATAACAAGTCAGAAAGTGAAAATGCTTGCCTCTGTCTTAATTTCAGATAATGTCACAATTTATTTAATGGAAAATATTTCGCCATTTTGGTTAAATTTTTGAATTTCTCAAAATGGGTTTGCTTGAATTTCTCATTTTTCGCAAAGGTTGATATTGTGCAAGTTTAAGTCGTTTTTGTCAGTGATTCCATAATATAGTCCACATTCTAATATCTTCCTATCTTTATTTTATAATAGCGTAGTTGTAATTTCAATATTATGATAATGTATTTTGTTAGAGCGACAAAGAAGCGGGCCTTGAACGGACATTGAAAAACAGTGAAAACTTTATTATAAATGAATTAGAAAATATCAGCAATGTTTTAAGAAACACTTAATAAAAATACTTAATTGTGTTTCAGTTTATTCACTTTATTTCCGATAACATTAAAATTTTAACTAAAATTTATAAAAACTATGAAAAAAATTGACAAATTGACAGAAATGAGAATTTTTTAAATTTATAATATAATATAAACTTTAGCTAAGAAGAATGAAAATCTTCAAAAAGCAAAATCCAAAAATTAATTATGCAGAATTCAAAATATTGCAGTTAATTAACACATAAATATCTTGATAAAGTGGAATATTTTGCATTTACCAATAATACCGTATTTCTTTGATAACTTTATTTAAACAAACATTTATGGTACTACTTTGTTACTATATAGTTGCTGTAGGTTGTTACCAATAACAGTGACACTTTCTTTAAGAATGTTTTTAATAATATTTAATTTTAATTTTAATTTTAATTTTTGTAATTTAAATCAACATACACCCAAAGCAAAAAAGCTTACATTAGGAATTCTCTCGGGTTAAGACATGGGACATAAATCTTTGAAAAGAAAAGGAGGCGAACAAGACTCTTTGCAGCCTTTAAAAAAAGCCTTCAAAAAGCTTCTATTCACCTCAAGATGATGGTTTAAATTCTTTTAGTGTGATTTTTCATAAAATTTGGCGACTAGTTCTTATCATGTAATAAGCTTCAACATTTTAGACAGTCGACCGCTTAGCCTTTACTTGACTTAATATAATGTTGCGGAATAATTTTGACCTTATGAATCATATTAAACTTTGAAATTAGAATTAATAATGAAATTGAATTAATAAATTTATTGTAAAAGGTGAATTCATTGAAAATTTTGAATGCCTGTGAATTTTAATGTTTCTCACCAAATTTGTATTTCTAATAATACTTTAAGAAATTTCTTTAAAGAGCTGCGAGACATGGCTTTGAACTTCTTAACCTGTCAACACTGGTCAACTCTGGTCATTATTTACTAATATTAATTATTTCTTACATTAATTATAATATTATTAAGCTAATATTTATTATTAATATTTATAACTATGTTTATTTATTATTAAAATTATTACTATTATTATTATTATTATTATTGTTATTGTTATTATTATTATTATTATTGTTATTATTATTACTATTATTGTTGTTGTTGTTATTTTATTCATTCAACACAACCGCAACGGCTGTAAAGTCATAACGCCNGTTGTTTGTTGTTTATTATTGCTATTATTTTTTTATTATTATTATCATTATCTTTTTATTATTTTATTTATTCATATTTTTGTTGTTGTTACTATTATAACTCCTTGCAAATTCTTCTATCCGTGCTTCTATCATTTCTTTGTACTTGACTGTAGAACTTGCAGGAATGCTTTCTTTTGGAAATAAATCAAAGTAGAGAAATTAATTTAGTTATCGTTAAGAATGCACAGAACGTGAACAGTGCAAAATGTGAGAAGACCTGATTTCGCCCACTTTTTCTAAATGTAACGTAATGACAAGCTAGAAAAGAGACAAAAAACTAAATTCACAACTGTTACATTTTAAATTTACTTTAACTAGTAAAAACCCATAATTGGAAAACTTTTCTTCTTTTCCATTGCTTCTGCGGGCCGCTTAACCTGCTCAGAGGGCCGTATCCGACCCGCAAGCCGCACTTTGTCCGCCCCTAGTCTAGTAAGCCTAATTATGTCGTGGTATGTGATGCTTTCATAGCTTGTGTCTCATCACAATTCCATTAAATTTGATTTGATTTGATTTATCGAAACAAAAAAAAAATAAAATAACAGTAATAAGACAAATCTTGGAAAACAAATTGACCAAAAGGCCCAAAAGAATGACTTCAGTCATGTATCACCTCCAATGTCTTACTAATTTATGATTTGATGATTTGCTTTAAAATATTAATTCTACATGCAATTTTTTTTAAATAATGCAAACTGCTTGTGGACGTGTAGTCAAGTAGCCATACTCTAACCAGAGGGCAACTTTTGGGCCGCGAAGCCAACAAAACTGGAAATATTAATCTGAATTCCTATCACTCAACGAGACTGGGAACTATTGAAAATACGAGCCATTTTAAGCCACCAATGTTTAAAGTAGGTATTAACGCCATAACACCAGAACTAAGTAATAAATAATCAAACATTTCAAGCGAAACATCGAAAATGTAAAAAGAATATCTTCATTTATGAAAGTTGAGGTGACCTCTTCCTCAATAATATCTTGCCACTGAACTTTAAAAGGAGCTATTCGACCTTTTGCCTGCTTGATCATGTCATATTACACCATATCGCGACTTTCCCTGTGACGTGGAACATACAAAACAAACACTTCAAAAGCAAAAACCATTCTCTAGTGAAAGACTTGAGATGACCCGCTCGCCCCCGACTCAAATCCGGATAAGATTGAAAAATATGGGCATTGTTTGTGAAAGAATTCAGAAATAAATTCTGACATTCAATAATTGAAAAGATTTCAGAAAAAACTGGATGATAACATCATTGAAACTCTTGTTTGGTTCATTAAAAAATCTGGTTACGGGGCCAATCACTAAAAAGGAGCACATTACACACTTTAACTTTTTAAATGATGCAACTGCTGAAATATGATACAATTTTATCACAATTAAGAAATATTGGCTCAACAAATTATTGTCAATAAAAGCTCGTTTGTCGTAACCGTACGACATACATGTTGGAAGACAGCATTGAAGATGCCAATATTTGAGAATAAATAGTCTGAATGCTTTGTGAAAAACTCCGATTTATTGAAAGGCAATTTAATTTATTGAAACAGGAAGCAGAAAAACTACAAAAGACAAATATTTAAATCGATTTATATTTTATTTACGTCCGCAGATTTCAGCCATTTATTTCTCTTTGCCAACTCTGACATTTAAAAAGATAAAATATGATGGATGGACAGATGGAGTTTGCCATGTTATAGAATGAAGTTATGATGATCATTCGGGTTACATGAACGCCCCAAATCATCTTAGAAAAATTAATTAACGTTCACAGAAATTCAAGCAAGCCACAATGTTAGAGCATTATTCACGTTCATCGTCTGTGACATAAGATGAATTAGATCAAAAGTTCAATTATAAAGAAATATCAGAATTACATTTTTCAAATGACATTGGGAGAAAATTGCTCAGCTTAAAATTCGCAGTAGTGATAACCAAGCTTCCGTGTTGCTTCGATGGAATGATGATGATGATGATTTTATGATTGATGGATTGAAGAAACATAATGACGGAGGCCATAAATTTCTTGATATTTTTTCTTTAAGCACCACACCCAGTGTTTTACACAACGAATGTCTTGTTGGAGGGGCCATATCTTCTTTCTCCTCAATGTTTTCTCCCATGTTATAAATCCCTTATGCGTGGCGCACAATTTTGATTGATAATTTTTAGTATTATTTATCAAATTTGTTGAGTGATTTCATGTTTTCGAAGATTTAATTTTCCAACAATCTGCTTTTAATCAATCGAAGAGCGGGAATGGTGTCGATTTACATTGGAAAAAATTGTTTCGAACTACATGTGCTTGTCTGCCTGCAATTGAGTACAACCAGGGGTGAGGTGTAATCGTCTGCCAAATTGCAGCAATTACTCTCATCGACCACATGTTAAAAAGCCGCCAAAAAGCGTCTGTAACTCAGATGGAACTCAACTCAAGTGAAACTCAAAATGAGATGTTTTGTGCTTTCTCTGTACATCGGATTGTTATTTTCTTTCGAAATCGATTTAAACGAAGAACCGAGTGAGTAAAAACGCGGCAAAAAGGATTATCCATCCGTGTGCTAGGATAATTGATATTCATTTTCAGATAGCGAAGATGAAGTCATTCATATCACGACAAGAGAACTGTAAGATATTCGATCAAACTGATAAACAATCAACAGATAAAATTGAGATTTCTTCGTAGGCAACTCCTCCAGAGGGCTGCTGGGAATGTCGCTGATTGGTCAACGGTGGCCAATTACGCTAAGGAAGGAATCTTGAAGTGCAAAAAGAAGGACGAACCTTGTGGAGGTCTCGTGCCATGCTGTGGTTCCAACCAGTGCTACTGGAAGAATGGTTACAGCCTCATCAGAGTACGAATATATCTAGTTAAAACTTTCACTCATAAACACGTCATAAAGATGTCTAAGCTTTGTTTTAATTAGTCACTAATTGGATGTCGACCAGATAGACTGGAGATAAGCAACGTTTTATTCAGAAAGGCATGTGCATTGAGTGCATACAACAGGGTCAGTTGTGCCAAAGGGACGTCCAATGTTGCGATGGATTGGTTTGCCAGAAGAATAGGGTCTTCCACATCAACGGCATTTGTGATGTGAAGAGACCAACTGGCAGCTTGTGCCACGACACTGACCAATGCATCAGTAACAGATGCAACTTCACAGGATGGCAGTGGGCTCGGCTTCAAGAAGGGAGATGTCTCTGAGAAAATCATGATTCTTTCGACGCAAAAATCGCATTTAATAAACGAAAAATAATTTTATTTAAAAAAGATTAATTTAAACTTTTCCTTAATTGACGAATTCATGGTTGATTGTTGCACGTGTTGTCTCGTTAGAAAGTAATAAATTTATGACTTGAGATTCTCACAAACAAATGATTCAATATCCGAGTCACGTGTGCTGAATGTGTTTGAAAACAACAAAGTGTCAGATTTAATGATGTTGGCATTAAAATTTAACAATGCCGCAGATGTTTGAATAATCATCCTCTTGTGGTTTGAGGTTTGTTAGGGCATCAACTCTATCAGTTAGTTGCGTGATTTCACTCGATTACGCTTCAGTTGTTCGAGGTGAGTGGGCGCTCGGGGGCTATTTAAATGGAAGATGAGCAGCCTCAACATAAAGCACTTGTTCGAGTCGTTCGGTGAAATACATCGGCATTTTTTAAACGACGTTGAAAGCGCAGGCCTCAACAACTTGGACTACACGGAGTGATTGACTTACGAGCAAATAGATTCTTTTTCGTTATTTTATTGTTTCCCGTCCGTTGCTCTCGTCTAGTTTCATCGAGATGAGACTCTTCGATTGTTACAAATTCCTACTGGCTCTCATCACGTTCGTGCTTCTCATTGCACACACATCGTTCGTTAATTCTGTCTATCAGGTGACATTTTGATGGTTTTATTGCTTCAAAGTGGTTTGGTAATGGCGTATATTGAGTATAATATGCCCTGTAATGCAATGTTGTAACATGTTGCGATATCTATTGACGTTACGCTAAAGCAATAACGAATGCAATTTAATTAATATAATGCAGTTAATGATCTTTTTTTTTTCAGTTTTCAAAAAGTCAAGCGCTTCTTCTATCTCAAGTGAGGAATCATTCAGATTTCTTAAAGTACTTCGTCAGAAAAGGTGAGAAAAAAGTTCGCTTTTAAAAACTTATTCCTCGATTTCACATTTCCATTTCTGTGAGCATATTCTTTCGCAACAAATAAAGAGGCAAATGCTGTATTGGTGTACATCTGACAAGCGCCCAGCGTTGCTAGGATGAAGGGGTGTTGATTAGTGGCTTAAAGTATTCAGTTATATTAAAATACAGCTCGTAATAATCTCTGCTCCTTGGCTCTGTGTTGAAATGCTGTGAAATTGGAGATAAACAGAGGGTTGTGTTGTGTATCAGGACATGAAAAGAAATTTAATGATAATGGGATTGAGATAAGGAAGCCCGTGCAATGCTGTCACGTAGGATTCAGACGATTCCAAGGCATTCAGTCTCATAACTTTTCCTTTTCCAATACTCCTTCATAAAGCGAATTTTTATTATTTTTACAATTTTAACTTAATGTATCGGGATCAATATCGTTAAGCGCCATTTCTTGAAAGCATTAAATCGGTGAATTTATTCTTGTGTTTCAATTGTTTCAAACTCATAAAAGTTTATTTAATTACATGTTAATGCACATTTCAGCCACCAATGGGTCCAGTAAGTTTAAATTTTTGAACGCTCTTGAAATAATTGGGACAATAATTGAATAATTGAATTGAATTTTCAATAAATTCAAAACATCTCACAATTAAATATCAAATTCTAAACGTTAAAAATATAACTTTAAAAATATAATTTTTTATATTTTACATTTTTCACGCTTTCAGGCCATCTACCCATCAAGCAAGGTGAGATTTATAATTGTCGCTTGTCAAGTTGCATTTGAACTTTAAATATATGATTCCTTGTTTTTGTTTTTCCAGGAAATTCGGAAGAAGGTGGGTTCGGAATGTTTACTTAGAGAAGTATTTTTTTGTTTATTTTTACCTGTCAAGTTTCAAGCCACCACTTTGATGTGCACCTAAAATATGAAATCCAGCCAATCCTTTCACAACGATTAGGGAATGACGTGTAGTTTTTGAGTAACGTTTCACAATTTATTTTTTTTGCATGAATGTAAATCTCTCATTAGTTTCCATATAAGTATATGGAAACCCTGAAACCGAATATCTTAACGAAGTTTGTACTGTTTCTAAGTTCACGAAACATTGTTCAGTCTCTTGATATTCCTCGTAATAAGTTCGGAGTTTTGTGGCGCGTTCTGCTGCTATTTCCTCTCTTTGTATTTTCATTAATTCACAATCACCTAATCATTTTAGTCATTTTGATAATTTTTAGCCTCTCGTGACTATTTCATTTAAACTTTCATTCTGAAACTTCAGTGATTTTCCGTTTAATTTAAACACTCGAATGTTAAAAGCTCTTGAAATATTTGGAGTTCATTTATGTCAAAATTTTAAGTGCAATTTGAGCATCTTCAGACCAAAAATTGGCGGAAATATCCTCCCTCGATATTCCGAGAAATTCTTACGAAACTTATGAGGTGTCTCTTGCTCATAATTGCTATCCCTGACAAATACGCCAATTACAATTATCTTTCATCTCTCCGATAAACATTGAACTCATTCAATAAAGTGCCTTTAAGTCATTCAGAATTAATGACGGTAATAGAATAGTAATAATAAAAATATTAATA
This sequence comes from Hirudo medicinalis, assembly GCA_011800805.1. Lineage (NCBI taxonomy): Eukaryota > Metazoa > Annelida > Clitellata > Hirudinida > Hirudinidae > Hirudo > Hirudo medicinalis. The sequence continues at coordinate 71,580 of MPNW01000067.1, forward strand.
ATAATCATTTTTAACAATAATAACTCAAACAACAGAAATACTAATAATTGTAGAAATAAAAATATCTATTGTCCAGTTTAGAGTTAGTCTTATATTTCGTGGTGACAATGAATTTGTATGCTTTGCACTTAAAAAGTAATCAAAATGTTGATTCAGAGTTAGCTGAATACGCCGGCTGCGAAGTCAAAGAGGTGGTGGTGCCAATTCCACAGCCAGCTTCATCGGAACAATTTCATTGGCCCTTATGCACCGTGGCCAGGAGATGTTCAGGCTGTTGTTACTCCAGGGAGTTGGCATGCCTTCCAGTTCAGACAGAAATCAAAATAGTACCGGTATGTTTAAATGTCAAGATTACGTGATACGCAGCTGTGAGCGATAGTAAGAGCACGACAGAATCAATAAGTAACATTAACATTAACATTAACTGAGATGCATGCTGCATGACAACTGTCATAAAATATTCAGGCATATTTGGTAACAATCTCTTCGAGCTAGTAATTAGCTTTGAGAACTACGGCGCCAAAGAAATAGGCATTATTGTTGTTGGTTTTGTTATTATTATTGTTGTTATTTGCCTGAGCATGTCTGTTGATAACTAAAACCATCTTCTCGCTAGGTCTTAGTGGTGAGAACCGACGGCGCCAATTTTGACGATGGTGGAACCATCGAAGTGGACATTGAGGAACACGTCAGTTGCCAATGTCAGTGCCGATTGCAAGCACAGGACTGCAATGACCTCACCCACGTTTTCAACCAATCCGCATGCACTTGTGAGTGCAAGAGGACAGAACGATGTCCGCACAGGAAGATCTGGGATACCAAGACTTGTTCTTGTGTCTGTCAAAACACCATCCCCTGCGGCCAAGGGGAAATTTTCGACGTTGAAAATTGCAGGTTAGACTGCTGATTAAAATGCTACTATAATACATATGTAATAATTTATTCGTTGTCAGTGTCTTATTACTATCAGTGCTTATTTGAATTTCGCTTTGATTCTGATGCTTAAAGATGAAATCATTGTGGTTGAAAATATTTGCGTGCATATAAGTGACAAATTTATTAAGAATTTAAATTTGCCTTCGTCAGGATCCATATTACCGTTATTAATTGTCATTACAATTGACTGTAGTCAGGATTTTGTAAGTCATATAATTGCTAAGACTGCTGACACTGAGCACGTCTTGAGATAAAACTCGATTTTATTATTATTATTATTAATATTATTATTTATTAATAGGCTCGTCAGCCTTAATCTTACCGATAAGCAATCCTTTTTCTAAGCACTTCAGAAGAACATCAAAGGAATGTCTACTCGATCTCTCACTCCTGATGTCACTTATAGATTACTTTATAATGATGTCATCGCGTCATCATATTTTTAGTGCTCCAGCATCGTCTGACGTTTAAGACTTCGCCTCTCACGATGGCAACACGGATTCGAATCCCTTTGCAGGAACATCGTCCTCATCATCTAGTCATATAAACAACAACAACCACATTTTTAATTGATGCCTGAATTATCATTCGATATTATCAAAGCGGCAGTAATTATTATTAGTAATTATTATTACTGATGTGAGCATGATAGTTTATTTACCTGTAAATAATGACAATTCGTCGTTGCAATGGTTTTGCTATCGTTTCAACTCAGATACGTCATTACCGCCGACATGACGTGACCAAGTTTTAATGCGAGTTATTATTATTTTTGTTGTTTAACTGCCAAATATTTTCATTTATTTAGAAGTTATCAATTTTACTTTTCGTAGAGTTTATCCGATAAAACATAATAAGTCATAAATGCCAAAAATATTCGCAGCACGCTTGCCTTGAGATGATCACGAGTGAAAAAATTGAAGGAATTCATTCCATTGCATTCTGATGCTTGATAATAATTTCATAAATAATATTTTATCTAGATATTTCATTTAAATGCTTCAAAACTTTTGTCATTGTCAGACAAAGATTTGAGATGCAAATTAAAAATTGATGATAATCAAAACCAATTAAGATCAGCCTGTGCGCATGAAACAATGTGGTGATAAATTGATTTTTTACTGTTTCATTCATTAACTGGGATAGGCAAGTCTTAAATGTGAAATCTGCTGATCTTGTCCTTGAACACCTATGAAAAAGAATGCATAATTTTATATCATTAAAAAGCAAATTTAGGAATTTGTAATTAATTAATTTATTTATTTATTTATTTATTTAGTCATTGTTTATTTATGTTGTATTTAATAGAATCTAATGCTATCAACACTTCATCGAATACCTCGTTTCTTATTTCGGTAATTTTTATGGGTTATAATTTTTTGAATTTCTATGAAATAAGTTCACAATAAGGCTGAAATAAAAATCCATCTGCGCATCGAAAGAAAGCACGTTCTCCTACTTGTTGTCGATTATGATTTGTTTTAATTTTTAAAGTTTTAAAGGTGGGAGGATAATAAATCATACTGTTAGCATCTTCGAATTAACAAAACATGTTTATCATTTCCTCAAATCTGAAATTTCTTACAGATGAAATTGTAGCTCGCACGAACCTTCAGATGTCTGCACATGTCGTGTGCCATTCCCTTTTTAGTTATTTTTGGCTGTTCTTTTTAAAATTCCAAGCTTTTCAAGGATTCATCTTTTCAAAGACTTATTGTTAATGCTAATTTTTATTTAATTATGACTCATTGTTTTTTGTTCTTTAATTAATATTATTACCACTCGATTATGAAACTTTTAAAGCAATTAGTAATACAGTTTTATGTCAAATCGCTCCCATGCTTTGAAAATGTAATTTCACTAAGATAATTATTTGAATAATTTTCAAATAAATTATTTCAACTCGTAATAAAATGTATATAATTCTAAATGAATGGAAACAGCGAATAAATGTTGGATTATCTGATGTGATAATGATGATGGGATAATTATGATGTTAATATGATAATCCTTGTATTCATTGCCGATTTTATAACCTCTGAGTCGAAAAGTCTTCGGCATTACTTTCATCGCTTGGAATTAACAGTCTGCTGACCTGATTACAAAGCGATGAAACGTGTGAATGTTGATTCAAGGAGAAAAATTTTTTAAACTTGCAAATTCAGTTTTACCCTTTTAGATTTGTTCGATATCTTGAACCGATGTTGAATTGTTTAGCATTCTTTCGCTTTGCTCGAACGCTTTTTATTTATAATTTATATAGCGCCATAAGCGTAAGCATCAGGGGCGCTTAGACCATTTACATAGCGCGTCTCCCAGAGTGGTGGTGCAAGCTGGGTTGCGAACACGACACGTAAATACTGTTGCTTTCGCAGGAACACAAACCCTCTTTTGGAATTATTAAAGTTTTAAATTTCAAAATCATATTTTATTCAAATGTAAGCTTTAAAAAAATAATAAATAAACTCTCTTTAATCGCAGGTGTCAAGTTGATACCATATTCAGAGAAGCAGACAGAATGCAGCATTACTTACAAGCAGCCTGCAGAAAGACATGTCCCCACAGTTTATCGCTTAGAATTCCTCCAGACTCCTGCTTTTGCACCTAACTCAACAATCCATTTCTCTTTGCTTGTTTATTCAGTCTTCCCTTTTCTCACAACAGAAATAAATAAATAAATTTGATGTAAAATGAAGCTGACGATTTTTATTGGACATTTTTGGTTTCATTTTAAAGGCAGAAGCTATTGGTTGGATTTCAGGCGGGCATTAATTGATCGCAGTACTCTGTAATAAACTGAACGTATTCAGATGTACTTTCGGTGATAAACTCACTTCAACATCGAAGACGTTTATCACTATAAAAGCTCAAGTTGTTATAATTATTATTTATTTCTGACTTTCTATCGAAGAATTATTTTATATGTTTCAGAAATGTCGCAGTGTTGAAGCTACTGAGTTGGAAAACCTCAGAATATACGGGACTATGTAATCGGCATGATATTGATTTTTAGAATAAGTCATTTTAAAAAGTAGAATATGTAGATGTTGACATAAGCACATTGTCAGCAGACTTGTTTATTTGATTTTAATGACCCCGGCATCCTAAAAGAAACATAGCCGAACTGGCTGAAATAAATCTTCATATCCTGTTTGTTTGATATTGGACCGAATTTGTAGTACAAAAATGAAATTGAGCTCCTAAACTTTGCAATAAACATTGCATCAAATGAGTATTTATTTCATAATATTTATTGCTCTATATTTCTTATTAAATTTGAGACAAATAAAAAGAAATGATGTCAATGTTGTATTTATAGTGACATTATGAGGTGAAGAAATTTAAATTATTGCAAAATTAAGAGCTTGAGAAGAATGAATCCCAGACGTTTCGTGAGGCTGAGAAAGCATAAAGAAGACTTGTAACAGTAAAAAGAAAAGGCAAGGCTAACTAATTATCGCCATTGGACAAAGGTCTATTAAGATCAATACTCGTGGCGGTTTGGAGTAAATGCAGCCTGGCACCGGCCTCCGATTGGGGCGCTTTATAAATGATAAAGCGATTAAAAAGAGCCTTTTGACGAGCATTTATCAGGCAATAGCCTGGCTTATCACGCTAGCCATCATGAGCTAGCCACCGACTTCTAGTTTTGCGATTTCAAGATCTTTCAGCGGAGGATATCGGTGTAAAATTAATTCCTTAGTAGCAGCTGGTCCGGGCTCCTCCGGATAGTTGAGTAGGGATTGCAGCACAAACGGGAACGGCTTTGAAATTGACTAATTAGACTTGCTCCGTCCAAATAATCTAGTTATATAAATAATTAAACAAGTTATGCCATGCAAATGACGAAGAAACTGACATGACGTTCCATACTTCTGCTTGCAATCAACTATGTTCAGATGTAGATATTCATACGCTCTCTGGAAGCTTTCAAAGTTTTAGAAATTAATATTTTAAATTAACCAACAATTTGGCCCAGGATTTCAAACGTTTTTGAAGGGTTACAATATTCTAGAATTAAGTTATTTGACAAGTTTTAACTCATTAAACTTGTTCATTAAAATAAAATAGAGAGTTTATTTTAAACTTTCAGAAAAAAGCGTATGAGTATATAATTCTTTGCCCAGACAATTATTATATTTGTTTACTCTCAGGTCGCGAGATGGTTGGCTCGGTATTTGGAAGGCTTTTGGGTTTAAATGGTTTGTAGATGAACCTCGATTGAATATATCTTAAACATTTTAACATTTGGAAGGAATCTTTACTAGGCTTAAAATCACTGACAATTCAGCAAAGACTGTTCGGACAGCTGGTCAATGAAACTCACCCTCATGTATTAGAAAAAGGCCAAGTGACCCCTGGCATTACCAAAGCAGAATATTTCAGACGAAGATGCGATTTGATGAAAAACATCTTGCAAGGGAAACCAGGCAGACCGGTTGTGGCCCTGGTCCCTTCAGCTGGCAAACTGTACATGGCTCCTGATGTGCCTTATCCTTTTCGGCAAAATTCTGATTTCTTGTACTTATGTGGCTTCCAAGAACCAGACAGTGTTTTAGTATTAACTAATATTGGATGCAAAAGTGAGTTTATTTTTCTTTTTTTAGTTACAAATATATTGACTTTATGCGTGTCCATTATCAGATGACTTTCGATCCTTATTGTTTGTGCCAAAAAGAGACAAATTACGAGAACTTTGGGATGGGCCAAGGACAGGATCAGAAAGAGCCATTAGCTTAACAGGATGTGATGAAGCATATAATGTTGATGACTTGGAGAAGGAACTCTCATCTATGCTCAAGAACGTAAAATCCATAGATCTATGGTATGATGAAGAAAGTTCATTTCATTGCAGCTCACATAAGAAGTATACAAACTGCTTCCATGTAGAAAACAAAGTTAAGAATGTGGTGCCAATTAAAAGTCACATACAGAATCTCCGAATTGTCAAATCTGAAGCTGAAATAGCTTTGATGAAACACACGTGCAGAATTGGATCCAAAAGTTTGGAAGAAGTGATGAAGTTTTCAAAATCTGGGGTGATTCATTTTTTAAACTTTACTTCACTAGAACATGTTAATTTGATTTTATTTTGTTCAGGTGGATGAGTCTCATCTTCAGGCTAAAATGGATTTTGAGTGTCGAATGCTTGGAGCTCAGGGAATGGCTTACCCACCAGTTGTTGCAGGTGCTGTACCATTGCAGTTGTCAGATATGATTGCTATGGAAATATGTCTTTCACTTTTGATTTCTTGCATCTATTTTTCAATCACTTCAGCAGTCCTGATGTTTTTACTTGTTTTGTATTAATTAAGATGCTTTCCAGGTGGTGAACGAGCCAACATCATCCATTACATAAATAATAACCGCATCATCCAGGACGGAGAGATGGTACTGATGGATGCAGGGTCTGATTACTATGGATATTGCAGTGACATTACTAGAACATGGCCAGTAAATGGTTTGAGATTTTAGTGTCAATTTCGTATTCTATGGATAGTTTCATGATGTTTTCTGCTTCTAGGTCAATTTTCACCACCCCAAAAGGAGTTGTATGAAGCCCTTTTGGAGGTACAAGCTGCTTGCATATCTTTGTGTCGATCCGATTACCTCACTCTCAATCAGATCTATTTCGTCATGCTCAATCTGTTAGGCAAACAGCTCAAAAGGTTGAACCTCATTAACCGAGATATTGACAATGAAGAACTGCAGAGGGTGAGCATATTTTAAGCCTTTATGATGACATTAAAGACTTTTAAATGCCTTCCTCCAGGCTGCTATGTCCTTCTGCCCCCACCATGTCGGTCATTATTTGGGCTTGGATGTTCATGACGTTGATCAGATGAGTCGATCGATTAAGCTTCAGCCAGGGATGATTATAACCATTGAACCAGGTTATTTGATTAAAATCTTTATTCCACTTTTCCAGAGTCAAATAGAATTTAAAACTTGTTACTTATTGGCATCCTAAAGAGTGCTTCAATGCTTTTCCTCTGCAGGAGTTTATGTGCCAAAGGACCACACAGATGCACCAAAACACTTTAGGGGCTTAGGCATTCGAATTGAAGACAACATTCTTGTTACCAAAGAAGATCCCATAAACATGACTGAGACATGTCCAAAACTTATAGAGGACATTGAAAAAGCCATTGCTAGTCGTTGATTTAGGATGGCATCAAATCAAGTCAAGATTTTCATCTAAATATTTAATTATTTAGATGTATAATATGGATGTTTGACCAGTTGTTGATTAGGGTTAAATACAATGTGAGAGTTTGATGAATTAAAGCCCAAATATACATTATTTTTGCTGTTAATGTCTTGAAACCTGAAGGTTTTTGTTGAAATTTAAATTTATTGAATTTGGGGGTAATTTTGATCAACTATCCTCTGTGATCCTATCTTGTCTGCACATTTGTTTAACTACAATGTGACAACCTGTATAGTATTTTTGCTATATAGTATTAATGACCAAGTTTCTGGTTAATGAACCACACAATAAAAAGTTGATTGAGTGCTAAACTTTTTTGCATTAGAAGCTTCTGTAAGTAAAAAGTTGTATGTACCGCTTTTTAGATGAGATATGGCAGATGAAACAGGTGGAAGAATGTGGGGCTATAAACAGACAAGTTGAGACAGCCACCAAAAATTTTGATAAACTAGTTATGGTACTTGAGTGATGTTGGCTGCCACCCTACTGCATGATTGGAACAATTTCCACCTAAGAGCAGCCCTGCAGGCACCATAGACTGGCCACTGTCCAAAATTCCAAAGCATTTACTACTTATGAGATCATCAATGCTAAAATTGTGGTGCTGATCAAGTAAATAGTTTCTTTTTTATTGCTGAGTTTACATTTACATTAATTCCTAAGTTTTGCAAGGTATTGAGGAATTAATGATAATGTAGGTTCAGGATATAAATACACCTATAAATACAAAAAGAGAACAAGGTTAATCATAATCATAAGTTAAACAGTTGACTGAAACTTTCACAGAAATTAATCTTCTCCTGGAGGAAGCGCATCTTCCAGACGCTTAATAAATTTCAGTCTGATCTCTGTCAGGTTATCACCTTTCAGCTGATCTTGCACAAACCAAACATTGACATCCAACTGCACCTACAATACAGTTTCCTTGAGTAGGAGTTGAAGTATGGAAAACTGGAGGAATTAAAATGTTCAAACCATTTCAAGGGCTCCTTTCAATGCCCCACAAATGATGTTGGAATAGTTGAGCTTGCTGTGTTCCTCAGGAAGTTCTACAAATTCAGTTAGAGGATTTGTTTCCATAAAGAGTGAGAATTCATCCCCTGCACTGCTCCAGTTTGCAACAGCAGGTGTGATACCAAGAAACATCTTGAAGGCCATCTATGTCAACAATAATTCATAATGATGAACTATGAGATAGAAATATTTTTAAATCACCTTCGAAATGACATCAGCAGTGTCCCTAAAATCTGTACACCTTGTGGCCCCAGAACGAGCTAAAAAGTCTTCTATGAGCCTGATGCCTATGTTGTAGCCCCTAAGAAGTTATTTATGTTATCGATCAGTGTAACAAGATATTTCCAACATATCTCACATTTTATATAACTGTGCATTAACTTCTTCGTCTCCCTCATAATCTGCGATCAGTTGAGCCACTATTGAACCATAGGTGAGAGCGAATAGCTCGTTGCTCTAGAAATAAAAAAAACCCCTAAGTTTGAGTATCATTCCATATGAAGAGAGTCTTTGGATGACAGATCCAAATCTAAAAACAACCAAAATTCCCGCATGCCCAAACAAGCATACAAATCAGCATCACGCTTTTTACTCACAACTTTCTTGGCCTCCACCCCTCTGTTGCTTTGGCGAGACATGTTTGTTTGAGGAATAATTAAACATGAAGAGTGTCGATGTTTACTTATTTATTTTAGTATGTGGCTTCAATCTATTTTAAAATAATTAATAGTCACATTTTAATACTCAGAAATAAATAACTTAATTTTGACATATGCTTAATAAATTTTAAATATTTTAATATAATGTATGCTAAAACAACAATTAATATGTAGTAAATAAAAAAATGTAAAAATTAAAAAATAGTTATCTTACTGATCTTGAAAAGTCTTTTATTATCATTACATTGTTTTGGATTTAAGCTGTCGGTTTGTTCTGCAAAGGACCTGTTGAGGAGTCCTGGTGGAGTATTTGCGAATTTATGATGGGTTGGAAGTTTCTTTTGTTGTAGACATCTTAGCCATTCGTTCCATAAATATGACTGAGCGAGAAAAAACCTGCCCCCAAGAAGAATCAGGTTTCAGGAATGATGACTTGGGTGATGAAAGCAATTGGGAGGGTACCAACACCACATTCACTGGATCTACCAGTGAAGCTGGATTTTCTTTCATATTGAAACCAGAAAATAATCACATCAAAAACTTCACTGGTCGACTAAGTAGAAACTGTTCAAAATATGCTGGATGTTTCTTCACGAGCATCGTTTCTCTTGTATCATGTCTATCACCAATTGTTATGATAATTCTACCAAAGATTGAATTTAGTGGGTGGAAGGCTGAAGAGTGCTTTTCAGGATGTGAAGGTCTTCTTATAGGTATTGGTTTCAAATTGCTGATTTTGTTAATTGGAAGCTGGGCTTTATTTTGGAGGAGGCCTCAGGCTAACATGCCCAGAGTGTTTGCATTTCGTGCTGTTGTACTTGCTTTGTTGTTTGTGTTGTCTGCCACATTCTGGCTGTTTTATGGAGTGACTATTCTGGCCATCAAAGATTCAAACTATCAAGCAATTGTTGGATTTGCAACAACAATGGTAGATTGTTTGCTGTTTGTTCATTATTTAGCAGTTATCCTCCTGGAAATAAGGCACTTGAGGGCCAGATACATTGTAAAGGTTGTAAGATCACCGGACGGCTTTTCGTGTTGTTTCACTGTTGGTCAGCTATCGATTCAGAGATTGGCTATTTGGTGTCTGGACAGATACCATTGTGATTTTGATAATTTCAACCCTTATTTGGATAGAATGCTACATCATAGATCCAAAAGTAGGGTTGCAAAGACAGCAGAATTTAAAATTTATGACATTGATTCCTGCTCCAAAGGAGCAGCTGGGATTTCAAAAAGTCCAAGCATGATCAGGTCAAGAGGAAAGGAATCTGCCAGCCACAATGAGAGGTTTTATCAGGAGGAGGCTTATGAGAGGAAGGTGAGGAAGAGGAAGGCCAGGTTGATCTGTGCTGCTGAAGAGTCTTTTGCTAACATCAGACAGCTTCAAGCTGATAGAGGTGCATTTTAATTACATCATTTATTAAATAAATTTTTTATGATGTAAACTTGAACAAAGTTATCTCTTGAGAAGAGGTCTAAGCTATGTTACACATTTCCTAATATTAAAAGTCTATTTTAATCAATTTGACTTATTAATTATTTGTGTTGAATGAAGAGAATTTATGATTTTGATTATAAATTTTGAATAAAATGATTTAAATTTGAATTTTAAGAAAATGGCATCCAGCTGACTCCCCATGATGCAGCACAAGCCATCTTTGCTGGTCTTGCTAATCCTTTGCAGAAGTTCTTGAGAGTGACCCGCCAACAACCCAAATACTCTATTGACTCGATCATTGAACACATCACACAATGCTTCGTTTACAACTTGTCTGCGAAGGCATTTGTGGAAAAGTACTTGACACAAGGTCAGGTTATTGCCAATGAGACAAGATCACAAGATTGGATCATCACAAGTCAAATGAGTCCAAATAGAGGTGTCGAGCACGGGACAGTGTTTTGCCTTAAGAAAGGAGACATTAGTCTTATGATCAGCGTCTGCTCGCTGCCTCAGTACAACTTTACAGAAGATGATTCCCTCTTTTCAAGTATTAACAAGTTTCTCATTGGTGAAAGCGCCGAGACCCCAGTTTGAAACTCTTTTGATTCTTCTTGTCATGGTTGTTGTTACTGTTGCTTATATTTTGTTGTTCTAAGTCATTGTTTTACAGAAAATGATGTGTACAAATTCTTTTATTTTTCTCCTTTTTACATTTATCATTCATCTAGAAAGTCTTCCTATGCATTAATTCAAGGCTCCAAAATCATGCTTCCACTTTCATCAGGACCAAACTATCATCTGCAACGAGATCTCAGACAGAAAGGTCCCATATCTCAGATTTGGCCTATTTTACAACTCAAGCCTTATTTGAAATATTTTTCTGAGTTTTAGATTTTAAATATTTTTTTGAGTGTTCACAATTTTCAGGAAAGATGTCTTTAATTTTTGTATTGTGCAATTCCAGACAAATGTTTATTGCATTTCCAACAGCTATTCAGAAATAGATTTTGGAACTCAAAATGTGTTCTTACCTAAGCTCTGAAAAAGTCTTACATATTATAAAAATGGGTTTGGTAAATTTCATATAATTTTAGAGTTCACTGATATTTATCCCAAAGTTTAAAATGTATAATTTTATGATCATGTTTGCATGCCAACGGAGCTCAATTTCAAAGTTAAATCAAAGTAAGCATCTGAGTAACAACGAAAAGACTGTCCGTCTTTGCGCATTACCTGTCTAAGCTCAAAACATAAGCAAATAATCGACAGCAGAATATTGGTTGAACTTTGAACCTTTAGTTCGTCGATTGATATTTAAGTGACAGTTAGATTAAGAGCAACGGCGAGACTGCACGGGCGTCCTGCAGAGAACGCGATCCTTAAAGCGTAATTTAGGAAAATTTAAGTTTTGAGAAATAATTATTGAGTTTATGAAGACTAGCTATTACTCTTGAACAGGATTAACAGAATGAGTGTCATAGCTGTCGAGGCTGGGGTCTCGCTCATACGATACACCAATGTTAGTGTTTATGTTACAAACATAAAGTTGAAAAAATGCATTGTAATTTAAAATGCTTTACAAAGAGGAAGGAGCATACATCAAATGTGTTGTCTTCTGGAAAGTGCGGCTTCGTCAACCTAGGAAATACAGTGAGATTTGTAATTACTAGGAAACACCACAGAGTAAATAAAGTTAAACCAAGTGTTGAAAACTCATACTTTTGCAGTGCTTCGTGAACTGCATACTGCAGTGCCTAAGACACACCAAGCCTTTGACCGAATTTTGTCTCGACTGGGAATATGATAACAAATCCAATGAAAATAGGTGCCTGAAAGGAAGCTTATTTTTATGTGAGTGTTTATTTAATTCGTTTAATTTCATCATTATCGGCGTCATCATCATTCACTTGTTTGTTACATGCTATGCAAATATGCTTTCTGAAATTATAGATCATCCATAAGATATTTTTTGTCACAGTACATAATATCTTACTTATTCTTCCTTCTTTCTTAACAATTTAACTCGTTAAGGATCAAAAGCTTTTTAAAATATTTACGACAAATCAAATGAAATCACACAGCTAATGATGTACATATATGTATGTGGTATGTTCCATTGGAACTTCAGGACCACCTAGGGGTGAGACAACTCTCAAGGAAGAAGAAACAGAAACATTTTAAGGCAGTGTGAATTACGACTGAACACAGCTAATCAACACAAAGAAGACTGTCAAAGGACAGGATTCCAATGCCTAGTTGAGATCCTCAATAATTAGCGCTTTATTACAATCACACATTTAAATATAATTATAGATACAGGTTCGTTAAAAGTAAAACAATTGGTTCTAAAAAAATTGCCGGGCCCTGGACAATTGCCTCCCTGCCCACCCCCCAAGGTGATCCTGATCACAGTACTGTAACCTTCAGCGGAAGCTCTGGGTTTTCTTAAGATTTCTCTAAAGCGGAATGAAATGCATTTTGTTAAAAAAAAATAGCTGCGTTTTTGTGGGGTACCTTTGGTTAATCAGCTCTCAAACTTCGATTACTTTGTAATTTGTTTTATTTCTTATTTAAAGTAACTTCAGCTCGTAGTTTTTTTTATGGGATAGAGAAAAATTGTTGTAAAATTGTTCATGGTCGAAATATCAAGAGAGCCATTGTAAAATTCTTAACACGAGGTTTCACGTCAGTTCATTAAAGTTGTGACGTGTGTCAAGCCCTACTTGAAGACTTCGATCATGGAGAGGAAACTATTTGTAAATAGTCGGAATAAAACATAAAGCAAAGAAAACAATTAGATAAAAATAAACTTTCGTTATTCTTTCCAGCTTACGTAAGATTGATGAAACTCGTTTCGAAGGGTTCAGAACCTGTTCTACCGCTGGAATTCTTAAGCCACGTTACCTCGTTTTTCGATCATTTCGGGGGAGGAAGGTTTGTTTGCAATGCATAAAAAGTTGTACATAATTAGTATTTATATAGGACTACAACGCTGTTGTCACTTATAAATCATTTAGCCAACAAGACGCCCAGGAATTTCTGATATTTATTCTGGAGAAGATGCATGCCGATTTGAAATTCTCTGACGATTCACCCAGGTGAGTTCAATTCACAGGATTTAAGAGCGAAGAGGACTTGAAATGCTCCTAATTCAAAGCTGTATGTCAAATGTTACTTGTTTTACGAAGTATAAGTATTGCAAAGTGACAATAATCGTAATAATAATAATAATAATAACCACAATCACAACTGTAGCGTTAAAAAATGGAACTGATTTTCTGATATTTTTATTGAGACCTGGATTAAGGAATAGTTTTCTCTGAATTTACATTTATTATCTCTTGTATTCTCAACGCTATCTTTTTATGAGGACAATTAACAACAATTGTTGTAAGAATAGTATCGCTATCAGTTATTTCAGGTTTCTCAAGGACCGCACTGAGAGATGGGATATAAACGGGAAGTCAAGAAGTCATATCATGGGTTAGTGAGGCAGTGCTTCAATAAATTCAAATAAATAAAAGTAATAATAATAATAACAACGATGACGATGATGATGATGACGACGACGACGACGACGACGATGACGATGACGATGATGATGATGATGATAAGATCAAATTGATTTTTAGTCACTCCAATGTTCAACGATTTCTTAAGAACGCGTTTCGCTTCAACGATCAACATCCTCGTTCTAATGTATTGCCGATGTAATGTGACTAATTGTATTAACACACAATTATGTTTCCAAACAATCTCATTGCAAAAGTGCTCAATGGTATCCTTGATATCATTGACATCGTTTGAAAGAAAGAGATCCATATTTTTAATTGAATTCCAGACATTTTTGTTGGCACTTTAAGAAGCACTCTCAAATGCACTCGATGCAAATCAGAATCACACAAGTTCGAAATGTTTTTTGACCTGTCTCTGCCTACTCCTGAGGTTCGTCGAAAGGTTTTAGTTGATTTTGGTGATGTGATCGCGCATGTTAACCAAATAATAAATAGATGACACCTGCGTAATAAACTTTTGTCTTATTTTTGACTCAATTAATTAATAAAATAGTTTTTGTTTAAAGTCATTTTGACATAAAAATTTCAGAGCAATCAAGAAATATCTCTGAAGGAAAGTCTCGCCCATTTTACGAAACAGGAGGTATTAACAGGAGACAACAAGCCAGTGAGTGGCTTCCATAAATTGATGAAAATCGTAAATGATAGAAACGATAAAAAATTTAAACTAATAAATAGAAATAACCATTTCACAGATGTGCGAAAATTGCCAATCAAGACGAAAATTTCTGAAGCGCTATACAATCGAAAAATTTCCTCACATTCTCATAATTCGTATCCTTGACACTTATTACTTCATAATACTCTAATTAATTAACTCGGTAATTAACAAATCTAAAATAGTTGTTATTTGAATATTAATGGCCAAAAATAGATTTGAAAAGGTTCAATGATGGGATGGAGCAAAAGACCAGAATCAGCTTTCCTCTGCTAAAATTGGATTTATCCAAGTTCTCAACCAAACCAGGTTTGAAAAATTCTTAATTGTCGATTCAAATATCAATTTTCAAGTTACAATCATTATTGTGCTCCCGCGTGGTCTAATGGTTAAGACTTCCGCCTCTCAAGATGGCATCACGACTCGAATCCCCGTTGTGGGAGCACCGTCCTAACCGACCATCTAGCTATGCAAAGGACGTTAATAAACAATTACAAATTGTTATAACAGTCATTGTCGTAATTATTGCTATTAAAATTATTTATAATATTTGTAGAATAATAATAGTTGTGAGTAATGATTATAACAATGACAGTAACTTGAAAATTTGATTAGGAGGTTAAGAAATTTACATGATGCAAAATTTTGAAAATAAATGCCGAAATATGACTAGGAACATTGCACATCGTTGACTAATTGTTAATTATATAAATTATTAAATGCAATAACTTTTGACAGGAGTACCTGTGACATACAGGTTGTATGCTGTGTCCAACCACTGTGGCAGCCTCGATGGAGGTCACTATACTGCCCTTGTGAGGGGTCTTTCATCCGGGGAATGGTATCATTATAATGATTCCAGGTTAGAGTCATTAGTTGAGTTTGCCTAATGATATTTTAAGGTCACCCGTTTCCAATATTGCTTGCTACTTCACCCACTCCAATTTTATGATTTTCTTCGCTAAATTTCACAACAAAAATTGAGCAAGTAAATTTCTATCCAGGCATTTTCTGAAAACATTGTTTTTATGGGAATCTTCAATTTCAGGAGAGTTAGACGAGGTTTTAAACATAACCCTAGATATTTAATGACATCAGCAAAAACAATTGGTTAAAATTAATAATAATTTTTAAATTGGTTAAAGTATGACGGAAAAAATGAAATCGAATGGTTTTAAATTTAAATAATAAATGCTTTTAACAATTTCATTTCAGAGTAACCAAAGTTGATGAACAGAATGTTGTCAGTAAAAATGCTTATCTTCTTTTTTACGAATTTCTTCGCTAAATTTAATGCAAATGTCTTGCTGGAAATTTTATTTATTGATTGATATTTATTTGTTGAAATTAAAAAAAAAAAAATTATTTATTGAAAGACTTTTCATTAAAATTATCAAGCTTTCAGATTTTCAAACTTAATAAAACTTGAAAAAGTAGAAGAACAAATATTGCTAAAGTTAACTTGTAAACGACTAGGGATAACAATTAGCGGTCAAAATGTTTCAAAAATCAATTATCTGCATGTAGAGACCTTCAGAACCTGACGACAGGTGTCACACTTGACATAACAGCACCATATGTACTTGCAATGACATTTGACTTCCACAACTTTATTCTCGGTCTTGAAACCTCTGCCACAACAAAGGGTCCTGCATCTTCCTGGTCCGGAAGCATTGACGTGGCACTGTCTGAATATCACATAACTATTACTATATTATATATTACTATATTACTATTAACTAGTTTAACTAGACACATGTTCCTTACAACGGTTTAAACTACCATTGTATTTGCCTTTATGAGAAGCTTCAAGATAGATAAGATAGTCTAATGATAAACTTAACTTAATTATAAAATGGAAGTCGATTTATACGATCTCGATGCAAGCTAGATTGTGTTAAACACATTAATGTTATTTAAAGTTATATTATTTAAAGCAACAGATGCTATAAAGAGCAGACAATTACATATTTATGAAGTCGGTTTCAATTCAAAAGCTGAACATTCGTTAGATTTTCTACTCCGGGCATCGAAATGATAAGAAACATTAGTAATTATTTATATATTCAACGAACGAAACAAATAAGTCACGGTTAAAAGTTCTGAAAAGGAAATCATTAATTACCAGACAGGCTCTGAGCAATCCTAGACATTATGCAAATGATTGTAAAATGTAAACATACAGACTCTATATTTGCATGCGGGAAAGAAACAGTCCAATTACATTTACTTCGCATGCGAACCTCTCTAAATACAAAGCTAATGGATTAATAGAAAGAAATGGGTTAGCAAAACGACGGTTATAGATTGCATTATAAATTTAGACTTCTTGTATTATCAAGAAAAGAATTTCATTATTTTTGCTTTCTAGTTAAAGTGCAATCCATTCCCAATAATATCCCCAACTAATCTTGAAAGAGACCTTATTTCAAGTGGCATGACTAATTGTAGGTAAACTTTCAACCAATCAGCATCGGAGTTTTATTTCTAAAACACGCTAAGAGACGTATCGTCTATCTGGACCAAATGCTTTTTAAATTCCTATTCCATTATTTATCGCTTAAATAGACATATTTTCTCTCTTACTGAAGATGTTGATTTGTAATTGAACAATAAATTATAACAATATTATAAAAAAAAGTCAATTATTTTGTAGCAGTAGCGAAGTAACATCTGATGGAAGTACCTCCCCTTTGTTCCAATGGAACCCAGACTCGGATCAGGAAGGCAGTAATCTGAGGATATAGATCGAAAAATGAGATCGGAAGAATTGATTTTCTTCCTTCTACTTCTTTCTGTTTTCACGGGGACCACATGGAATGATCCATTTCGTCTCCTTCGAAATCGAACCTCAGTTGCCACCAGAAACTTTTCCATTAATCGAGAGCCGATGTTTTGAAGGCTGTCAAGGACTTTCCAGCAAGTTTTGAAGGCGCATGATCCAGACGCTCCATGACACTTGCAGACTTTGCGACGGTTGGAACTTGCTACCTTGCAACATCATCACCTAAATTATCCATGCGATAAGTCATTCTAGTCGACATTTAAAACCAAATAATTTCTCTGCTTAGAATTTGATTGTATTTCGCCATGGATGGGTAAAAGGAGATAGATATTAAAAATACTTGACAAGTTCAAACTGCTCACCATTCTTCCAACAGCATAATTGTGAAGATCAACCTTATTTTTGAAAAGCTCAGTTGAATTAATTATGGAGAGGAGATTTACAGAAGTGAATAACTGAGCGAATCTGCCGGCGTAGACGATGCTGTCTCTACATCCACTATACTTGAAAGTCGTTGAAGGTTGACCTGACCTGCCTCTGCGACGGCGTTGAGGAAGTTCACCCGACCCGAAAGCCCGTGCTACGTTAAGGACAAGAGCAGATGAGGCCAAACTTTGAACGAAGGCCTGTTCTCGAGTTCCTACGGTTGATGATGAGAAGGGGGAAAACATAAGAAGCTTAGGATAAATTATAAATATTATATGTACCTTCTCTCAAGTCAGGCATGAAATTCGGAGCCAGATGCAAAGAAGAGCAATTCCATCTGCTCGAAGCAAACAAATGTTGACACGTTTTCATGGTATCCACAGACGCCTTCACGATAAACGGCATGAGCGCCAAGTTTTCCGAACATAACGTGATCTGAGCTCTCGTCAGAAAGTCTGACATCTTGAAACAGCTGGAGTTGGTGGCGTTCCAAGACTCATCATGGTGGTGAAAAAGTGACCTTCACGAAAATAGGGAATGGCAGTAACGTTAACGTTTATTAATAAAACTAATATTAATTACCATCGCGCTACAACTATATTTAATGATAGAGCAGTTGATAACTCACAGCCAGTCAATGTTACCGCAGCAAAAAGAAATCAACAGCAATACAGCCAGAACTGTAGTCCACATGTGACAAAGGATTTATAAAGTCTAAACCTTGAAAACGACTTGAACATAAATTCGATAGGTTTTCACAAATCTTGCAAATGCTCATTAAGGATTAAAGTTAAAAATATCAGATTACTTTTTGCGTTATTTCCTTAAACGGATGTTTCTGATGTGATCAATGCTTTTATGAAGCAGAATTTTAATCTCCAACTGGGTCATAAACTCCCACAAATGTCTTGATCCTCTCTTTTCTTATCTCTGAGAGCGTTCTCAGAAGATTTGTGTCTGATAGCGAAGTCTCTCTGTAAAAGTAAATACTATTAACTATAATTATTTAAATAATATTACTTTTCAGAATCAAATTTTGGTTTAGACGTGCGCATTTCTAAATTGAAGGAAAAATTTGAAATTTATAATTAAGGTTACTTTTAACCATTGAATTGTTTGTTGCTTAGCAACGCGACAGGTGAAATCCAAGGACTGGAATTGTTGATTTTGATCAAGATGCCTCTTCGAAATATTTCTCTAAGCGAGACTATGGCAGTACTGGAACAAGTGACGTTTTAGACACTTCTGAAGTACATGACCCGGCTCACAAAATAAGTGCATGTTTTATCTCAGGGTCCTGTCTTTGTCCTCATCAGATTTCCAATGTCAAGATTTCAAGCAGCAAAAAACTCTCTGGCAAAAAACTTTTCCATTCACAAGGTCTACATGGGAGCTGTTGCAGGATTGAGTAAAGATGTAGGTGACTTTTTCAATAAATAATGTGCTTAAGATTAAAGTTATTAAAATTTAATAATGTTGTTTTATTAATTCTTTCAAGAAAATTTAATGTATAACTTTAAATTTAAGTTAACGAATCTAATCATGATTATTATTAAGGCGATCATGTTATTGATAGCATTAGGTCCATATATTTTATGCTAATAATATGCCACCTTAAGGTACAAGTTCTGGAAGGCACATGGGCTTACAACAAGGGCGTGGCTTTGCTGTCGTTTCAAAGTTTTAAGGAGGCCGAATTGTGGAGGAACAGCGTCCCTGAGATACGTCAACAGGATTGGTTGGATGGAGTGGATTTTATCATTGTCCCTGCTCAGAGAATTCCTGGTCGGCTTGCTTTTAAAAATTTTTAACTTAATTTGTTCATCTGAATTAAACGCTTAACGCTTATTTAAGGTACTCCTATTGCGTTAGCTAGAATACATTATACATTCTAAAAGCCTACTTTAGCTAGTTAAATTGGGTACTGAGGCTACATAACTGAATTGCAACCATTTAAAAAATATGTTATAAAATAACATCGTTACCGTTGCTTAAACATTATTTTTGAAATTAGTTATTTATTTTAATTTTTTTTATTAATGTTTTTTCCAAAGATGAGGGGAAAAGATTTGTGCAGATCTTAGAACTAAACCTCAGAGATGTCGATGAATTCATGATGGAATACTCCAGCCAGGCCAGCAAGCACATGGATGCATTCGATGCAGACGGGGGCATCGTCTCAACTGACAACATTTATAAGGTCAAAGGACAATGGCAGCCAGAGTTTCTGGTCGTCAACTTCTGGCCGAGCGCCGAAGTGTTTGATTCTGCTTACAACTCAGGTTAGTGTTGTTGAAAGGTTAAAGTTGAAATTGCTTTTGTTCAACTAATGAAAATTCATTATAATCATAATGAAATATATATTCATATTCATAATGAAAATGTTTTTAATGTTTTCAATTAGACCATGTACATATATATTCCATGTATTTCCAGAAGCCTACCAACCAATAAAAATGAAGAGACTCATGTGTGCCGAAACCAATTCTATTATTTTTGAGTTGGCCCCACTATTCCGTGAATTATGATTATGAACTAGGAAACCTGAGCTCGCTTTTAATTTCAACCGTTGCCAAAACATTTGTTCATTAACATCGTTATTTCCTGCTTTGGTATCTGAAGACTTTCTTCTGATTTCATCAACATGGATTTGCCCTCCATTTGATTCTCAAATACTTGCTAATTATTTTCCGGAGCACGCGATTTTGAATTCCTCGCACTCAGTTCATTTGTTTTTACGGAAACCATTCCAGAAGATGGCATATCAGATTTCGTGGAATGCTTCGATTATTGTTAAATAACTCGGTTTTCTCATTTGTAAATGGGACTTAATTTGCCTTACAAATTATATTTGATTGATTTATTGAAGCAAAAGAAAAACATTTGTGTCTAGAATGACTTCGTATAGGATGAAAGAATAAAATATGTAGATAAACGTAAAATTGTCTTCTATCATGCTTTCGATCTGAAGAATGTACCTCTGTATCAAAATGATGCCCAATAAATATGTATCATCAAGATGTCTTTATCCCATGTTCATAGTAAACATAGCTTTGGAACTAATTTTACTTTAGATTTAAATTCCTCGAAGCTAGTGAGCCGTTCTTTTATAAAGACTAAATGTTAGCCAATAAAAAGCGACAGCGGCATTGACGACGAAGTCGAGTTAGCTACAAAGTTTATTTACAACAACGGCAACAATGCTCCGACTGACAACATAACTGCTGGAGTAGCAGCGTAGCCATATAGCGGGAAGAGTAGGAGAGAGAAGGAAAGATGCCCTGACTTAGCTTCTTAAATAGCCAGACAGGACAAAAGGAGGATGCCCACAAACAAAGGATGCGCGCCTGGTAAGTCATCGCTGATAGGGTTAGGATCAGCACGTGATTACGATGGATGTGCGATCCTACAAGCCGTTCTTTTATAAAGACTAAATGTTAGCCAATAAAAACCTACTTCCAACACTAAATTTGTTTCTTTAGAGAATTATCTGCTAAGAAATTTGAAATTTTTGCGTCTCGAAATAACCCTGAAAGCCTTCAAAAGGATGTTTCGAAATGCTTTGTGACTAGAGCGCTAAAAAAACACTAACTAAATTTTCAAATGATTGATCGAATTGGATGCAGTTTAGATTTAATAAAAATTAAAATTTTATCGTTTGTTATTATCACCGTTTGCAATTATCATCAACCTTGACATCATCCACCTCAATAAAGATTTTTCAGCGTGTGTGACGAAGTCTCTAAAAGTTATGCAATGTGTAAAATTGAAACTGGATTTTGATTTTCACTGAAATTAGACTTGAAGTTCCTCCGCTAAGTTTTAGATACATTTTTTTTCTTTTTCAGTGTTGGCCTGAAACTCTCAGTGATATTATTTAAATAAATGGAATACCTTGTAGAATCGCCCAATGCAATGTCCTTGTCAATAGGTGGTATTGGCCGAGGCAGCCTCCATGCACCACGGGTTGCTGCAGCAATGTAACGAGGAGGTATTGACGGATCCAGACTGCGCAGGAAGATGGAAACACGTTGCGCGGTGGAAGGCATTGAATTGAATTTCGAACGTTAGGAATATCTCGAATCTGCCATGCAACTTCTAAAAGTTTTGGTCCACCTTCAAACTCTTTCATCAATTTTTTTGAAGTTTATCTCAATTTGAATTGCTAAAAAAAAGTTAATGTTACAAATAAACTGTTATTGATGTAACAGACAGTGGATATTAATATCACTTTCGGTCAACACTGCAACCACCAACGCTGAGCCCGTACGTCCATTAGCGAATTTGAAACGTAAACCGATTGAAAACAATGTTTTATGCTCATTGGCAGACGGCGGGAGTGAGCGTCTGCCTCCGGACGTAATATTGCAGCTTTTGACTTTTAATACAACACCCAGAAGCTATTCAAGCATGTAATTTAAATATCGTATGCTCCCGAACAATTATGAGCGATCGAAAAATAGCAAATGTTAATTGAATCGAATTGCAGATTAGATCTAACCGTCTTGGCTGGTTATTTACGTTGATATTTTAAGCCTTGCAGTTACCTTTCTTAACATCTTAACATGGAACTTGGTGACGTTAGGATAAATAACTTGGAAGAGCAGGAGGTGAGTAACTGTATGTCGAATGTTTTAGCAGTTGTGATGATGAGGCCTGGGAGTGCATGTTGATCGATTAAATTGTCGAGTATCGTTACACTGCATTGAAGCAACGGACTATGCGAGCCGTTACTATTTTAATTTTCTCAGTGCAAGTGCACGTAAAAGGCGCTTGCTAAGTCTTACTCCATTCTCAAGTTATGAATCTTTAATATTATGGCTTTTGCATTCAATTTGCGAAGAGTTTGTAATTTTATGTATGGCGTAGTTTATAATATTATGAAAAGATTAATCTCACTTATTACCAAGAAGATCACTTTCAATGATTCTGGTAGCTCCCCCATTAAAGCGGTGACTCTGATTCTGTGGGTTATCATATTATATGTGTATGTTGCTTAATTTGGAATAAGGATTTTAGTATTATTGGAACTCATTATTTGATTGGTATTTAAATTTAAAACTATTTGAATTTTTCCTAGATAACTGTAAATATCTTCTGAGAGCTCTTTTAGACTTTTTATGGTGTTAATGCTAATTTACTATTGTATAGCTTTTTTGTAAAGTCAATGAGCATTTTTATTCAAAGCAGGATGACTTTGTGGAAATCCAGAATTTATGGAGCAATACTGCTTCTGTTTTGAGATCTCTGAAAGGACTCAAAAGTAAAGAACTTGCTGACAAAATAACCTTGAATTATGGATCTGTTGAGAACTTGTGCTACAAGCTTGGAAGCTCTCCTGACAATGGTCAACAGCAGTTTAATTCTTTAAAAATTAGATTGTATATGAAATACCAAATAAATTAAATAATAACAAAGATTTTAAACTAGAAGGCTTTTCTTTTAGAAGAATTTTTCAGCAGGATCCTTATTGTGCAGTTCATAATTGAAGTTCAGTTTAAATTTCAGGGCTGAACAAAAGTCCAACAAACATTGAGAGCCGTCGCCTTCATCTTGGTTCGAATTATATCCATCCAAAGCCGCAGAAGAATTTTGTCTTCTACGTTGTTGATGCTCTGAATGACATCACACTCATCATACTAACAGTGGCTGCCATCATCTCATTAATCCTTTCATTTGTTGAAGCCTCTAAAAACAGTTGGTCAATTGTGCCTATGCTATTGAATCTATTCAATGATTGTGTGAGTAATATAATAGAAATGCAATAGTAATAATTTATTTATAAGATCTTTTTCTTAACATTTTGAGCATCAGGTACTAATAACATAATTAATATTTGGTTACTCATATGGCTATATGTGCTTGCTTGATTCCTCTTTAAATGTAATTTGGGCAATTTTTGGTATTTTTATGTTGATCAAAGTGTAAAATTCAAAATAAAAGTTCATTAATTGTTTTTATCCTCAGAATCTGGTAACGATCCTTCAAAAGGCCTGGAATGGATAGAAGGGGTAACAATCTTGGCGGCTGTGATTCTCATCATCCTAGTAACTGCTTTCAACAACTGGACAAAGGAGAGGCAGTTCAGGAATTTAAAGAAGATTGTCACTGATCAGCAGAAGTTTGCTGCCATAAGATCAGGACAACTACAGCAAATAAATATCTCTGATATTGTAGTCGGTGATGTCTGTCAGGTTAAATATGGTAAGTCGAGGAATTTGATTTCAAATTAGTTTCTATTTCTAAATGACTTCATGATTCTTATTGAGTGCCTCTGTTTGAGTTGCTATTTTGTGTCTAAATTATTGAAAACAGTTATTTTAAATGCTGGAAATTGTGCTTTGTTTAGCTCACTTTGTCTAGGTCTTGTCATTTTGCTTTTAACTGAGAATGGCAAATAAATATTCTTAGAAACTTTTTCTTTAAATGAGTTTGAGCTGCTTCATTAATGCCACCAAATCAATTATCAAAATAAACTGCCAAAATAAAGTAACTGCCAGTCAATGGCAAGGAGTACATAAAGTATTTTTAAGATATTTGTATTTATATATTTATATTTATAATTTATATTGCAGAAATATATTGTTTCATATTCATCCAAAGCTGCATTTTCTGAGCTGTTTGTTTGTTCATTTGTGTAAACAAAGGTGACTGCATACCAGCTGATGGCCTGATCATTCAGAGCAATGACTTGAAGGTTGATGAGAGTTCCATGACTGGAGAAAGTGAACCCCTTAAGAAGGGCATCGGCATAGACCCTTTGCTACTTTCTGGTAATTTTCTTCATCTGATAAATAGCTATTTTTCTCAATACTCGTTAAGTAATCGATTATTCATTCATTATTTGCATTTATAAATCGCCACGGCAAGAGTGAGATAAATCTGTTTGGTTTCACTCAACTACCAAACAGGAATTTAATGCCATTAAAATGTATTCTCACATAATCACTCTTTTAAAAAGTCACTGATTTATTCACCCAGTCTTACTAATCTGAGAATTGCATAAATAATTCTAGTTGTAATCGATCATTTGCTGCTGAAAACTCATTTCGTTTTTTCATAGGTTCACACATTCTCGAAGGATCGGGCAGGATGGTTGTCATCGGGGTTGGGGTAAACACAGAGTACGGTCAGATATTCCATAGCCTAGTTGGTGGAGGAAAAAATGACAAAGTGATTTGATTATTACCGCAATGACCATTCTTTCAATCGCCGGCATAGTAAAAAATTAAATAATCTTCTTATTATTTATACCTGCTTTGTTAATATCCAGTCCTCAGCTGATACAGTACAAGTAAAGTCCAAAGAGAACAGTGGTAACGGTGATGACGACGACGATGTGAAATCTGTCCTGAAGAGGAAGATGGACAGATTGTCTATACGGATTGGCTACTTTGGTGATTAACAACCACTTGCACAATTCAATTCGATAAATATTTAAATTGGATTTGTCATTATTTTTATTTATTTACGTCAGGCGTTGTGATGGCTTCGCTGACTTTAGTGGTTCTGATCGTGAGGTACAGCGTGGAGAAGTTCGTGCTCGAAGGGTTGCCATGGGATCGAAGCCACATACAGGACTTTGCAGGTTTTGTTTTGATTGCCATCACCATCCTGGTCATTGCCATACCTGAGGGTCTGCCTCTGGCAGTTCTTCTCTCCCTTGCCATTGCCATCAAGGTGGGTTGATTTGACTTTTAAGTTTCATAAATGGTTCATTTCATCATCAGATAATATTCAGCATGCAGCTGTACCAAATGTAAAATTTTAATTAAGTAAGATTTCAAACATTCTGCATGAAATGTCTTTAATGTCTGCAACAGAGAATGATGAAGGATAAGAATCTTGTCAGACACCTGGATGCATGTGAGACCATGGGGAATGCCACATGCATTTGCTCAGACAAGACAGGCACACTGACAACCAACATGATGACTGTGGTCACATGCCACATAGATTGTTAGTTGTACTCCATTTTTTTGATAGCCAGTTTTATATTGGTATTGTTTGTGTTTACACCACTGCTTTATTTTTAACCATTTTGTTAGAAGTAATTACGAATTCAATTTAATGAGTTATTAAGGGATCCTTCTAATGCATGTGTTAATTTTTCATTGCAGGTGACACTCACAAATTGTCTGATCATTTCAATGACCTTCCAAATGCATGCAAATATCATCTAGCCCTTGCCATAGCCATCAATACCAGCTACACATCAAAGATTATTGTAGGAAACTGTCAATAGCTTTTTTAATTTTTTTTTGCTTGAAAATAATTATGCAATTTTTTTCTTTTGCTCAAATGGAGCACCATTTAACATAACAATCACCTATCTTGCAGAGCCCTAATGTAGCAAAGAAATGTTCTGGAAATAAAACTGATTGTGCTTTGCTGGGTTTTTTGCTCAAACTTGGTCTTGATTATGACAGCATCAGGAAGCAGCATCCAGAAGAGAAATTTATCAAGGTCTACACCTTCAACTCAGCACGCAAGTGGATGGCCACTATTGTTCAGTGTGCACCAAGCAAGGAGGAGGAAATAAGTTCACTGAAGTTGATGGTCAAGGGAGCATCTGAAGTTATTTTGCAAAAGTGAGACCACTTGTACTTGGTTGATGTGTGCTTGGATTCATGACTAATGTTTAATTGTTTGATTAGATGTAGCACTATGATGCAGAATGACGGACAGATTGTTGAACTGGATGATGACACAAAAAAATTGTTTGTTCAAAATGTCATTGATGTGATGGCTGCTAATGGTCAAAGAACTCTTTGCATAGCATTCAGAGATTTTGAGGATGAAGGTTGTTTCATTCAATCTTCTATTAGCCCAGTCACAAGTGGTTGTGAACTTCTAATATGTACTTTACTGGATCCAGGTGATAGAGACTGGGATGATGAAACAGCAGTTGTTTCACAACTTACACTGTTGTGTGTTGTCGGAATTGAGGATCCCGTCCGTCCTGAAGTTTGAATGATTGCACATTTGACATTCAGATGGGTTTCATATTTAGAACACTCTCAGGCCTTAATTATGCTGAATCTGTATATTTCAAATTAATATTCATTGTTAACAGCTTCTTAAAAGTCAAAAACTCAGCTTTGTTCATCAAATGAAGATATTATTTTTAACCTTAAATTACTAAATAAAAAGTAGCATTGTACTCATTTTCTTTTCTACTCTATGGATAAATTAATAAAGATCATCCTACAATTTATTGTTAAAAATTAAAAGTATTATCATTATAAACAGGTTCCAATGGCAATAGCAAAGTGCAGGTCGGCAGGTATAACTGTCAGAATGGTCACTGGTGACAACCTGAAGACGGCAAGGGCAATTGCCAGAAGATGTGGTATCTTGGATGCTGGTGATGAATTTGATGATCGAGTTGTCATGGACAGTCAGCTGTTCAACTCCCGCATCACTTCAGCATCAGGAACAGTATGGCATTTCTAACCTCTATGACACGTGACCTCGATTACAAACCAGGTACTTCCAGGTCGATCAGGAACTTATTGATCAAGTCTGGCCAAGATTGAGGGTCTTAGCTAGGTCTTCTCCCATGGACAAGTACAATCTAGTCAAGGGAATCATGGATAGTAAGATATCAAAAGACCAAGAGATTGTTGCAGTGACTGGAGATGGCACAAACGATGGGCCAGCCCTGAAGAAGGCCCATGTGGGATTTGCTATGGTAAGCATGGATCAATCAGAATATCATAATTCAGAAGGAATTAAACATTCTTAATAATAATAATAATAATGTTTAATGCAGGGAATTGCTGGCACAGATGTTGCTAAAGAAGCTTCAGATATTATTTTAATGGATGACAATTTTACCTCCATTGTGAAGGCAGTGGTCTGGGGAAGACATGTTTATGACAGCATTGCTAAGTTTCTCCAATTCCAGCTTACAGTTAATGTTGTTGCAGTGTTTATAGCTTTCATTAGTGCCTGTTTTGTTGCTGTTAGTCTTGCTTTGTGAACTCAATTGATCAGCCATAATATTAATGCCATAGATGTTGTTTTGTGAAGGATACACCACTAAAAGCAGTACAAATGATTTGGATAAATCTCATCCAAGACACTTTGGCATCCTTATCATTGGCTACCGAATACCCCACTGAGAAACTGCTGAAACGTAAGCCCTATGGCCGCAACAAGAGCATCATGTCTACTGATATTATTATTAACATCAGCATACATGGTTTGTATCAACTCACAGTACTTCTTGCTGTTCTTTTTAAAGGTAAGACCCTTTTTAAACTGATTTCATGGCTTGTTGGCTCATAATTTAATTCTTCATGAAGGTGATGAACTTTTGGGAATAAAGTCTGGTGAAGATGAAGATATAAGGGGAATTCCAAACCAGCACTTTACTTTCATTTTCAACCTAGTTGTTATCATGTCTCTGTTCAATGAGATAAATTGCAGGAAGATTGATGGGTCTCTAAACATGTTTGCTGGGATTCATAAGAGTTTTATGTTTGTCATCCTCTGGAGTCTAACATTTACACTGCAGGTGCTTAAATCAAATGAGCTTTGAACTTGGCTTAAGCCCACAGAATGGTATGTATAAATATTGTTATCCATTTATATCTGATTTTCAGGTCATTATAGTAGAATTTGGAGGGTTTGCATTCTTCACTGCAGGATTGAGCTTGGAACAATGGATGTGGTGCATCTTCTTTGGTATTAGTGGACTGCTTTTAGCATTGGTAAGTAAAATTATGCACAACCCTTACGAGCGTGCATTTTAATTTTGTAAATTTTTTATTCTGTTTTAGGTGGTGAATGTTGTCCGCCAAGAAATTAAGGATAGGATGTACTCTGTCGAAGATTCTCACTACATAAACTTGAATAAAGAGAATGACATGCTTATGACTGGGAACCATTCCAACATAAAGTATACACAGTCAAACTTCGATGATTGCATAATCAGATTCTGATCTACCTTCTTTGAGCCATTTTACACTTTCTTCTTTATACCTTCTTGGAAAAGACAGTTTGTATTACTTCTGTATATAAAGTCAGCAAAGAAGCTTCAGAAAATTTAATGTTTCCATTTCATAATTTTAATGCTTTGGAATTGAAGGCTTTATCAGAATCAACATCACTAAAAGAACAATTTTTATTTAATAAAAGATCATTTTCATCTTTCATTCTTAGTCATGAGATCTTGGCTAGGAAAATTTATCTATGAATTGTTTTCCATCTCATCTATTTTGAAAAGATTGGCTTGGATATATGAAGCAATGTCGCATAGTTCTTTCTTGTCATTCCAGCGAACGTTTTGATTGAGAAATCTTGTCAGATCTTGTTTCATTGCAGCACGAAAATGTTTATCAAAGAATAAACTTTTGAATTGAACTTTGCAATCGGGAAAGATTGGAGGCTTTTCTCTATGCATTCTTGACGAATCTTTAAGAGATGCATTTGAGAGATGAGACACCAAGGTTACCCATCTCAAAAAAACATCACCATGTTGGAAGAGAGGGTGTGTTATAGGAGAAAAAGAGAGAAAACTTGGAACCTGTAATGAATGAACATTTTCTAATAAATTTGGTCAACATTTCCCACTATAAAAAGTTTTGTTTAAGCAGCCATTACCTTGCACTCGAGTATCATCTTCCCTGTCTCTCCACTAGTCGACAAATTTATTAGTATTTTGAGAGCTGACAGCCTATAAGAATTCACTTGCACTCTTTCTTCATGTTCATGAAAAACTTGATCTACTATAGAAGATAAGAATGGATGAAACACATAATTGCAGGTCGGTAAGACGGAGAAATTTGTCAACACCATCATGCAATTCTGCTTTGTTGTCGAGGGAGTTGACGGACTTTTCAAAAACTGTATCAAAGTGGGGATAGCATCCTAGGAAAAAATACAATTTAAGCTTGAATTAAGCTGCGACCTCTTTGTAATTGAGTCTTACAATAAATAGTGGAGCAGGGGAATGCAGTCATGTCAATCTGTATTTTTTCAGCTGTTTTTCGGTTATTACAGATTAACATGACTGAAGTTCACATGGCAGTATTCAGTTAATTATGTACTTAGTGATGATTTTTACGATCTTAAATTATATGCTTTTTATTTGTGAAATAACTTCTGTGATATCCATCAAGGAGATCACAGGCAAGAATTGAATAAAAAATGACATGACTAATATTGGAGAATTAGTCTGTTATTACACTAAATTAACAAGAACTAGACGTTTAACATCAAGATTGAAACCATACCTGCATTATGAGTTGATTTTCTTCATTCAGGCACAAATTGTTGAGGCATATGAGTGCATTATCAAGCATCTTTAATGATTCAGCAGACTGATCTGATTCATTCTTTAAACTTTGGCTTGCTATAAAAGAAATGACTGCTTGCAAGCAATTACATTCTCTAAAAACAGCCTGGAAATATGTGAAAATCAAGCTGTAAATTTGGAAGTGCACAATAAAACAAAGCCTACATACCAGGTTATCAGTAAAGGCTGACATGTTGCCAATAGTGACTAGAGCACAATTTACCACGTCTGGAGTTTGTGAAGTGAGCATGGACTTAAGGAATGTGGCTTGATCGTGCGTTAGAACATTTGCGTCATTATTTCGATTAGGACGAAACGAAACTTCTTCTCTTATAATAACCTTACTTCTTGCAGCTGCAATTAAATATTTACTAGGGAACAATCATAATTTTAAAACATTGTATAAGGTTAATGTGATTTATGTGATCACTAACTATTTCACTTGGTCCCGTAACCACATAACGCACGTACCTGCTCGTTTTCTTTTATTCGATCGTCTCTGAAACAAGTAACATACTATTGCACCAACCACCAAACCAGCACCCAAAGCTACTCGGCCCTTGTCCATAATTTAACCAGATAGAATCGGAACGACAGAACACACAAAATTGCACATAACGTGAAAACCAAAAAGCTTAAAGTGAAACTTGGTTTACTTATAGTTAACTTTAAATTTAAATATAAATTTTAGTTTTAAGAAATAGTAAAAATATATTATGTATGTTGCATGTAACATTAGCATTTATAAAACATAATGATGTTTGTTATTTTGGATATTGTTGGATGTTTTTCCTACTATGAACCACATTTCACTTGCTTCAAGATGGCAAAACCTTGATCAAACCTCCCAAAGAATTCTCCCGATATTAGTGTACTCTTTTTGCTGGTCAGTCTCATAATTGAGGGTCTCGAAGTTTCATGCTTTGGAAAACATAGGAAAAGTCGGTGAGGTATTCTTCGTAATGACAGTACATCGATAACACGTCGAAAAGAAAGGAGCAACGACTATATCACCTCCATTAGTGGCATTAATGATTTGTAACATCAGATAAAAACAAACAATTTTGCCATTAAAGGACAGTTTAAATACTTGATTCCGGATCGTTATAGAAACAAATCATGTAAAGTCAGTAATGTTAAGCATCCCAACAAATACAGAGGGACGGGTCCCGTGCGGTCTGAAAACGGATTGTCCGTTATCTATATATAGTATTAAATATAAACGGATCCCGTCTCTAACCCGACATTTTGCCCTGCTGTAAACCGTTGAGCTGGGCCAAACGGGCAACCCGTCATCAGATCGGACACGTTTGTGTTTGCTGAAAACGTTACAGAGTTTGATTAGAGTGGCATATGTTCAACAGAACTCCAAGACCACATTTTTTTTACATATGTATTTATTACACATGTGTAGGATTTGTTTTGGCCATGATAACGGATGAAATATGAAAAATGAAAGGATGAAATATTCATCTGAATTCAGTAAATTGATAAATCTATGAATATAATATAATCCAGTGCATTCCGTGACAGGATTGAGACATGGATGGGATGTGCCACTGCACAAGGCTTCCACCATTCAAAGAAACTTTTTTTTTGCTTATCAGGGGTCCGGGGGTGGACTGGCAACGGGACTGGCGCAGAGGCTTGTGGGCCTCCACCACCACACTGCACCGGGACCTCCACCTGGGTAAACATGAGTACATTGAATGATTGAGTTCCTGATTCCTGTAGATAAGATGTTAACGTCAAGAAACTGTGCCATATTTATCAAACCATTTCACTTCCTTTGACGGGTCGGATCTGGGCCGCGGTCCTCCAGTTGAATACCCCGCCTTATTCGTTCTATTCTGACTAGATGTTCCTTGGCTTCACTAGCCGAGAAATCGAGTAATCTCGTTTGTTGCTCATATGCCTTGACCAACTTTTTTTTTGCGTATGATGTTATGTCTATGTCGCTTAACTTCCTCCTCAGTTTATATCCCATTATTATTGAGAAATATTGACGTTTTGTTTAATTATTCTGGCTTTAATGCTTATATCTTGTTTTAGATTCTTATAAGGATGTTTTGAAATAAACAGTGAGGCTAAGAAACTCTAGTGTTCCGATTGCCTTCTGTCAACCGAGCAGAGGGTCCAGTATTCATTTATTAATGCCACAACAATTGTGTATTGCTTACGTTTGCATGTCGTAATTTATAAACGTACGTTATCGTAGGTTAATTTGAGAATCCAAGAAAATGGAAAACTCGAAATTAAGGAAGTTCATGGAAACATATGCAATAACAGTAACTGGTTTTCTCAACTTATTCACGGGAATCATTTATTTAGGAAGTAACTTATTCATATCCTTTTATCATCCGGAATTCGCCTCAAGACCCGAGGTTCTGTATAACAGTCTATGGCCTGGAATTCTGGTAAGTTTTCTTAACGTTCACACAAAAACAAATATTTTATTGGATCTCAAATACGGTAATAAGTGAGGCAGTGTAAACTTTTGATTCGAAAAAGTTCTAAACAAAATGAAAACTTGACTTGGTTAACGCTCAGCATAATAAGTAATTTGATCCGGCAATTTAAGTCCCTTTTCCACTTTAACTGAATTCAAATTAAAGTTCGTTGAGCAGAGTTATTGATTAGCTGCATGTTCGGATACAAATTGTTCATTTTGCGTCGCTACACGAAAAATAAACACGAGAAACTTAAAAGTGACAAATTCGCTAATAAATGTTCTTCAAAATTTCAGTTTATTTCCAATTCTGTGGTAGCATTTTCCATCAACAAGGAAAAGAAAAGACTAAAAGTGAGGTTTGTTTTAAATAAGATTAAATTTTGCTTAAAATATCGAGGTGAATCGAAAGAAAACATTTCCGCTTTTTGGTTTGTCAATAAAGATACCAATTTCCTTATAATCTCGGATTAGCTTCCCTTTCCGATCATTTTACATATTTTTCTCAATGTTTTGACTGACAGACTCGTAGGATGGTTTGTCTGTTAATTGGTTTGATTGATCTCATTTCAGATAATACCGTAAACATTTTTTTATTAAAAATTTTTTGTGATGACGAAATCGATTTTTATTTGATATCAGATGCGCATTTACCAATGTACTTCGATACTTTCGTTATTCATTTGTCTGCTGATGTTCTCCCAAGGATGCAAAGACATCTTTCTTCAATCCAGTGTAAGGAAATAAAAAAAATTTCCCGTGAAAATAAGTAGGCATAATTGCATTTAAAATTTAACAACATTATTATTTTTCAACTTTCGTGATAAGCGTTTATTAGAACGCATTTAAAACTATTGCCTCGAAGACATCGGCTAATGAAAATGGGTTTCCAGTGCTGATCCTCCTTACAGCTTTGATGATCCTCCTAAGTTCGGCTGGTGGTCTTGTATCATGTTCCAGCTTGTATGCCACTGCGTACTCCCTCAGTACAAATTACAATCAAGCCAGGATGAATGCAGTTTTGGTTAGAATTTCTTTAGAGCATGAATTAACTTGTGAATGTATCATTTTCCTTTTACATGCATTTCAGCCTTCAGTTTTTATGACATCTCCAGCCACTGCAAGTTGGTTTCGTTTGTTGACATTCCATGTTAGCGGCTGTTGCAACCAGTTCCATTTTCATTCTCAGTTCCTTCCACGTATCCTCTGGAAGCAAGTTTTACCAATATCAGCCCACCTCCTCCATACGAATCATTCTTCATCAGATAGAGGAATCAAAACAATGTTTTGGGAAAATATGTTCGAATTTTGGATATTGAACGCGTTATTAAGCTTAATTAATACATTGCTTATAATAACGTATTATTTTATGGTTTAAGTAGCCTGGGATGTAATGTAAATGTAACTGAATTTCGTTGGCATTTTTATTATTTATTGCTATGAATGTCGGCTATGAAGACTATGAATTAATGTCATTGTTTACCATTAAACCGAACGTTGCACCAATGTTGAATATTCAACCAACAGCTAAGCGAACGAATATAGCATCACTTATTGCTTTCCGCGCTAATGTTTGGGAGTTATCCTACAAATAGAGCAGATGTTTAGGTAGGGCTGCATACGAAACCATCCCCTCAAGTTGGAGTGTTTTCACAGGAGTGTTTTGGAGCTGGTCTACCTGGATAAGTCTCGTGCTCTTCAGATAATTGTCTCAATTTCATCCATTCAAAAATAACATTTAATTTATTAATTTGTTCTTATTGAAATGGGTCTAAGAAGCGAAGAGGTTAGATTTGAAAATGATTTTTAAAATGAATTTCACTCGAGTAAACATCTAAACGAATTGCTAGGACAAGTTATTTAAAGCTTGTCGACAAGGTAGAGTGAAAGCAGTACAAGAAATCATCTCTTCGAGCATGTTGACGGCTGAGAACCTAGTCAACACTACGTCCAACGATCACAAAACACCACTGTACCATTCTATATTAGCTGGCAGGCTAGAAATTTTAATGAAAATTTATGAAAACATATTTTTTAACCCGGATGGTTTTTAAAACGGATTTTGCGGTAAAATGTTCAACAGTTTCAAGTTTAATCAGGATTAAGTGAATAAATCAACTTTTAACATTTGACTTTTACAAATTTTAAGACGAAACTGGTCAATTAAACATTAATTAAATTCTTTATTCCAGTTACCAAGTAGTACGATTGCTCATTAAACACGGAGCAGACGTCAACAAATCAAGCGCCGTATTCTATGGAAAAGATTGTTCTTATCCTAGCTTTGAAACATGCTACGAACCACCGGTCGTTACTTCTTCCAGGATTGGAAACACGGAAATCCTCCGATGCCTTCTCAGGAATGGAGGTGATCCTAATGGTCAAGCAGAGATAGCATCCAGTCACTTGGTGGACGTCAGAAAACCTTCACTACTATACAAATACTCAAACAAACTCTCCCAATGCCGAAGATATCGAACTGACTCCGTGGAAAACTCCACTTCTCGACTCCACAACAGTTTTAATGGCTACCTCGGAATGAGTGCTTTACATAGCGCCTGTGAATCCTGTCAAGTAGTTTTTTTTTACAATTGAAGTAATTGATTATTAAGTTCAATTTGATGTGTCACATATATTGGGCTACGTTTTTCTTAATAAAAAAAAATTAAAGCACAATAAGATAAAATGTGGAATGATGTGACCGTATATTTCAATAGCTGGAAAACGTGCGTTTACTCCTGAGCTACGGAGCAAATGCAAACATCGAGGAAGGCAGGAGACTTGAGAAACCGTTGCACCTCGCTTCCAGGTACCTTTTAAGCATCTCCATTCAAAATCTGTCTTCAAAAGGTTTTTTTCATCTAAATGAATGGATGATATTCATTCATGTCCAGATGTCAACCGGAATTGTGTGAAAGGCAATGCGACATCATTGACCAGCTCTGCCAACATGAAGCGGACGTTGGTGCTCTTAACAAGAGGCGACACTCCCCATTTTACTTGGCAGCCCTGTACGGGTGTGCCAAAAAGGTGGATATTTTACTTAAACACGGGGTCAATCCGAACTCTCACTTGGCCGAAATGAACTGCCATGAGTCTGGAGAATGGGGAGGGTACGGATCAGCGATGCACATCGCAGCCTACAAAGACTTTCTATCTCTTGCAGTCGTGTTAATTAATTGTGGAGCGGACATCAACTCCGCCAACTCCACTGGAATGACTCCTCTCCAACTTAATATCGTCGTCAGGAACAGGAGTAATGTTGCAGCTCTATTGATTTTTCACGGTTCCTTCCTAAACGACAACATAAGGTTCAAGAGCAGCAGACATCAGTCCTGTGCTTCCCACAGATCATCGCTCTACAGCAATGAAGGAACCACTCTACTTTCTAAGTGTTTATCTAACCCACGATTGGACTGTGAAAGTTTGGCAATACTTCTGGTGCAAGCTGGTTACAATCTCAATCAGGATCCATGGCTCATTTCGGAAGTTGACGTGGTTCATATTTCGGAAAGATTTTCGGGTACTGAGCCGAGCTCGATAAGAATAAGATCTGCCATCACATCGCCAGCTGGATGTCGTGTGTCTCGTCTATGTAAGTGGTTGAGGGTGAGACAGCAGACGGTGAGGAGTTTGGGCGAGGTTTGCAGAGCATTCATCAGGATTCATCTAGCCAAGTGTGGAGGTGGAAGGTCGATCGTTCCCGGTGTTAATAAATTGCCTCTGCCTAATGCGTTGAAAAATTTTATTTTGCTCAAAAGTCCTTCCGGTAAGAACATCGAAGAAGCAATACTGAACTGTTTTCGAGAATTGCAATAATTAGGATTTTGTTCTTGTGGACTGTTGCGACGAGTCATACAAATTTAATTTCAATTTTAAAATGGCTAAAGTTTGAAGTCACTGCAATATGTGTTTCTAAAATGAATTTTCTTTAATGTAATTGTTATAATTATGTTTGTAGTGAATTAGGTCTTGCTTAGCAATCTTATTTCGATACTTTTCAATACACATTAATTTCACAACTAGGTTCTAACCGGTGGGGTTGGTCACTAGGGTTGGTATAATCCATGGTGGTGTAACTACCTCCAGACTTCCCCAATGGAATTCAGAGTACTCTTACAGCAGACCATATAATATGATAATATAATAAATTTAAAAATAAAAAATTAATAAATGTAATAAATTTACCTCCTAAAATTGCGTAAGATGTAAAGCGAAAACGAAAACGACATAATCTGAGGAAACATTTAGGAACGTTTCTCGGTCTTCGAAGAGCAAACTTGACAATCACCTCATCAATCTCAACATCAATCAGCGCATCATTTTTATTTGATAATTTTAAAAGATAGGAAACCCTTGACTGAATGGTAGTTCATCTCGCAAACCACAAACATACAAATCACGGGAAATTATTGCAGACTTAGCTAGAGGAAAGATTTAAGAACGTCCCGTACAATTAAGAAAATGTTTGACTTCGTCGAGGTCAATTTTTACTGCTTTCAGGTGCCTGAATCTAAATCTTATGCTAATAAGAACCGGACACACTGGTGGCAGCCCGCTCTTAAAGAGTCGGGGATGTATCTCCCCAATTGGCTACAGACTTGACCATGGACTTCATCTGACGACCTCTTTTGCTTTTCCAAGACCAAATTGAACTAACTTGACCGCTTGGAAGTGTATGCCCACTACGGGGAGGTAAATAAATCCCTGCAGGCAAGGACGTTATATGATGGAGAAAATGAATATGCAATATTAAATAGATGTTTTGTTGCATTTATAATATTATATTTACAAGTAGAGTTTTCATCTGCCATTTTTCAAGTTTTTTGTAAGTGCGATCAACTACAAGGTGAGTTTAATAAGGACGTTAATTTAAATGGCGACCAGCCTAGTTTAAGTTTAAGCGACAACATCTCGCAGCACTTACTCGCAAATGTCCTTAAGCTTAGACCAGCAGTATGTTGCCCTTCCCCCAAAACAGGAATGATGTCTCCGCGGATGCTTTGCATTTTTTGCGCTCCAGTCCCAATATCTTGAATGTCTTCCCAAGGTATCTTTCTTACGAAAGGTCGTCCTAATTTCACTCTAATCTAATTAACTCGTGTGAATGATTAATTGATTAATCCAATAAAGATAAAGAAGAGAGCCGAATCAAATGAAAAAGGATAGAAGTATTCTTTTCATGTTCGAGGAGCAGGAGTTCGCTCAACTCGCCAAATATAAGTTACTATGTAACTTGTGTAAGACGAGCATCTTTATTGCGTAATTGTACCAACTGCAAGGATTTGAATCAGCTCATCTTATGTTTTTTTAAGTTGTTATTAAGTTGTTCTCAAGCTTTTAATCCAATTTACAATTTACCCATTAAAGGCTGCATTATTCGTGAAACTTTCTTGGTTGAAATGTCAGTATTTAATTTTTCTATTTAGAAAGGTTGAATTTGAAATTATATCACAGTTATTTATTTTTATACAAGAATTTACTTTTGAATTGTTTTGTTTTCTGATACAGCAGGTCCGCAGAAGTAGGGATGCTATAATATAGTTGCGCAGCGAGGTGCTTAAATAGCTGTTGGGTCGGTGCTGTCGTAAAAATAAACTTCGTGGTTTATACGGTGTGGAAATATTAAATATTGACCTGTAAATATATACTCTAGTGACTGGACGAATGCTTGATAGATGTTGCGATTATGTACAAAATGAATCTGTTTCCAGAGGTTGATTCCTAGGAATAATAACACACTATTTGCGAACTAACTAAAATAAAATTTAAAGTCGCAATAACGACTTGACTTTTGAGAGTTACCGTAAATTTTACAGTTATAACAAAGTAATATGGATAAAGATAGTTCTGGAGGCTGGAAAATGCATGAGGAATCAAAATCACCGACGGTGAACTATATCAACATTACAAGACGCCCCGAAGGTGGCATTGTGAATGTCGAAATGAAACGACAGGCAGGTCCTTCTGGTGTTGCAGACAGCCTGAGATCAATATCTCCCAGGGGATCTTCTTTGCCATCAAGTTTTAGTGACCTGACTGATCCAATTAGTCTCTTTGACAATTCAGCAAGACTTAAATCTTTACTGAGGCAACATCAGCAAAAGTTCGGACCTTCGGGGTTTAGTATTACTTCATCTAGTGATTCTCCAGTCAGCAAAGATTCTGAAGGGACAAGACTTGTCATTAATCCACCTCCTCTGCCAACTCATTCTGAAAGGCATGGTGGGGGCCCATACCATGTTGTCATCCATCATCCTCGGTCTCAAAGTACTGAAAGTGTTGTGGTAAATGCTTCACCAGGTGGCACCACCACCACAAGGACATTGTCTTCTCCAAGAAGTAATTCTGCCAGCAATGTTTCGGTGCTGGAAACAAAGTTCCCCTCTCTTCGGGCAGTATCACCTTTTGGTCAGCGATCATTTTTGATTTCATCTCCCTTGTTTGGTGAGGGTGGAACCAGACTATCGTTGTTTGACAGGTTTAATGAGCATGCACCACCATCATTTTTTGACTCCAAGTTGAGATCGGCCAGTAATCCCGAAAACCTCCATGTATCCAAAGTGACTGTCCTGAGGGATGGCAACCAGAAATCCCAGGTCCACAATATACCGATTAAGATCGAAGGTCGTGATTCAAAGTCAAGCAAGCCTTCAAAGCCATCGGTGGTGTACAAGATACCCATAAACCTTGTATCTAAAAATGCTGAGAACAAGAATTCTCAACAGCCTCCATTGCCAGTGCAGGTTTCGGTGAGGCCAAGAGGAATTTCCATCCCCATAATCACCCACAGGGCGACACCATCCGATGCCGAGCAGAAATTAGCTGCTCTGACAAAGCAACTTGAGGATGAGATGAGGTCTGCCAGTGCTTCCAGAAATCTGCCTGCTAAGACCATTATCCCTCCCCAGCCTATCAAGCCAGCCATACCCACTCCGACTGCTAATGGTTTGAGAATTTAAATATTTAAAAAGCAAAGTAACTTCAAATTCTTATCTTTCATTCTGAAAACAATTCAAAATATGTGAATGATTTTGTTATTTTTAAGATGCTTTGCCTGAAGTTATGCATGCTACTACCCCAGCCAATGATTTGAGATCTTTGGCTCAGGAGGAAATCAAAATTCCACAAGTACCTGAGAACAAAGGAATTCCTATAGATGCTGAACCACAGAAAAAGAAACCAGATCTTTTGGAAGAAAGCAGTGAAGTTCTCGAAAAGAGGTCAGATGTGATTGAGGAGAGCAAGCCTGAAGTGTTGGATGAGGTGGAAGAATTGAAGGGAGATCAGAATTTTGGTTTGTGAAGTGCAATTGCTTTGGTTATTAACAAGTATGAATATTAATAGACTTTCAAAAGGCCTTTAACTCTTAATTGCATTCATTCATATCATGATTTGTCTTAATTCATAGATTTAATTTTAAATAGATTAGAGCCACAATAAATTGTTGTAACAAAAATGACTTTTTTAATAATTGGATTTACTTGGATGAATTTTGTTATTTATCATCATGCACATAGATATTATATAAATTTAATTAATTTAAACCAGGAGCCTGTGCAAAGTGCAATAAGGATGTGACATCTGAGGCATGTAAAGCCATGGGGAAACTTTATCATGCTGCTTGTTTCCAATGCTTTCTTTGCAGTAAATGTTTTCTCTTCCATTCTTTATCATAAGATTTCTTTTTATTTTGATAAATTGTTTCATTATGCTTCAGGCAAGTTGCTGAAAGGCAAATCCTTTTTTGATATCCAAGGGACCATCTATTGCGATGATGACTTCATGGTTATTACACCTCATTAGCCATATTTTTTGCCATTATTTAAGGATGTTTCATGATTGAAATTTAATTTAACTTCAGAAAGCAGGTTATCGCAGGGTAGCAGGAAGCTGTCACGCATGTGGGAATTGTGTTGCTGATGTGGTTGGTTCTTCTCATTTGTTTGATAAATTGCTTATAATAGCCAATATTTTGTAAGAGAACAAAACACTGCTGATTATCCACAGTCAAATCTTAAATTTTTAGATATTAATATTTCACAAGAAAAAGCAAAATTAGCATTATCCATGAGTGAGTCTCTTGCCGAACTGCTGTCAGAAATTTAAATTTCTGACTAATATTTTGTGAGAAACAGAAAATTAAGTGCTAATGTGGATGGTTCCTCTTATTTCTAGGAATGAATTTGGTTTTTATATGCCCTTCTTCACTTTATAAATACTCTTTCATGCTTAGATTCAAAAATGTCCTTATGGTGCTTCCAAATATTTTCATACCATCCAAATAGTTAATTATTATTTAAAAGAAGTTCTTGTTTTCATTCTAAACACACAGATGTGATTTGTATCTTTTGAAGATTGTTATGTAGGTGCAACATTGTTAGTACATTTCAGTGGGACTTAATGTTTAAAAGAATTTTCAGTTTGTTTCAATGGAAATTATATTTAGGAGAATTCTGTCTAGGTCTTTGCTTTGTTCTGATATCTGTTCTTGAGGGATTAACCTATGATTTCTCAAATAACAGAAAGTGGAAGGAGAACATTCTTATCATCCATTCTTTAGGCTCATGCAATTTTTAATTGCTTTTCCTTGGTTGTTAAGCATTCAATTGTGTTAGAGATAATTAAGAGACATGCTGAATATTGGCTAATATTATCAGATTTTAATTTCTTGTGGTTCAAAAATCAAGCAAAGGTTTTGGTAAAAATATAAATAAACATTGAATTCACTTCATTTATCAATGATTTCTTGGGGCCCAAAATTATTGGATGCCCAGATGTTCTATGTGGAATATTTTGGAATATTCCTATAATTATGGTGATGAGAACTTGCTATTTGACAAACTTGTTTATTTGCACTCCACTAGAGAATTTCATTTTTGCTTGCATTACACTTTTGTGATACTAAATGTCTAAAGGTGTTTAGAAATACTAACTTCTAGCATCAATAACTCAAATCAGGCATCAAGTGAAATTTTTTTTGGTTTGGTTTATTTTCAAAAGACATATATATTTTGCATGTTGCTCAAATGCATTAAATTTTGGATTTTTAATCAATGTCTATTTATCTGTTAACATATTAGTGTGACAGTGTCTTTTTGTTGAATCCAACTTTCTTAATATTAACAAAAATACTGAGAGAAGACATGGCTGTTACTATTTCTATCAATGCTCTTAATTTTGTACTATTAAAGGATGTTTAATTGAAAAGTTACAAATACGCAGGTCCTACAAGCAGTTGGTCGGACATACCATCCGTCATGCTTCATATGCTGTCAGTGCTCAAAAAGCCTTGAGAATGATGCCTTTGCTGTTGATGCCAATGATCGAATCTTCTGCATTGAAGACTATTATCAGTGAGATTCTGCTTATGTTTACATTCACATTTTGAGACTTTCAGAAAGTAATAAATAGTTAATAAAATGTTTGTTTTTTTTGTGATATGATATTGTATGTCTATGTATGACAGTTATATATATATTAGTTGAACCTTTAGAAGTTTTCTAATGTTGTATTCTCATATTTTTTATATTTTTCTGAATATAATGTATGAAAAACCTTTAAAAAATTATTCCCATTAAACATTACATTACTTCTAGGATCTTTTCCACTTGGGCATCTGGGCATGTTTGTATTGAAATAAAGTTTTACATTTCTTTGTTGTAGGACACATTCATGCAAATGCCACATTTGTGAAAAGATAATAATGCCTCCCAATGTGAGTTGCACTAAAATAGCAATTGCTATTGGTAAGGTTTATCACAAGTGAAACGTCTGAGTTACTGAATCCCATGGAAAAGTTTTTGGTTGTTGACATGCAATTGATTCTGCGCAATTCATGTTTTTCCCCAAGTGTGGTAGCAACTCTCTTTTGTGATTGCAGCGCAACACCATCCTGGAATGCATGGAGGGAATGTTGCCCATGAATGTATTTCTTTGAGCAACAGTGCATGGAGTTGTGTAAAGAATTGTATTTATTTTCCAGGGAGAAAATGAGCTTGTGAGGGTGCTGGTGAAAGGAAAGTATTATCACTTTGAATGTCTCAAGTGTCAGGTAAGTCTGTATTGTTAATGCTTCCCAGAAAAGACTTTTTGAGTAATGATTTGAATGCTACTTCTTTGTTAAGCCCTTGTTTATTCTTAAATGTTATTGTAAAAAATTGCAAAACAATGAAAGTAATCCTCAAATGTGTATTTAGGAAAATATCAAGACCTTCATTAGAATGGTTTTTAGCGAGTAAAGCTAGATTATTTTAAATTTTAATTATTTTACATTTGTGATTTCTCCAAACCCTTACATAAAATGTTTATTAAAAACTTATTAGCTAATGCTTCATGGCTTTCCTAGCAAGAGAAAAGTGATGAGTGAAGAGAGTTGTAATTGGAATTTTGCATTCTTATATGACTTCAAAAGTAATTGCATAGCATAAAGTTCAAAATGTTTGTGATTTTATGACACATTTACATATTTAAGGCCAAGCTTTCAGCCTGTTTTAGTTCCAATAAATTCATTTCAATAATTTCTTAAACGTGCCTTACTTTCAATTTTATGTTATTGCACTAACAGCTCCTGCTTTTTTACAATCACAAATCATTTTTAAAATATCTGAATAACTTTTTCCGTTGACAATAATGACTTGTCAAAACCTGTCTAAAGCACTTGTTAACTTTTGAAAAAGCATTGATGTGTTGTAGAAATGTGGCTCATCTCTAGGCACAGAGGAAAGATGCTTTCATGTTGATAATGACATCACGTGCAGAAATTGTCACACGACACAAAACCAGTCATAAAGAGGCCAAAATGTGGATTTCTTGTTGGATGACTTAAATATGCTTTTAAATATGCTTGAAATTAAATTAATTTATGTAGTTGAAGGGATTACATTCTCTTTAGTGTGAATTCTAGAGTTTGCACCCAATGTGTTTACATCCACCTCATAGGTTCTAATTATGTTTTTCATGTATCCTTCATTTGATGACCTTATTTTCGTGAATATATGGTATTCTTGCAATTTTTACATTGAAATTGTTTTTAAGTACAATCAGTTTTTAGATTTGCTCCTACAAGTTGATTGTGCAGTTTGCATGAGCTCAGTTTTTTGCTACCAATTCATCAGATTTCTAGTCACACATGTCAGAGATTTGAATGCATTCTGTTAACTTATTGTTTGCATAAATGACATTTCAAATGCTTTGGTGGCATTAGTATTAATTATAACAAATAATTTCTGCTTTAGGAATAAGTGCATTTGAATGCATCTGAAGTAATTTCGAATCGTGAAACTTGTTGGTAATAAGTCAATTTTTTTTTGTTTTCTTAGTTTGTTCAAAATTATATGAAGTTCCAAAGTTGGACATTGCTTGAATGCCTGTCAATTATGTTGTTCTGGAGACCTTTATAAGTTTTGTTGAATGTTATATGTAAACATGACCTCATGTGCTTAAACGTTTTACTTGAATCATGCATTCACATTAATTACATATGTGATCAGAAATTGTGCCTTAAATTAATGTTCACATTCATAGTCTTTGACATGCTTTGTAAAGGCAAGTTGATATTATAATAAATGTTAGTGAAGGATATTTTGGCATTTTTTGGACATTTGACTGGTTTGGAGCAATGGAAAGTTTCTTTATATTATAGGAGTAATTTCAGAGTTCATCTTGGTCAATGGGCCTTGATCGTCGTCGTTAGCGTAAATTCATTAATACTGAATGTTTAGTGACCGGATTATTAAGAAATAGAGTTTGAGACGGATTCGCCAAAAAGCAACTTAAAAAATAAATAAAAACTGAGCCTCCATTATTGACCCACCAAGCTGTACATGTTCCGGAGCAACATATAGCACCGAAGCGTTGTTTTCCCACTACTGGCTCATTGCGCTGAGAAGGTTCGGAGTTTTTCTGTCTGCTGGAAATGCCGCTTTTGGAAGAAGTAAAGTTGGATTTTAAAGATGTGCTCTTTCGTCCTAAAAGAAGTACGATCGCCAGTAGAGCCGATGTAAGTTATGAAGTAATAAGATTATCTATAATTTTGCTAGGTGGATTTAGTTTCTCAAGATGTAGATCAAATTTTTAGTTAGGCTGGTTTAATCGAATTTTTTGCCGAAATTGAAGTTGGAATTGATAATTTTATAGTATTTTTTACTTGAAATAGAAATTTAATCATGTAAAATT
The DNA here is from genome assembly GCA_011800805.1 of Hirudo medicinalis. Taxonomy (NCBI): domain Eukaryota; kingdom Metazoa; phylum Annelida; class Clitellata; order Hirudinida; family Hirudinidae; genus Hirudo; species Hirudo medicinalis. Next base: position 116,218 of record MPNW01000067.1, read on the forward strand.
AACCTGTTGGGCCTAAACTTTTAGTAATTTAACATTTTAGGTTGATTTGACTAGAGTCTATAAATTTAGAAATTCCCAAAAATCCTATGAAGGGGTGCCAGTCATGGCTTCAAATATGGATACTGTTGGAACTTTTGAAGTTGCTAAAGTTCTGGCAAAGGCTTGTATTTTTTTTAATTTGTTGTTTATTTTGGTTTTATCACAAATGCCAGGATGTAGGCAGGGTCTCAGAGGGAATGAGATTAAAGATATTAAAAACATTTTATTACAGAATAAACTCTTCACAGCAGTTCATAAACATTATTCATTGGAAGCATGGAAAGATTTTGCTACTAACAATTCTGAAATATTGCAGGTTTTGTTCACAAACTGCTTTTTGACATGTTTCTAATTCCATTCCAAAACTTTGAAGTTAAATTTATGTTCAATTAAAAAGTTATTTTTAAGTTCTTGTGTTTCAGTATGTTGCTGTAAGTTCAGGTATGAAGGAGGCTGATTTCACAAAATTGAAAGAAATAATCAATGCCATACCTGGACTCTCCTACATATGTCTTGATGTTGCCAATGGATACTCTGAACACTTTGTGAAGTTTGTCAAGACTGTTAGAGATGAGTTTCCGAACCACACAATAATGGTAGAATTCATGAAATTTAAGGTTTTTATTTATTAAAAAAAAAACTGATTATGGAGTTTGATTTGAAGGCTGGTAATGTTGTGACTGGAGAGATGGTAGAGGAGCTCTTATTGGCAGGAGCAGACATCATCAAAATCGGAATTGGTCCAGGATCTGTTTGCACTACAAGAAAGAAAACTGGAGTTGGATATCCTCAGCTGAGTGCTGTTCTTGAATGTGCAGATGCTGCTCATGGATTGGGTGGTCATATTATTTCAGTAAGGCAAAATATTGTTCAGCACTTAGACATCACATTACATCCATCTTTGGCTGTGTGGGACTAAAGTTGTCACATAATATTATGGAAGATCAGCTGAATGTCCCTAGATGTATTTAGAAAACAAGATGCAAATTAAGGTCTCATGTAGAGATATGATGATATGGTAAGGATAATGTTAATAAGTAGTAATTATTGACTTCACTATTTTAAAACGTGGCACCTTGTGCGTGGCACATTAAGGGGACAACGTATTGTTTATTAATTATGAAGATATTGATCATGATGAGAATAGTGATATGACAACAACTTTAGCAAAGAATTTATTTAGCATATTCATGTTTGTATTTCAGGATGGAGGTTGCACATGCCCTGGTGATGTTTCTAAAGCTTTTGGAGCTGGAGCAGATTTTGTGATGCTTGGTGGAATGTTTGCAGGTCATGATGAGTCTGGCGGAGAACTCATTGTTAAAGGCGGAAAAGAATTCAAACAGTTTTATGGCATGGCCTCCGGCACTGCCATGGCCAAATATTCGGAGAATAAAGACCTTCTTGATTATAGGTTTAAGATTCTTTTCTCACTCCAGGTTCAGGATTGATCATCTTGATATTAATGGTTCTGCAGGGCTTCTGAAGGCAAAACAGTTGAGATTGAATACAGAGGACCAATAGAAAAGACAGTGACTGACATTTTGGGTGGAGTGCGTTCAACTTGCACATATATTGGAGCCTCCAAACTCAAGGAGTTGAGCAAGAGAACTACTTTCATCAGAGTCACTCAGCAGCTTAATGAAGTTTTCTCTGCTTTCAACAAGTCCGAGCAGTTCTGATTGAAGTAGCACTTTTCTTCAATTTGTGTCTTTGGACAAGCATTTTCAGTTAAGTAATTCAGGTACATTAGGAACTTCTAAATTATCCATAAAGCAAGGTTTTTTTTAATTCAAAGGAGGAGTGGGTGATTAAAATAGCTTCTTGTGACAATCATGGAATCTATACCATATTTTCTTGCTAAAGATCTAAATCTTCTCAATGTCTGATGTGTATCACTTCATGATGGCAATGTTATCAGGATGCTTGTAATTTGAGAAGAGGGGTAGAGCTTGTTGATAGATCTTTAGGTATGTGTTAATGTTATTGTTGCACTGGTTGTTGATGGTGTTAAGGGCTCCACAACTTTTGGTAAGTTGTTCCTGGCTATTGGAAGCATGACAATCATGCTATGATGCCCCAGTTAAAAATTGGTCAAAATGCAGGGGTGTCTTAAATAACTTAGTATTCAAGATGGGAGGAATATCAGAAGTAAATATCTTATAACCATCATCACCACAACCACCACTTGACCAAAAACCAACAACGTGCTAATGAAATTGTTCATATGTTGCCACAAACTGTTGTTGGACCTATTAAAAAGGCTACTAGTAAAAAATGAAAATGCTAGACACAAAAACGCTTCTTGCTACTCCTCAGAAATTTTATAAACAGTTTTTGATTAGTTAAGACTGATCACTTTTTCACTTTCCACATATTCAGACTTGGCTTAGGCTCATTATTTGCCCTTGGCAATGACACTTGCAAATTGTCGAGCAACTTCGACGAACTTCTCCTTTTGTTGCTTGTTCATCTTTGCTCTCTGCAAAAAAAATTGATTAATGATATCTTTGGTTGGATCGTTTTAGTATCTTCCTTACCTTCCCAATCTTAGCAATTCTGATAATGCTTGATTCGATCCAAGAGTCACAAAGGTGTTTTTGATGACTTCCTCTTAAATATAATTTTGTAATTTGCGCTATCAGCACAAACACAATTTTGTAATTATTATAAAATTAAACAAACATCATCCTAACCAAGAGAAATTCCCAGTGGCTTAAGAGCCTCATCTATCAACACAGATTGATCTGATTTGATTTGAGCAAATTCAGCAAGTTGTTTTTGTTGTTGCTTGTCCAGTTTGAAGTTTTCCTACAAAAAAATGGTTAAAGAACTCTTTGGTTGCATTTCTTAGGCATCTTTGCCTCTAGTTGCTTTAGAAGCTCTTTACTTATTCCAAAAGATGATTCTCTAAAGAAAGTCCCTTAATTATAATTTTGTGGTTATCACTCAATCATATTAAATATAATTTTGAAGTTATAAAACATTTAAACAATCATCATCCTAACCAAACAAATATCCTAGCTGGAATAAGAACTCTCCTCTTTCTTCCCCAGTGACTGGACTACTTATGAGGGTTTCCTCTTATACAATGTAATACAATTTTGTAATTTGCACTCTATCACCCTAGATATATATTTGTAATTATAATACATTTAAACAGGAATCACCATATTTTTAATCATCATACAATTAAAGAAGAATCACCCTCGCCAAAACAATTTAGTAGAGTTTCAATAATATCTGCCAATCACTGATCAGATTCTGGTGTCTTCGCTGCATCCAATGTAATAATAATATAATTTTGTAATTTGAACACTATTGCCCCAAGTATATATTTGCAACTATCATACAATTAAGGAAGAATCACCCTCACCAAAAAAATTTAATAGACCCTTCATGATATCTGTCTGTCAATTGCCGAACAGGTTTTGTCTTCTCTGCATCAAATATAATATAATTTTGTAAGTTGCACTGTTACCCTAAGTATACATTTGTAATTATCATACAATTAAACAAGAATTACCTTCACAGAAAAAATTTAATAGACTCTTCATAATATCTTTGCTTGTCAATTGCTGAACAGGTTCTGGTGTATTCGCTGCAGTCAGTTGCTTAGCATGCTCTTTGATCCCAAGAGCCATCTCCTCAAAGAAGCTTATGAAAATGTCCCCTTAAATGTAATTTTATAACTGTCACAGACTTTCCCCTTACACATAATTACAATTGATAAGTTACTAAACATAACTTAAATACAACACATAATTAAAACAAGCATCAACCTTACCATGTCTAACAAGGCATTTGGCCTCGACAGCAACATCGACTTGTCCGGTTTTTCCAGATTTTACCGAGCTGAAGGGTCTGACATTGACCGAGCCTATGGCTCTGGCATTGGCTGATCTGGTGGCTCCAGCTACGAAATCAAAAAATATTATTGTTGTCTAGACAATACTAGAGTTATGGTGCAATACCTACCTTCGGTTTTGATGCCACTTGTCATTCTCGCCATTTAAGGTGCGACTAGAGTAACAATCTTTTTAAGTTTGTGCGTCATCATAACCGCAAAATAGAATACATGTGTGTGGTATTGCAGCGCGAATATAAGACCCTCCCAAGATCTCCAACGCGACAACACACCTACCACCATCTATCGATAGAAATCTCCTTAACGGTAATTACAATGATAACCATTATCGGTAAGACTAGGAATACTTCAAAAATGTATAATAATTAAGATAATTGTTTAAAATATAGTTTCACATTTATTATTAAACCGTTTTTAATATCATTTGCCCAATAAACTAATATTTATTAAGAACTAGAATGATTTAATTATTAAATTAATAACAGAAATTTTGCATTAGAGCTAAATCGGTACTAAATAAGGTACTAAAAAAGCAGAACACTCCCGCCAAGTATGCCGTCAAAATTGCCACTTTTTGAACTCTTATTAACTAATATCCAGCCTCAAAAAAATTTAATTATTAATGTTTCAAAATATTAGGATATTATCCTACTTTGTCTTGAATGTAAGGAATTTTTTATTAATTCTTATACCTAGAAATTTGTCATTTAAGACGAAACGCCATCTATAGCTCACACTTGTGTGAAGAATGGTTTCTGTAAACTATTGCACATAACTTGCTTTGAAGGCGTTGCCTCTAATGTGAATGATACTTACATAGTTGGTTAAGAAAGAAATAATTTAATGCTTAAGGGTGGCATTAAAATAATTTGGGGTGCAAAGAATAAGAAAGCCCTAAGGCGACATAAACGCGACAAGGTCACCTCATAATTTATAACAAAACGTGCTTGATAATAAGTAATTTCTGATTGTCGACTGTTTCCATTTCTGAACCCAAAGTAAGCGGATGTATTTTGCAAATACATGCATTATTTGTTCTACTGCTTGACTATGTCAAATCTGGATTTACAGAAATTTGCAGAACTCGCCTGATTTTAGCTATTAAAATTTAAATGAACAACAATACAATGTTTTTGCAAAGCACGTCCTAATTTCGTTCAAGTTCGCTGTAATATCCTGTATAATTTTGGTGTTTGTAGTAGGGTATGGAAAACATTTTGAAACGTAAGAAAACGCTACACGAAGCAGGCACTGTTGCCGACAGTTCTGTCGATGCAGAATCAACAGCTAATGATTTATAAATGAACAAAAATAGGCCTGCACCAAAGTTAAGAAAATACGATGAAAGATATATTGAATTTAGTTTTATTCAAATTCAAATTCTGAACAACCAATGTCTAATTTGCAAAAAAATTGTCTAATGAAGCTCTCAAATTAATAAGATGCTGGGCATTAAATATTTAGCTGGATTTAGCTGGAAAACCGAAAGTATTTTTCCAAAAAATAAAAACGTCAGACAGCATCTGGATTCCTTGGCTGAACGTATTTATGTGAAACGACATTTTCAGCACTTACTGCTGCAAAGACTAAGTTTAGATCAAAACTTGGCGTTGAACGTGACATGAGTGTGTGCCTAACCATAATAGCACCAAGATTGATAGTATGTGCAAAAGCAAAACAAGCCCATCCTTCGTCACTGACGTCATTGATATTGGCGAAACCGATCTTACTGATTTCTTTAAAATGACAATGTTGCGGGTCAGCGCCGGATTAAGCCTATGGGAGGCCTGGGGCCTGCCTTCCAAGCGGAACCTTTCCAACTCCCCTTATTGCATACACCATATCACCACAGACTAGTAACCTGCTAGATCAATAAGACACTTTTACTTAGAAAATACTGAACGGGGACTATTCTTCCAATGCCATAATATTAGGGCTGCAGATCGATTAATATTTTTAATCGCGATTAGTCGTGAGATTAATAATTTTAATCGCAGTTAACGCATTTTTAATCGCACCATCCCATTTTCCAATAAATTTCCTGATATTATGATAATATGTTATGCATAAACACGAAATGAAATGAACACAAATTGTACTTATCAAATTTATTTACACAGAGAAATTCAGTTAACGTTATTTAATTTTCATGAAAAAGTATAACTAACAAGCTAATATGGTTAAAATCAGAAAATGGATGGAGTTACAACCATTTCAGTCCAGACACTTTTCTCGATTTTCGTATGGCAAAATCGCTGATGATGTCACGCAAGTCCAATTCACGCAGTATATCTGACTCGATGCTCATGACAGCCAGATTTACAAGTCGTTTCTGCTTCATGGATTATCGTAATCGCCCTTCCCCCCCCGCCTCTTAATGCGGCCCTGTTGCGGGTAGTTGATGAAATCGAATCAATGATATTTTTTAATAGCCCTCGTCAGAAGCAAGCTTGTATTGTGGCGATAATCGGCATGTTATTCTGATTAAATTGTAAGAGATAATTTTTTTTCCATTTTACTTGGATCCATTAGCTATGCCAGAGCTACATAAGGGTCCGTGGTGCAAAGAGTTTGAAGACCGCTGGTCTGGCCGTTAAAACGGAAACGTCCCATCTTAGGCAACTTTCCCCTACAACAATTTGCATTTATTATTATTGTTGTTGATGTTATTATTATTATTATTATTATTATTATTATTAACTAATTAATTAATTAATTAACAATGTGAAAAGCAATGAAAGTCAAAAAGCAAATCAACAAAACAACATATCTACAAAATCAGATGTCATAAGCTCTGCACCATAAAAAATTATCTAAATTATGTCACATTCAAAGAAGTGATTTTCCGTAAGGCAAATTTTTATCAAATTATTATTAAATTCACGGTTTATTATTTTTTGTTAAGTTTACGCCTGTTTTCTAACTTCAATGTATATCCTTAACAGATTCTAGGTTTCTGACCGGCTTTGCCAGTCCTCAGAACTCGCGAGTTATATTATGTTTTTCTTGAGTGATGATATTTTTGCTATTTGTTTTTGAATAATTGTTTAAAATTGCAGTTTGAAGGCATTTAGTTAAAAGGCTGTCAGACTAGGTTTTTCTATTTTTCATAAATTATTTTGCATAACACAGCTGCATGCTAAACCTCAATGATATTGTAATGGCTTTTTACTAGAGTTTTTAATGAGCGTCATAAATAAACATTTATGAGAAATCTACTCCGCCAACGTAAAAAAGTTCGTTTTTAAACTTTATCAGGTTGTTATTGTTTGACTTGATATCTCTAACGGTCTGTTGCTGGGGAAGTGTGGGCGCTGGTTTGGGCGCGTTTGGCCCTCTAAAATAATGGAGGGTAGAAGGGGAGGAAATATTATGAGGAAAAAGTGCCCAACGTGTTTGTCGAAGCAGGCTGTTCCAGCAATAGAATGCTCTTTTTGCCGATGCCAGTTCCATTTATAGTATGTCATTTGCTTTTATTTAAAAAATTGGATGCCATAGTTTTATTTAAATAAAACTTATTTTATCCTTGTAAAGCAATCGTTTTGCGGCGATTGGATTTTACTTTAGAGCAAATTTAATGCTAAAATTTTGTCAAAATAAAATCAAACCTCTTTACAGCTGCTTGGGTATTGTTTCTGATCCACCACTAGACATTGAAGTGTTTTACTGTTCTAATTGTGAAAGAAAATACAATAAAGAAACCAAAAGTGATTATTTTCACTTTTATTATTTTAATTTCCTAAAATCACTAAAATGTTTCATTTTTGCTTTTATGACAGTTATGGCAGATCATTTGCAATTTTTGAAAGATGTATCAGAGGTATTTCTGCTTCATACAATGGAATATTCTGATTTTCTTATTTATTGAATAATATCTATTAATCTAATAAGAATATTTGTCTCTATTAGGAGCCCAGAAGAATTGGGTCTAAGGAGTTTTTGGAAAAGTTTAAAAAGAAAACATTTTTAAGGTTTAATTTTATTAAAATAGTTTCTGAACTCAAGTTATTTTCAAAGTTCCTTATTTTCTCATACAATTTTTACTATTAATCGCATTTCGTATATTCTTGGAGTTGTTTATGATGCAAACTAAAGTCCAATTATTTTTATTTTTGAAATGATCACTGGTGTCAACTTATAATAGACAATTGCTGGCCATTCAAATATTGAATCATTTGTAATTCATCTTTTATCTTGATTTCTTATCAGGTAATATAAATTGTAATAATTATTTTAAAGTGCTGATGACATTCCAATCATAAGACTAGCTGGTAAGGAAGCCAATTTAGGGTACGTGGAGTCTCATGGTTTTGAAACTCCGATCTTGGTCCACTCTGCTGATGGACTCAGGCTAAAAGTACCCAACCAAGACTTTTCCTACAAAGACATTCTGGAAAATATAGGTTAGTACAGCAATTTGGTAGCTAAGTTGGAAACCAATATTAAATATGCAGAATTCATTCTTTATACTTTTATTGTGCAATAAATATTTTAACATTTTGCTTGTCTACAAAGCTTTCAGAATGCTTTTGGTTGAGGTTGTTTACCTTTTCAGAGTAAAATTATTAAACATTAAAATGATTTAACATAATAATAAGGACGAATAAGAGAATATAAAAATGGTGTGCGGGCTAGCTCGATGGGTTGCATTCCTGCATGTGGAGGTACTGGCAACAGTCTTATTGTGTCACATTCGTGACTCAGCCTGAAGTGGTAGGGGTGCCACATGAATGGTAGAGGGATTAGAAAGTGCCCTCATGTCCTAGTCAGATGTATAAAAGGAACTCAAAAGACAGGCTAAATGCACAAATACAAATAGAACTAAAACAGCGCCACAATTTCAGGATCGGTTAATGCCCATTAAAAGGTACCGTTTCCATGTGAGTTCGTAACAAATGAAAAAATTTTATTTCTAAAATGAGGGCAGTATTCATATATTATATCAGGCAATAGTCATAATTTTTTTAAAATGAGGATGATAACATATTGTTAAATTTACACATGGTAATGGCAGTTTGAAAATTATTAAGCTGAGAAATATCTGGTATATTGTTGTTAGAAGATGAGATGTGGATAGTCATAGGAAGAAGGTGGAAAAGAATGTAGATCTTTTTTCAAACGTGTGTGACGATTTCAATTGCGAAGATTATATTAGACGCCATACCACATTACAATAAGATAGGCAAGAAATATCCGAGCTTAATGAACTGTTGGGGCAGTTTTGAGATAATTACATGATGGATATGTGACAAAATGCCGTTGTTCCTAGCTAGTTTAAACTTAACATAATTTATGTGTTCAGACCAGTTAAGACACTATATTCATCTATATACCCATAATTGTGTATTCATTGACATGTTTTATGATAAAGGCTTTCATGCAAAGTTGTACCTAGCAACTGATAATTGGAGTTGGGTGAAATATAACATAATTGGATTTATTTTAATTTGAGGAGAGTTTATACATTAATGACATCAGCAAATAAAAAATCAGCTATGTTCGAAATATGGCACGAATCATCATTAATATAAATAAGAAAAATATAGCAGGTCCGGCCCCTGCATTACTCCTTAAGAAAAGGATGATGAGTTACCAAAAGAAGTAAACAGTTTTCGAGATAGCTTTTAAGATACTCACGGGCAATGTAACGAATGCATTAGTATTTTAATTTTTGTTTGTTTTAAATTGAAAATATACTGAAAACATTTGCAGGTCCCTTGAAGGAACTCATTGTGATAGATGTTTCCAGGCAAAAGGAAGAGGTCATGTATCTTAGGGAGTTGGTGGAATATCTTTCCAGAGATGAAAGACCCAAAGCCATCAACATGTTGAGCCTTGAATTCAGCAGCACACGGTTTAACATTTTTCATTTTATTACTTAAAACCACAGATATCTCTGCTACAAATGTCATCTCATTTGTTATGTTATGTTATGTTTGCTAATATATTACACTTGTTCATATTTTCATAAAATTGTGAGATTTCATTTCATCACTTTATGTTAGGTGCATCTTCATTGCTGTGAGACATCTTGATTTTATTGGGACTTAGTAGATAATGCTAAAGATTTCACATTAATTGCTGAGTTAATGGTACTCAAATTTATTCATAATGGTTAAATAAATTAAATATTTGGTGAATAATAAAATATGGAATATGTGATTTACTAAATTGAATAAGTACTATTAAAAAGCTATCATGGGGAGATTGCAGCTAAAGGAAATGCGATAGAATTTCATGAAAGCTTGAGAGCATGTCCCCTGAGATGTTAATGATTTACTTTGTTTGGTTAATTATTACCAATTAACTTTCATTCTGGTCTTTGTGATGCATGTGTGCACTAATTTCAGTAATGATTTTAATTTTGCAAAGCACAGTCTTAATTTTAATGGTCTGTTTATGATTTGCAGTTTGAACAGTTTCGTTGATCCACCTGATTTGGTGCTGGAGATGAGTTGGATCTCAAAATTCTGGAAGCTAGATGAGCAGAACATGCCCCAAGTTCAAAAATACTGCCTCATAAGCATGGCTGGAAGTTACACTGATTTCCATATCGATTTCAGCGGCTCTTCTGTCTGGTACCACGTCATTCGAGTGAGACACTATATTATAAGAGGCATACGATAAATACCTTTGTTGATTCTGTTGATGGCTAGTATGAATTTGTGAATCCATTTCATAACTTGCTTGTGTTGATGGCTTTTGAAAAATTTTCTGCAAAAATAAAAGCCGATGCTTAACATGAGCCAAGCTTTTTTGCTACCTCAGCCTATCTTTAAATTAACCCACATTTTTATTGTTAAGGGCGAAAAGAAATTTTATCTCATCAGACCAACTCCAGAAAATCTTGAAAAGTTTAAAAACTGGATGAAAGATGAGAGTCAGCCTTATAAATATTTTGGTGATTGTGTCGACCATTGCTATGAGTCAGTAGTCAATTCTTGTTAACCTAAACTTTTAAATTGATTTATTTTGCTTGGATATATTTTATCCAACTTTAGTCAAAAAATGATACAGTTCATTTTGTTAGATTTACTAATTTTAACAATAGTTAATTTGTGTGGTGTCATATGAAATATAAACTGTTTTATTAATAAATTATTTACAGGGTTCGTATCAAGCAAGGTGAAACTGTTTTCATTCCAAGTGGTTGGATTCATGCCGTCCTCACTCCTGTAGATACTCTCGTGTTTGGAGGAAACTTCTTGAATTCTTTCAATGTGGAGATGCAGTTCAGGTTGTGTATCTGTTTTCATTATGCATTGGCAGTGTAGTTTTGGTCAGTCTTATCTTTTATCCTAAGTACTACAAACACAACAGATTTGTTAGTGCTTAACCTTTACAGAAATGTTGTTATCTAAGCAATACGTTATAATTACTCATAGGTGCATGTCAAATTTGTTTGTGCAGGATTTATGATTTAGAAGAGAAATTATCAACGGCTTCCAAGTATACATTCCCCTCCTTCAGGTATGTCAATTGGCAGGTAGCCTACCACATACGCAATGCTGCTCTAGGTTGGTGTGCTCAACTTGTCTGATGTAAAGGAATTACTTTTAAAAAAATTGCTTTTTTTTTAAATTCTGGCCACAAAGGCACAAATAGGGCCATCAAAAGGTATTTGTTGGAGAATTTGAAGAGCCTCCATCCTCATCTCATTAAGTGGTCACAGGATGTCACGGTAAGTACCTTTTAGGGCAATTTTAAATGAAAGTATTAATAATGCAAATTTCAATATGTTGATTTCTTTGCAAACAATCAAAATTTCATTGATCTGTTTGATGCTGCTTTAGAATCCCCCACCTCAGGAAGTGAATCACTCGGAGTTATTGAAAGAAATGGAGGTCATCATAGGAGCTGCTTGGGTGGGTCTTCTACACCGTTGCAATGTTTTGCTTCAATTATAGATTCAAATGTATTCATGGAACTTCAGAAAGATGATGGTTTCGGCTGCTGCACAATCGATTCTGACTACATACCGAGTCCACGGAAGAAAAAACGCAGATGTTTAAATGCCTTCATTAGGAATTGAACTCAGGTTGTTTTCATATTTTTTCTCCTGTATTTTCCATGATTTTCAACATCTCTTCTAAAATTAGTAGCACATTTATGCACATCACCAGTCATGATCATTATAATTGATTGACTTTATATATTTAAATTGATTTTCAGCCTTTTTAGGAAATCTTATGGTTGACCCCAACTCAAGCTCAAGCTTACATCCTAGTTGCAAGTGCTGGTTCATGTTCAACATTGTTTTTCTTGCAAGATTTTCACATGTTTGTTTAACTGTGTGCTCACTTGTACATTGTCTTCAAATGTTTTCATTTCACTTCATTGTTTTGGTGTTTGATATTATTTCGGCCAGCATATGGCAATATGATTTAAGCTAGCTTGGATATAAATTTATATTTTGGGCATTTTCTATGGATTAGAAAGGGGTTTCTGAAATTACTAATGAAACCTTTGTGGATTATCGTTACAGTTATTGTCTCCATGCCGTCTGCCTTGATTACCATGCTGTCGCATGACATACTTGTGTTTTGAGTCGATGTTATTATGGGTGTAGATTTTGAGCAGTTCCTTTGCCTTTGTAAACAGTTTTCTATTACTGTACATTATTTTGTAAATTTACTTGCATATTTATTTTTGAATCAGATTGTTATAATTCACAATATGGCAGCTAAGTTGCAATATTTTCCTTAACTAAATTACAGCAAACATAAGTCAGTTTGAACCTCACATTTCATCTCAGGTAGTAGATTGATTTAACCCACATTTTAATGCGCAATAAGGAATTTGTTTTACCATTTCATCTTGATCTCAGGTAACCTTTTTGTATCTGTTTAAAATATTATAGGATTATTCTTACAATTACAATATAGATTTATTTTTGAAAGTATTGCAAATTTTTTGCAAATGAAAATAAAAGCTCCTAAGCCTGATTTTATCATATTAACTTCCTTGGGTGGCATTTGCCATTGATGGAATTTCACTACATAATTTAAGCTATTTATCTGAGTGTTTTTTCTGCTATATTTTCTTTATTTTGGAGCTCAATTTGTTAGTCCCGCATGCCTTGGAGAGAAAATAATCAGAGATCAAATGAATGACTCCGAATGCATCTCTATGACTTTATGGCTCGACTATTGTTAACTTATTTCTCGCGGATGAAGTGTGCCCACGCGATTGCCAAAATTAAAAAATTGTAAATTAGAACAATAATTGAATTAATCTGCGGTGTTCAAAATTACTTTAAAGTGTGACACTATTTCAAATGTCAACTTATTTAGAATTTTGATTTTGAGGGATCGAGTCTCGATTTAAAGGACTGAAATTTCTCATAAATGATCTAATATTTTGGCATGCAGATATTAAATTTAAAACGTCAGGATTATTTAAAATAATTCGTAAATGTTGGGTTATATCTAACATTTTACATAATATCTTTGATCAGCTGTTTTAATTTCCATCAGCAAATGCTCCGTACATACTTATTTTTCAGAAAGGCGGTTCAAAATCTGATAAATCATTACATATTGCTGAATAATCTGCTATGTCATCCTATATGCATGCTTTCATCAAATTTGGAGTGTTTCAAAAGTTGAGGAGGTTTTGGTTTTGCTCAGTAAATAAATGTGGGATAAAGAAGTTATACGTTCGAGTCCTTTTAGCAAATGTGAATTACACTCTTCTTACTTATTTTTCTTGCATAATGTTACTTATTGCATTAAGTAATTTAACACTTAAGGATGCATTTATATTCGATAACACATAAAATAATATCGTTAGCCGTATCCGGGTATGCTCCGTCTTGCTAGCGTTGTACCATTGTCTCGGGCTTTTATGGAGAAAGGTAATATTATTAGTTACTGCATTTTTTATGGGATATAAGTACCAATTAACATTTTAAAGGTGAAGATAAACTAGAAATGAATGAACCGAAGTCCAACATAAACCCAACTCCTAGTCTCATTGAAATACTTAAAAAAGCAGATGAGCTTTACATGAACAATGAAGTTGACTTGTTATATGAGTATCTAAATCAATTCAAAGAATGTGGAGAGGCTGAGGTATTGTGGCGAATTGCAAGGGCATTTTGTGACAAAGCCAAACTAGTTTCAGATGTTAAGATTAAGAAACAACTGATTCAAGAAGCATTTTCTTTTGCTGAATCAGGTTTGAGAGCTGGAGAAGATAATTTTGCCTGTCATAAAGTTTATTTATCACTTTATTTGCCAAAATACTTTCATCAATTAAGACAACATTTATAATATTTTTTTAGTGGTATGCTATCTTGCTCGATTATGTTGGTGAGTTTCAAGGAACAACGGAAAGGCTTCTGAAAGCTTTTGAGATAAAAAAACATTTCTTGGTACATCTACCTTTAATTTTCTTTCATTTAATTTGTTAATTCATTTGATAATTATTCCAGCGACAGTAATGAATGTCACTTTTATTAAAAATGCTTTTAGAGGGCAATTGAACTAAATGGCAAAGATGCAACTTCTGTTCATTTGTTAGGTTATTGGTGAGTCACTGTTTTTTATGTTCTAATTTGATACAAAATGAATAACTATTGTTAATTATTATGTAAATTTTGTTGATTCCTTATATCATAGCATTTTGTAAAAATGTTGTAAGGTGTTTTGTGTTTGCGGATCTTTCTTGGTATCAAAGGAAGCTTGCCTCCCTTCTATTCACCTCTCCTCCTTCTTCAACTTATCAAGAGGTCAAATTTTGTCTACTGCATATTATTGACAACTTAAATATTGTCTTAAATTTCAGGCATTAAGTCACTTTTTGATGGCAGAAGAAAGTATTTATTACATTTTTTAAGAATAATTTTTATTTCTAATATCTCACTTTTCAGTTGAAGAGGGATTTTATAGCATGAATTTACTAATGATTGGAAAAACATACCTGAGGCTGAAAGAGAAAGAACTTGCCAGGAAATATCTTTTTAAAACAATTGCATGTAATCCTAAAACTGAAGATGACAAGAAAGTAATAATGTTTTGTTCTGTTGAACCATGTTGAAGCTTTTGGTATGGTTTTGGCTCATTAATTAGTAAATTTGTAATTGTAGGCAATTTTGGAAGCCACTACTTTGCTAAAATCTCTGTAGAATTAAATCTTCCCTGAATACCTTCTGATTGCATCACATGAAATTAATGCGACAATGCAAGGCTGTCACTGCTTTAATTGTTATAACTGAGAATATATTGTAATTTAGTTAATTTTATTTATAAAGCTCTGCATTGTAGAATCAGAAGTTGTCATTAAACTTTGTTTCTAACATGGAATTTATTGACTTGCACTGCAATTCTCACAAAAGGCTTAGAATTAAAAATCAAGTTACAATTGTGGTGAAATGATCAAAACCAGAAGGGTCTGGGAGGGATTCCATTGTTACAGTATAACTCCTAAGAAACTCTAAAAAAAACTCGTTAAATGCTTACTGGTCAAGATATAGTCAAGAGAGCAAACAAGAATGCCGTCAGATAATTTAGTCTCCCCTACTAAAACCGCGTTTGCGCGCCGGTTAGTTGAACCGGGTTCTCAAACTGATTACATGGTAATACTTGGCTAGAGGATCGACCAGACAGATGATTTAATATTGAGTGACCATCATATAAAGCCGGCTGCCAAGAACCGTTCCTTGCATTACTGGATTGGAGGAATACACCATCAGAAGCCATACAACTCTCCCCGACTCGTGTGGTGTTTGGTCGACGCACCCGCACATTAATGCCAATTTCAGACAGCCTCCTGTATAGTACAAGAATACGGGAAACTATGAAGGCTGTCAAGTTGAAACATGCGGCATTTTACAACATGCCTGCCGAGGAAAGGCCTTTTGAATGTCGGACAGACTATACGTTTCAAGTCAGATGATCGGAGTGATTGGCAGAAAGGCTCCATCAGCAAGATGTTGTCCTACAGATCTTATGAAGTAAGACTTCAGGATGGAACCACAAGAAAACGCACATCGAAACATGTTCCACCAAGTCCTACGATCCACCGCGCAGGGTCCTCCACCACCTTACTGCACCGGGTCTCCACTTGGGTCTATATGGTGCTGAGCTCGATTGTAATCCGATACCTGTCTCTTTGTTGGTCAATTCAGCCGATTATTACATTGTTAATGTAACATTGGAGTTCATTTAACATTTCTTTTTAAATTGACATTATTTTTTTTAAATTAGAAATTGTTATGAATTTATATAATCTTATGTGATATCCACTATTTTCAAATGTTTTTCATTTTTATGTAGTTATTCTAACTTGGGTATTTTATACTTAACTTCCAGATTTCTGGTTTTTGTAGTAATTCTTCAAAATATTTAAAATGTTATTGTATGGCAACAATTAATTAAAACAAAATTGGAAGCTCATTATGAAGCGCATCGTAGAACAATAATTAAGAAGCGTAAATAAATGTTAATTACATCTTAATATAGATGGACATAATAAATGGGCAATAATATATGTATCTTTGTGCAATATATATGTTGCTCTTTTCGTTTGCTTCTATCTTATTTGTAGGAACAAATGAATAAAACTTCAAATAACATTCCAACCTTGCGGGACCGTGTTGTTCTCCAGAATTTGTTGACAGGTCTGTTGCAAACCGACTAAGGTATGTCTGATGGAACTGGACTCGTGATTCTGCGTCTTGGAATTATTAAAAGGCTACTATTTCGATTCCTCAGAAACATCGCAATACGATCGGACTTTCAAGATTTCATGGTTTAGACCGACCTAAAGGCGAGGTCGGTTATTTATTCGCATTTCAGTCATCTTCCAATTAAAATGTCATACAATCAAGTATGCCTAATAGCTTGATAAAGATTTAGAACCATTCCGGATTGGATTATTTCTTCAGTCATTTTAAGTGGTTTAAATAATTACTGAGATATTGATTTGCTTAGGCACTTGCATCTCTAGTCAGTTTTGGGGTTTCTATGGGCTGTGATTCTGGATATGCATTTGGACACTGATTATATAAGTTGAAGGTATAAGAATGCTTGTAAGCATTGCTTTTAATTGTAATGCATTAATAAGGATTATTTTTTTAGATATACATCACAAAATCAACAATGGCTACACTAACCCAGGAATGGATATGTTTTATCTTGTTTAGGTTTGCCATGCCTACAGTGTTTTTGGCAGGTTGGTTTTTGAAGTAATTGCAATAATTACTGTATCTAATAGTGAAAACAAACATTGAAACTTTTTAAACATAATATTTCAATTTGAGCAATAAGTTCAATATTGTATTAATCATGATTAATGTTGACGATTTGATTTAACTGATTTAAGTTATTTTTACAGCCACAATATTTCGTTTCAACATATTCTCTCTCGCTTACGGATTCCTCATGCTAGTTAATGCCTTCCTCTCAAGACCAACTTTCTTCTCAATGACAAGTTAGTGGATCTTCTTCTAAGACTTGGCTACTTGAGTGGAGTTTCAATCATTGCAATTCACTTATAGGAGGCCTGACTGGGAAGTATCTCATGGTGGCGATGGTTTTAACGAGCATCACCCTTCTGTCACAATCAGTCTTTCAGATATATGCTGCGGTCACTCTTAAACAGCATGCACAATCTTATGAAGGACCAATCACATTAGAAACTCCTGAGGAATCTTTGGAGTTCCTCAATAGTGATGTGCTTGGGAATTTGTCTGATGTGAACCGTGATGAAAACTACGATCCAACCTTTAAAGAAGTGCTGGAAAACTCTTTGTTTGATAATAAAACCGTCTCTAATGTGGTCGGAAACTGTGAGTACTAACAGTTACTAAAAATTGAGTGAGGTACATTTCCTCATATCATGTCATCCATGTAATTGGATATATTCAAATAGTTGACATACTTATGTGGTTAGATAATTATACATAATAGTTGCTAGTTTGAAGCAATTTACTTCAATTATTCTGGCTCTTATATTTTGATCTCAATCTTCAAAAGTATGTAATTAGACAATGATGACATAAATATTTGTAAAAAGTTAGTTGTTAATATCACGGAAATCGTGTCTTAAGCATCCTTGAGTCTGATCCGACAAACCAGGAAGTCTGCTCGTGGAGTTTGCATAACAGCAATAATAACAAAGGCTATTAATTATTTTCAGGCACCCTTCTTGACAGCATACTGGACCAAGTAGGACTTCAAAGGTACTCTTTGTTGTTGTTATTAGGTGTATGTTGATAGGATAACGTTGAATGCCTTGTCTAATATAACTTTAGGATTAAGCACAACAATGCTCTGAACGTCATCAGGATTCTTTGTCCTGATGTTGCATCATTTCTAGTCACCCTGGCCTGCCTTTGGTGCTGCCAAGCATGGCTCTCCAAACCCTCGATTTTTCGACCGTCTTACGCCCGAGCCATTGATGAACAGATCTGCAAATGTGCCAACATCATCTCTCTCTACCTTGGCAATTCTACCCTTGTTGGTCTCATAGCAACAGCTGGGATACTCTGCCCTTCTCTGATAAATCTGGTCTACTTTTTAGTTTTCATTCTTTCCATGACCATGTGGTCCTTGGTTATCAACCATAGTCTCCAGCTGCTGTGGTTTCAGAGAATTCGATACTTCACTGCCAGCTACGCAGCTCTACACCTGCTCGTCATATATCTGAGGCAGTTCCCGAAGGTCAATGAATTCTGGGGGATGCACATCACTGAGGGCAGTCTTTGTGACAGGTAATTTGTTGACTACCTTTTGATGACTACTCAACTTCTGAGAATCATTTGTTATATTTGAAAATGTGGTCTTAAAATTCTTAATGTGTCTGGTGATTCATAAATTCAAAAAAATAAATATTACATTTTTGTCCTTCTTGGGTGAGTGGTGCATAAATGCAAGTTTTTAAGTTTATGTGCAATTGTTTTACCATTCAATTTGCTACTACTTCAACTATTCACTTGCCACTTCTAATAACTCAGTACGTAATAAATCTTTCTCGGATAGGTTGCTCGGGGTGACGAGATTTACCTCAGTCTCCAATGGTTGTGGAGAACCTCAATTCATTGACCTGAGGAATGATCTTCCTCCTCTGAGATATGTCCACGTGGTTGTCCTAGTATTGTTGTACTTTGTACTAGCTTCTGAAATTAGAAGGTGGATGTTAAAGGTAAGAATTTAATGAATGGATGTTCAAGCTCATTTTTTTCCTCATCCTGGTGATGATGCTTATGCACTTACTATTTATAAGTGTGATAGAATCAAACTAATTTTTGTAATATTTGGTTTTTTATTTAAATTATAAACGAATGTTGGTACCTCTCATAAATTCAAAGCCATTCTCCTCATTCATTAACTATGCTTAATGTATACTATGCTGTAATGTGATTTGAGAGAGTGCCAGATGAGGAGAATACTTCTGATAGAAGTTGTTATTGGTGCTAAGGGGATTAGAGCTCAACGAATTTTGTAAACAATGGTGAAGCTCTACATGCATTTGTAGATCTTTATAACAGATACAAAAGAGCAGCAAATAAAGATTGACAAAAATTGTTATTTTAATTGGTTGGTAGATTTCTATGATGCAAATTGTTAGATACTGCTGCTGATATGAAACAATTTCCTCAAATATAGTTTTGGGCCTAGTTCAAGCTACCTATGAGATGCCGGCTGATTTGAAGCAACCACACCATTTCTGCACCACATTCATAAACTCTCGCATATCAAAACTATTTGCAGATGAAATTCCTCACGATCAGAAATGTCGTCAACTTAAACAGTATTCATCAAAAGATTTTGTTGAAGGGAGATGCTGAAGAGGTGAGAGTATGAATTGAAATTCAATGTAACTATGAGTAATCCTTACTACTTATTAAAAATACAAAATTGTTAGGCTATTACAAGCATTTGATGTGTTCATTATTATTATGTGTTTATTATTTCAATTACTGTTAATTTGTTTTTGAAATTGCTTTCATGACATTGCTCTCATGATTACTCCAATTGTCTCATTGAAATGTTTGGATTTTAATCAATAGCTTGTCTGCTGTCTGTCTGAGATGTTAGCTTTTGTTGAAACAACACTTAAAATCTGATGATTCACTGCCCCTACAAAAATAGAGCTCATTATGCAAAGATTGATTATAATTGGATATGAGTAGAATATCATACATTGTCATCATCACAAATGAAGATGAAAACTACTTCGACTCTTAGCAGTCTCAACAAACCTCTCAGCTAGGAAAACTTTTGTTGCTCTGAAAGCTTTTGTAATGGTTTATGTGTGGAGTGCAGACATAGTGTAAACATGATAAAACCAGCTTGCATAAGCACAACTTTTAACAGTAGTATCACATCAAAGCTATCGCAGTAAAACTATTTTTTGCAATTAGTTGAAGGCTACAGACACCTGTAATTGGAAACAGTTGAGCAATTTAGTCATCAGTTTTAATTAATTGTTTGCTGCTTTATGAACTGCAAAGCAATGCAAAAGTTTTTTAATGGCCTTGTTTCTGATGTTCTGTGGTTTATGTAACTTCCACGTTTGAAGTGTTTTGAGAATGTAGATATTTTTTGTCATTTGAATGATTGTATTTGTATTGACTATTTGTTGGCCTCTTATTAATTTGAATGGAAAATGATTTCACGGATGGATGGATTTAGAAACCACTAGAATGACATAAACTGTTGCAAAGGCAAATTCATGAAACCTAACTGGAAATCTCCGGGTTGAAGTACCTTGGGATCCTTATTTTTCGTTTAATAAACTGATTGCTTCTAACCCATGTTGGGATGGCTTATTAATTCATCCAAGTTTAGAAATCTAGACCACGTGAGCAGATCATGACCTTTATCACGCATTCATCCAACGCGTACCCAAATGAGATTCTCATTTGTCTAGTTCTGCATCATTATTGTTGTTCTAGGCATCGGACAATTATTTTGTTGTCACGTGTGTTTCTTAATTGTCAGCGTTTTTTGAGATTGTGTCCTTCAACAAATGACACCATGCATATGGCACCCTATAAATAACTATTATTATTATTATTATTATTATTATTGTTGTTGTTGTTGTTATTATTGTTATTATTGTTGCTGCTGCTGCTGTTGTCGTTATCAGAAGTGTGAACAGTCGAACTAATGATTCTAAATGATTTTCTCCAAACTTTTAAGAGAAAATAATTTAAGAAACTCTTAATCAAGTTGAAAACTTATTCTCCAGCCTTATGCTTCTGGAAATGATGGTACCCTCGGATCAACATCTAAGGCATCCAACCGTGGATCCATTGGTTCTGTGGGTTTTGATACGATGGTGCCATTCCCAAACGTTGATCCAAACAGGAACCAGACCCCTGGCTCGTTCAGCTCCTTCTATGCATTCAAGGAATATGCTCTCAAACAGAGCTACATTGGGACTCTTATTGTGATGATGGTGAGAAATGTTTGGCTTGAGAAACATCTATTTTGTAATGGGTGAATTATGATTTTCTTTATTTCCAGGTTTGGAGTATCACCTACCACAGCTGGTTAACATTTGTTTTGCTCCTCGGTGCTTGCATCATTTGGGTGATGCCTTTGAAACGAGCTCTCTGCCTCAAGTTCTCCCCCATCATCCTCTTCTACGCCATTGGCCTTCTCATGCTGCAGTACATCTACGGACTTGATTTGACCAATCAGGAGCTGCCGTCTGCACTCAAGAATGGATTCGAACTCAGAGATATCGGACTTGTCAAATATGGAAATCCAGCAGGTCCCCTTGCCATCAAGGTTGTTCCTTAAGCACCATATTACTCTCAGATTATTCAGCCCATGCATTTAATGATGGCACAAATTACTTTAGTTCGACAGGAAATGTTTACTTCCTCGAGAAACATTGGTTTAATTGCTAGTTTCACTTTGCAAATTATTTTAAATGTTTGTATTTGTTTTCTTTTGAAAGGCTGTTATATGTAACTGTTATTCAACTGCAATTCAGCTCATGTTCACATGTGTGTTTTGGCTGACCCTGAGACACTCACAGGAGAGGAAGTGTGGATTGAGACACCAGGACAATGAGATCACCATGGAAGCGTTTGGAATGCACAAAAGATCACAACAACTCAGTGAGTTTTCCGCATTTAATTGCCATTCGTTGTGGGAAATAAGATTTAAGAAGCTAATTTTGGTACATTATTGTAATTAACTGTTAATGTTTGTTCATAATAAGTTAAAGTGAATGCAATTAGAGTGAAGTTTAACTTGCAAATAATCATTCTTTCAGCTCACTCACAGAGCCATGAGAGTGACTTGATTTGGAACGTTGGTTAGTGTGATTATTATTATCGTCATCATGTTCATCAACATCATCACCACCGCCATCATCCCAGTTCCATTTAATCAAGTTTTCCATTGATAGAAGAATCAATTATACAAACATTCAGGACGTTGGATATGGCACACCATGTGCAAATATTGGATTTTTGCATGTGCTGGTTTGTTCCTCTTCATCTCACTGCAGGAGGCTGTTGTCTTCAGACTCATCTACATGACCATGTTCCTCTACTTCGTCATCACCTTCCAGGTTCATCCTTGATTAAGTTCATACCTTGATGACGATGATGATGACGACGATGATGATGATGATGATGGTGATGATGACGATTACAATGATGGTCAATGGTCCCTCTAAGAATGTCAATGGTGCAAAAATTTGAGCTTTTGAGCCAAAAAACGCCCCACCAATTGTTTTTTGGGTTTTTGGGATTATTCAATTATGACCTGATTTTCAGACGGACTTTTGAACAGATTAAATTTCAAGACTTTTATTTGATATAATTTTAATAAGTGTAGGAAATTAGTTTGATAAATAATATCTCTTTCCATTTTCTGTCTTCCAAAGATTATAAACTTTGTTCATACCTATCACATTTTCAGGCAAAGGCAACTTGATCATCAATATGTGTTCCAGATGATTGGCATCTAATCTGTTCTCATTCTATTTTTTATTGAATGCATTCTTCTGAATCCTGTCTCAATGCATCAAATTTAATTTCAACAGCAAAGCAGTTTATAGGAAGCTTCATTATATTTTCTAAATAGTATGCACTGGTGCAGCTTAGAGGGAACATTGATGATGATGATGATGGTGGTGGTGATGATGATGATGAGGCTTTGATAAAAGCCTTTATGGTGACATTGATGATGTTGCTACAGTTAATCCAATTTTGCATCTGTGTTGCATGTTAATTTCACTCTTTCGGAAATGGAACCACAGGTGAGCTACAAGTTCTGGAGGATGTCGATACAGGTGTTTTGGTGGGTGGTCATCTTGTATTCCATGGGCGTGCTCACCTGCATCTACACTTTCCAGTTCAAAGGGTTCCCTGATCACTGGAAATACATCACAGGGATGTCAGATCAGATGTTGGTTTTCCCCAGTCAAACTTTTGTTTTATGTCTGCTGTAATTAAAAGTTTTCTTCTAAATTTTATTACCTCACAATTATCTTTGTATTTCAGGCTCTTGAACTTGGGACTGAAAACCATTGACACCACTGAGCTGTTCATTGATCTTTTGACTCCAACCTCATTCCTCATTGTTGTCAGCATCCAACTGCATTACTTCCAGAAGGATTTCCTTAAGATGAGTGACCTGAATAGATTCAAGTAAGGCATGGAATGAAGTTTAATATTAATATAAATTCATTAATACATTAAGGATGTTAACTAGGCTGATTGGATGACATTAAAATTACATGTTTTATTTTTATTGTATTTGTAAAGTAATTATTTCATCCCAAAGAGATATTATGATGGCTTACACTACACCTTGCACCTCCTCGTACACACACGCACACTTGATGCGCAATATTTACTTCATGTGTAAATATCTAATTAGCACATTAAAATAGACTAGCCTTTCAAATGATTCTTCCTCAAATCATGATGTCATTTACAGATCCATGGGAGTGGTCAGTCTAATGGAAGGAGCGGACGCCATCGAGCCCTCAGCTCTTGCAGGGAGGAGAGGTGGTTAAGTTGTACTCCATGATGCTTCTTTTGTTTATGTCCATTTTGTGATGATTGTCCTGTCACTGAAATTAAGAACAGCAACACTGCTAAGTTATGCCATTTATAAATGAACAAAGTCTTGTTTTGCACCTTTCCAATCATTGGTGATAAAACAATACAAAATTATTTGCATATTTTGCTACTTTCTGGAATTTCACAATTAAAATAGTTGATATTTGTAAGAAGGCATTAAAATCACTTAAAATGTTTAAGCTAGGATGATGATTTATTTAGTTGAACATTGAAAATATTTTTTATAGCAAGAATGCATTCCAGAAGACTTGGTGTGGTTAGGTTGAGTTAGTAACAAATAATTGACCATTGGCTCTTTACCTCAGCCCATAGCTTCCAACTGAACCGATCAAATCTCGATTATCCCTCTCTGTTCTTTGCGTCCTCGACCTTGTGCTCTCAATTCTCATTCAATAACTTTTCAGTGCTTATACCTTTAATTGACCGATCATCCCCAGTTCAATTTGCTTGTAAAGTTTTGCTTTAGAACTTTCTGCGGCCGAATGTTAACTCGGAACATGTCTAGTTAATTGATAATCAAATTTCATTCGTTTTTACCATTTCTACGATTGGTGGTTCGTTCCTGGAATTGTAAACAAAATTCTGATTGGGATTTCATGATTTCAAAGTGAAATATCTTTGAAAGGGATGTTGTTTTTATTGTTCTCTCATTGTTTGTGGGTCACTCTGTTGGTTTATTCGTTAAAGTTGTTAACTTATGTACTTCACTCTTTCACTTTTTATATACATTTTAACCTTATGAATTAATAATATTACAATTAAGACAAGTTGCTGTTATTATTGGAGGTATTACCAGATATCATTGGAGAGCACATAAAACACATAATTTGTTAAGCTTATATTATTTGGCTTTTCCCAAAGTAATATCTATTTGACTAAATGTTTACAAAAGCAATCTGTTTGGCTGTTAATAATAAACAATTTAACAGATTCTGCTTTTTGGCCTTTTCTGGCTAAATGATTGCTGCTTCAAAAGTTGGAAAAGTATTGGTTGTGAAAACCCCTATGAACTTCTCCAAATCAGTTGCATGAAATAAAAGTGATACAGTTGTTAACGTAATGCTTTTAAAACTTTACAGGTAAGAAAGACAGGATCCTGGTGTTCTGCACATACCTTTGGAACAAAGCTTATGCCTTCCTCAACCTGACCAGTGCCATCTTGTGGAGATTTGTGGAAGTACACATTTTCAAAGTCACCACATCTACCATCTTCATTTGCTGTGTCACAGAGGTAATCCTGTCTATTTCCAAGCTATTGATATAATTATAGCATCATCAGATATTACATCTGATTTACAAGCATACATCAAGAGTGCATACATCAAGAGTGCATACATCAAGAGTGCATACATCAATCATTCTTTTCAGATTTCAGCGCTGAACACTCTCTTGGTTGTGGTTGTGGTTGTCCTGCTGCCCTTCCCTCGTCTGCATTCTGCCATGTTGATTCTCGAGATGATTCTGGCGTCTGCCATTCTCCTCTTCAAGATGATTTACCAGATGGACATCATAGTTGATGATCTCATGTCATCCAACTGTTCACCTGTGGGTTTTATTTTCTTATTTTACTTTATTTTACAAAACAAATTTGTTTTGCGTTGCTTTGTAATCCTTGGGCAGATAAGCATGTATTTCAAACATAGACTGTGATAAATTCCCAAGCAGAATAACATTGAAATTAAGCAAATATCGATCGATTGATAGCAAATAGTTTCAAGTTGTTTTTGTTTGTTCATTTGTCTGTTTTTGACCTCGTCATTGTTAATTTTTTTTTTTTGGGTTTTTTGAGTTTTATTGATTTAAACAAACAAGCTGTTTATATACAAAGCAAAAGCATTAAAACAAATTCAAATAAACTCAAGTAAACTCAAAGGGCCAGCCTTAAGGAAGCGCTCGCTTCTGCTGTCAGACTGACCCAAATAAATCATTATATACAGGAAGCTTCTACAAAGAGTAATTTACAAAATCATAAACTATACAATTCCACGCAGTAAATATTGTTTATACGACTTTTTAAATAATAAATAAAGCAAATTAAAAGGACATATATTTAATTGAATTAGATCTTTGATAGATGAAGGTATAGTGGAATAAAGTCTAGGACTTAACATTGGCTCGAGAATAATTTTTGAGTGGACTTAGAAAAAGGACTATATTCATGTGCATTACATAAAAATTGAGAAGGATTGTTGTAGTTATTGCTTGATATAAAAAGCCAGAGAATATTTTGGGAAGAGAATTGAAATCATATGAAAACATGAAAAGATTAATAACTAATAAGTTTGTATCTATTCTCCAAAGCTGGAGAAACTATTACATTATTGCTCATTTCGAAAAGTCACTGGTCACATGTTCAATTGCAGATTGAAAACCCAATGAATGGAACTTTGAACAATACTGACTTCATTGGAATCCACAAGGTCAAGAACATGGCTCGATATCTCATGGTCAGTTTTGTATTTTTTTGTATTTGGGCATTATTTTGAGTGCCTTGTGTATCCATATTGGATGCGAAGGCACCACGACCGTCCGATCATTTATATAGCAGCCCTTCGCAAGGGCCCTCCCTGATGATGGTGCATGATGGGTTGCAATCATGACACTTGATGACTGTTGCTTTTTATGGTTTCACATAGGAAAGCAACCCTTTAAGCTAACATGTTAATGACAATATTGTGAATAAATTGTTCTTTTCCTATTTTTTAAGTAGCATGCTTAGAAAATGATGAGATACTTTATTTTAAAAATAATTACAAACAATTTATAAAATTACCGTTAATGGTAATGGTAATCGTCCGCCTTCAGATTTACATCCTCATGATCCTAATGCTTGGTCTGGAGTCAGTGGTGCGCTATCATCAGGCCCAGCATTACAGGCACCCCAACCACGAGAGGCCAAAGGATGGAATCGTCTTCATTGACATCAAACGTGTTCATGCAGACCAAGGACTCAAGCAGTGCTTCAAGTTCTTCGTGAATTACTCCTTCTACAAGTTCGGGAAGGAAGTGAGTCTGCTCTTGGTCTTGATCATCGTAGTTGATGGTTTTAACATTTGCATTTACTTTGGAGCACTGCACTCATTTGCTGATTAAATCTCCTTTTACTGAATTAATTTTAACTAGTCACTAGGAACTTTCTAGTTGATAAACTTTCCATTGTTTTGACGAATTATGTGTGATTTGATTGCCTGGACTAAATGATTTTATAATTTGCCTTATACAAGAGACTTTTGCCTTATCATTGCAATGAGTTCACATTTAAAATGAATGCTTCATCACATTTCAGCTATGTTTCATAATGACCATGACCACCATGGTGGTCCGACTGGACATGTACTCTGTGGTCTACGGGGTGTTTCTTGGAGTGTTGCTGCTATTGAATCGAAGACAGTGTGCATTCGTATGGCCGTTTTATGTGGCCATCTTGGTTGTCCTTCTCATTGCTCAGTACTTGTCATGCGTGGGGGCACCCCCTGCCCTTTGCTGGGGTAACTTTTACATTTTTGTAGATTATATTTATATTTTAAACACTAATATTGCAATATTAAGTTTAAAAAAAATTTATAAAAAAAATATAAATGTAACAAAGTTTTTTTTTCTGTTTTGCCCAGTCTATCCATGGAGTAATAACATCTACAGAAACCTCAAAATCTTTCTCTACCTTCCAGATTACAACTATCCTCCTTGTCCTCACAAGTTGATTTGTTAGTATTTTTAATTATTCCCATCTTCAAATTACTCTTTAAATTGCCACTTCTTTCGTTATTTAACTAGAATGGAGTCCATTTTCAACTATCATTTACAACGTAATTATTGATGATATCAATTCAGGTGACTTCTTCCAACTATTGTTCACCTGCCTGCAGTGGAATGTCTTCTACATTGAAACGAATAAGATGTCTGAATATGGTGGAGATGACAATCGCAGCATTTACACGAGACTCAAAAGCAAAATAAAGAATCCCCAGAGTGATTTCCTCTCCTACAAAGAGTGAGTAGATGTTCTTCAAATGTTTACACCAGTGTGTTTCATTATCATTAAGTTAGTTATTCGAGAGGGGTATTATTTTATTGCTTGTCGGGAGAAAATGTTTATAAAATGAATGCTCAACAATTAATATCATTGTGCTTAACCTTTCAGTTCTTACCTTGACTACATAAAAATGGTGGTTTTCTACCACTCATTCTGGGTGACACTGATGGTGGTGTTCATTTCGGGGATGTCTCGCATCAGCCTCTTCTGCATGGGCTACCTCATTGGATGCTTTGTTTTCCTCTGGTTTGGGGAAGGCATGCTGCTTAAACCCCTCAACAAATTGATTGCCATGTAAGCCAAACATCATCTAATAGGGTTGTTGTCTAGATAGAGATGGTGATTGAGATACCACAAGTTAGCATGGATTTTTACAATATGTGCTGGACATGCAGTAGCTAAGATTACATCAATATTTTAAATGTTTTTGTCATTGTAAAGAGTTCTTTCAAATGAGTTATTAATAGTCCCTATTCTATGCAAGCAAACTACTTAAGTAATATTTAACTTAATAACAGAAACAGTAATAAGCATTTTCATCGTTATGATGAACTACTTTAACTACTTTACTGATAACTTCTTTAATAATTTAATCAATATTTCTGTTATAGTAATATTGGAAATAACAAATAAATTTATTTCTGTTTCTTAGGTGGATGGGTCTTCTCATGTACTGTTACCTCGTGTTACTTGCCAAATGCATTCTTCAGGTAATTGGCTCAAAATTAATCAATCAATTTGTAACTCATTTGTGATCTTTTGAACCGAGGATGTTGTTTACGTTGCAGTTGATCGGTTGCGTTTATCTGTCATCATTGGTTGAGAAACATTGTTGGGTCATTCAGCTCTTCAACATTGTGTGCTTGGGATCTGCAAATTATGTCTTTGATGGTAGGTTTTGTTTTTTTTTTGGTTTGGTGCAAAATGACATTTGATTATTAACTGAATATTTAACAAATATATATAAAATGTTAATTTCTGATCAATTCCAGGTTTAACTGATGAGACAGTCTGCAAAATGTCTGTTGGTGAGGCAGGGCTGTCTTGGGATGCATTTTGTTTTGTGTTCCTCCTTTTGATGTTGAGGATATTTAAGACCTGGTACTTCCAACATGTTGTCAATGAACTCAGAATAAACAGCAAACTTGCAGCCAGGTTAATGAAGATGCAATTGTGAAACTTAATAGTTTAATTCAAATTGAATTTATAAATACATTTAATTTTAATTTTAATGTTCAAACTTACAATTTAAATTCACATGGTTTTTATTAAAAATGCATTCCAAACAGAGGAGCAGAGTTGATAAACAACAAATTGATCGATGACATCAACATGGTCAAAGCCAATGAAGAGCGAGTCCTTCAGAACATAAAGATCAAGATGGATCGCATCAGGACCAAGCATGCTGCATGCATGCAGGAGAGATTCCTCAGCAAGGATCAATATGCCGACCACTACACTGGTTAGAAATTTTAAATCGATCTGTCACATCGGTTAAGTAACCGATTAGCACACTCATAATAATTAACCACTTAGCAAGAGGTTTCATGAGCCGTTGTTGATAATTGGCCACAGTGATCAGGTCAGGAGACTATTACATGTTCAAGGACGTTGAAGAAGATGACATGGAGATGAATGAGGGAGACAATGTGAGCGAGGAGGAGGAGTCTAACAACAAGGAGAATGATGATTGGAGGAGGAAGAGAACAACAGTAGCACCTGGCACAGTAGGTGTCGCAGCTATTGTTGCATTGATGAATCGAATTCATGTGAATTACCTTGACCATCGAGCTTATGCATTGAGCTTCTGCTGTATTATTATTGTATATTATTGTATACATTATTGTTGCCTGATAATGTTCAATATTTTGATAAATCTCCATGCATTTTGTGCATCATTTCACCAGCTTTTGGCAACAGCACTCTTTGGGGGACCCAAGGAAGCACTGAGCCTCATTGAAAAAACAAGCAACTTCTCTCGCAGCATCAGCATGAGTTCTGCCAGAGAATTTACAACACCTGAAGATGAAGCAGTTTGTCTTATTTTATGATCTTATTTTTATTACAGAACTGCCCTTTTTAATTTTACATCCCTTTGAAAATCCTTGAGATTGAGATTGTCATCATCAATTCTTCACTTGTAGCATTCTCCATCTTCTCTTCTTGATGGAACTGCCTCCACAGCACTTGGATCAGATTCTGATGAAGCGAGGACAACAGTGGCTGACAGGAGCAATGTCTCAACAACATCTTTCCAATCTTCTCCTCACTCAACAATTCATATATTCCCTCCTCCTCCACCCCCACTTCCAGTACAAGAAATCAGTCATGTAGCTCCGATAACTTATCAGAAGGTCACCAGGTACAGTGACATCATGCCGAGCCTCCCGGAAGTGACACTGGAAATGGAAAACGATGGCAGTCCGGGAGTCGCGACGACCGACGAGGCCGAAAAGCAAGAGGGAGAAAAGGATGGAACTGGTGAGTGCATTACATGTTGTGGCTTAATTTGAACCTCACTCAATTATGCAAATTGCGACAGATTTGGAATACTTTTCAGATGAGGACGAGACAACGAAAAAGGTTGAGACTGGATTGAAGATGCTGAAGGCAGTGCTGATTGGTTTCATCGACACGCTCATAATCCGCATCAACAATTCAACGAGACACTGCAGGTCCGTCTCTCAAAAACTGCACGAGGAGAAAGAGAGGGAAAAGATACTCCTTCGAGTGAGGCTGAGTCATTTGATATGATGTAAAAAACAGAAAATGTTTTGCACCGATGTATTTTAAGCAGAAACCAATTTCATTAAAGGATAGTGTCATGAGAGAGTACAGGGAGGAAATTGAAGATGGCGATCAGAAGGATGGTTGTCTCAACCACAAGTTCATATTCAATATTTTTCTTAATTAAAATAAAATTTATTTTTATTGCATTAATTATTAATTTAGATCCTTTCATTATAGGGAAGATGAAATCAACAATCGGAAGAGGAAGGAGAATGAATTCCACAACACCATGCCGAGGGTCATCGTTCTCTTCATTGCCATCTCCGAGGCTCTGGCAGCTCGGACGGATCTGTTGTGCTACTTTGCCATGATTATAAACACTCTGATGTCTGCCAGTATTCTCTCTATTGTTTACCCCCTATCTGTTTTCTTCTGGGGCATGCTCAGCGTTCCCAGACCAACGAAATTCTACTGGGTTGCTACAATCACTTACACTGAGGTTTGCTTAATCTTTGTGAAGTACTTCTTAACTTTTGAGACATTTCAAAGTCTGACTGTGTTCTTGTTGCAGTTCATCATTGTCCTCAAGTATCTCTTCCAGTTCAACTTCTTCCCTTGGAATAAAGGAGTCCCAGGCAAGTTCACTTGGCCACAGATAGTAGGAATTGAGAAGAAAGAAATGTACGCAGCTCTTGACTTCTTCGTTCTCTTCTGTCTCTTCATTCATCGAATGATGCTGAAGGTGATTTGGATTTATTCTAAGTATTTAAGTGTATTTGCTGATTCTCTCACTAACATTTGCAATGAAATGACTCATGCCCTTGTTAGAAACGTGGTTTGTGGACTCAAGGTCAGAAGGATGAAAAGAAGGCCATCGATGTTAAGCCAAGCTTCACCGATGAGAATGTCAACTTGAACCCCATGGTGTCGGTTCGTTGTTGAAGTACTTTCACTTTACAAGAGTTTGATTGCTCTTATTTATGCTTTGCATGAATGTAATTGATTCCATAATTAGCAGTGTTTTAATAATAATAATAATAATTTTCTATAAAAGCCTTCACATCCCATTCGGAAACGTAAGGCACTCAAGAGATCGGATAAAAAAAATGATTGGTCTTTTAGGATAGTAATGCAGTCTCATTGGCTGGAGGTGATGGTGCAAGTAAAAATACTGAAGATGAAAAGAATCTTACACTGTTAGTGTTCTTCGACTCATTTTCAGATAATACATTTTATGTATGTAAATCAAGTGGAATGTATTAACATTATTTTGTGAACTTTTTATTTCAACATCTTTAATTGCACTTATTAGAATTATTTCAACATTCAATTTAATTCAAAGAGTGGTTGCCCTATTGTTCACAGTTGCCACAAGTTGCTGAATCCAATCAAGTTCTTCTACATCAACATCACAAACCCAAAATATTCGGCCGTCAATGACGTGTTTGCTTACATGTTTGCCTGCGATCTACTGACCTTCCTCATTGTTGTCTTCGGCTATAATAAGTTCGGACCTTCGGAGGTTGGCATCAGATGGGGTTCAACTAGTTTGAAAAGTGTCAATTCAACAATTCATGATCAGTAATTTATCATCATTAGTGATAATGAATACATTAATGAGTAGATTTTTTAAATTATGTAATTAAATTTTGTCATTTTAGCAAATGGAGGATTCTGATGTGACGACAGTCATCCAGCAGAGCAGAGTAATTTTATTTTTATTCTTAACATTGTCAGACTGTAACTTATATTATTGGAGGTTAAGATTATTTACAAATTATTCCATTTAATAATTAAGCATCTCTTAATGTCTAACACTTTTAACTATAATTCAATTAATTCATATTCTTAAATCTTAATGGTATTTAATTTCTCATCGTGAATATATTATGACCTTGACATTGTTAATATAATAACATTATGATCTTTAACGAGGTTCCTGTTCCATTCCTGGCAATGTTGTTGGTCCAGTTTGTTCTCATCATCATCGATCGAGCTCTCTATCTTCGAAAGCTCATCTTTGGGAAATTCATTTTCCACATCATCCTCGTCATCATCGTCCACATCTGGATGTTTTTCCTCCTTCCGATCGTCATCACGGACATGTAAGACTCATGATGTGTAATTTCTTCTTGAGGAACCGTTTGTGTTTCAGCTGTAAATCTATTTGGCTGCTTATATGTTAACACAGTAGCTTTACTTTATGGGTCACAATTTTGGAATTGTTGCAGTGGTTGTGAATGTTGGAATGTTATTTGCATTTATTTTTTGGTTCTTAAACAAATAATTGCAATGGGATAACATCAGGAATTCTAAGCTAATTTGGATTTATTGATGCATTATTAATTAATAATTTGTGGATAACTCACTACAATTTTTCTCCTGTCAGACCGTTCGTGCTGAACAGAGCTGCCCAACTCTGGTACTTTACAAAGTGTGTCTACTTCAGTTTTTCATGCTATCAAGTCAGGTCCGGATATCCGATAAGGATAGTGGGTAATTTCCTCACCAAGAAATTCGGATACTTCAATCTGTTTTGTTACAAGGGGTAGGCGTTTTGCTTGGTTACAATTTGCTATTTCTTGTATTATATTTCCAATGTATCTGCTGTTTTAGCTTCCTTGCAATTCCCTTCCTGTTGGAACTTCGAGCTTTGACCGATTGGATGTGGACAGACACGACTTTGGCACTGACCAGCTGGCTCCAGATGGAAGAGATTTATGCCAATGTTTTTGTGCTGAAGTGCTGGAGGAAGATTGAGCATGTTTGTGATAAATGATATCTTCTAAGAGCCACTAATATTAATATTTTGAACAATGCTTTGCAAGTCAAACTTTCGTTTTTGTGGATTTAATCACACTTTCACTTTTACTTTTACCATCAAGTTGTTTTGAGTCTTTCTTGATCCTATAGGATAGTCCCACACCAAGAGCAGTTCCCAGGCACCCTGTGGTGAAATATGGGCTTGGAGGACTCATCCTCTTCCTCCTCATCTTCATCATCTGGCTTCCCCTTCTCCTCTTTTCCATGTCCAACAGCATCTACGAGCCAAATCCCCCAAAAGCTGCACAATTTAAACTCAGCATCGGAGGATACAATACGTCCACCCAGGTTTTATTCAAATGCATTTTAAGGATTATAAATCTGTTCCATGATTTAATCAGCTTATTATTTAATGCAAAAATTTATTTATGAAACTATTTATTTATGGTTATCTTTTTCATGCTTACCAAAGTAATCTGCTGCTGCGATTATTACATGCTTTAGCTTAATAATTACATTTAGAAGCCAGCCTTTTCATTAAGTGTTGTCGGGGGAAGTCATGAAATTATTTCTTGATGAAATAAAGCAACATTGAATTGATTAATTGGTTAATGAGGACACATTCAGGTTGGCGAATGGGTTGCCTTCCTGCATACAGCGGTAATGGCAACAGTAGTAATGTGTTGTGTTCAAAACCCAGCTTGCACTGCCATAAGCACCCCTGGGAAGGAGTGCTGCATAAAAATGGTTAACAAGAAGCACCTCTGAGGCTATGCATATGGTGCTACATAAATGAACTACATTTACATTTACATATCTTTAAAATGTTGGTGATTTTATTGCAGCCCATTTTCTCAATAATCTCTCAGCACAACCAACTGCATCCCATAGAAACGCAGACATACCTGAGTTTGAAAGATTCATATTTAAGCAAGCCGGTAATGAGATTTTGTTGTCCTTTTAGACCTCCTCTTAAATTTTTAACATTAGTTCTGCTTCAGCCAAAATCTAGGACTTTCTTTTGGCTTGTTTGCAGAGGTTGTACCAATGCATAATCTAATGATATTGTTGTTAGAAATAATAATAATATCGTTGTTGTCATTTCACAGAAAGCAATGGCCTTTCTGAATGCTCATAGAGAAGAAGATGTTTACAGGATCATGATTGGAGCCACGTCTGCCTCCACTTGGGAGATCAGTTACCCCACAGAACAAAAGCTCATCAACGAGCTGAAGGGAATGCGCAACATGAGTTTTACTGTTGAGATTTCAATAACCAGGTGCTTTTCTTGTCTTATTTTGCACCTGCAGACTTCTGTTATGATGCATTATTTCTAAAAAGAATTTTGTAAATGCATAAGCTTTGGTTTAATGAGCTAGTATCATGTTATCAAGATATCTCTGTTATGTTAATGTTAATGATAAGTGCTAGTCATGCCAATCACATCCATTATAATTGTTTTTTATTATTACTGAATCAGAGAAGAGACACAGAGCAGCGGAATGGTCACCAACGTGGCACCAGTTGTTTTTGTGAGGAATTTGAACTCATCCAACGAAGAGGACAAGAAAGTTCTTCTGACGTTATCAAAGATGATCAAAGGATCCTATAACGAATCAGTGTTGGTTGTGCATTCATCCCATCTCACTGGTGTTCCATTTATCTTAGCATATTTACCTCTGACTTAGCTCTTTAAGTTGTGTGCCATGTATGCATACATTGCAAGCATTATTATTAATTGCATCTTTGCTAGAATAGTGATCATGAAATTACAAATCCAAATTCATATAAAAAACGGAGCCAAAATTGTTTTCAACAGCGTGGTGCCGAGGCTGTTTCCTCGTTACTTGACTGTCCCATCGAGGAGGAAGATAAACGAGACGGGAGTTTTGGAATACGGTGAGCGGCTGCTTTTCTCTTGTTGATGATTTACAATGTTTGAAAATTTTGTGCTTAATTTTTTTTGCTGAACAGAGTGGAGGTCCATAAAACTGTCCCTCCATCAAAAAAGAGACGACAGGTCACGATGGTGGGAAATGAAGGAGAATTGTTCCGAGCCTCCGAAAGACGACTTGCTCGACGGGCTCGTGTGCGGTTCCGGCGACGGGTCCATGATCGTGGTGTTCAGCGAGAGAGTTCCGACGGGAGTCTTCACCCTCGTGAATAATTACGGAGTCATCGGACTCTACGTGTCCGTGATTCTCGTCATCGGTCGTTTCGTGAGGATGCAGTCTGTGGGCAACATCCAGACGATCATGTTCAACAACCTCCCCTACGTTGAACGTCTGTACCTGCTCTGCATGGACATATATCTCGTCAGACAGGCCAGAGAGTTTGCCTTCGAGGAGCTGCTATTTGCCAAACTCAATTTCCTGTACAGATCGACGGAAACCATGATCGCATGGACGAGGCATCCGAAGCCAAAGAGTGAATAATCCAATGAGCGCTGTTTGTTTGTTCTAGCAATCTTGCCTGACTGCTCTCTCAACAATTTTGAAGTATCTTCATCCTTTCCTTAGGGTGCAGTTTTGTCATTAAGACCACTGCTTGCTTATTTATTTGTTTACTGTAAAATGCAATTTTCAATGGTGAGATGTTCTTGCTGACCTTTTTGAATTTTGTTTACTTCCTTTTTAAGCTTTATAAATTTCATTTTTCCTGTTCACAGGCTCTTTTGCTCTCGTTTGGGATTTGTTTGCCTCTTAAAAAATGCCAAAACATGACTTGCTTTTGTTCCAGAAAGTTTAAAATTTTTTTTTTGGATTGGCTACAATTGGCACAAATGCGGAGTATAATAAGGGCTGTAAGTAGACAATTGTATTTATTGATTGATTTTTACCGACTGATGCGCTCGTGTTGTGAATGTCTTTACTTGACACTCAGTGTATCACTACATCTATGACGGATTAAAGCTGAATCACACATTGGCTTCATCATGTTGCCCACTTCGTTTGTGAGTTTAACAACCATATCACACCTTGGATGTTTTTACTAAAATAAAAAAATCCTTCACGTTCAAGCTACAGTATCAGTCATTCATTGTCCCTGGTTATTTTCATCCATAAACATATCAAATTGAAACTGTTGCACTTTCATAAAATTTCACACTACCAGCTCAAAGGAGGTAAAATTCATCATGTTCCAGCATAAAAATACCAGCAATGCAACTGCGCGCTTTTCTTCCAATTAGATATAGATACATACATACATGCATGCCTGATAACCTAGACATGTTTCTCAAGGCTTCAATGTTTTTGTCACTTTTTTTGAGGCTGGTAAAGGTCCAATAATATGGCATAATGTCACCCCAATTGAAGCATTCTTACAGGTCTTGTGATGTATTGTTGATTTAACTTGCATCTTTACTTGTCATTGGTATGGCAAATTATTCTTTTCTGCTACAAAAAGACTCCCTTCGTTCCCAATTATCTACAGCAATTGATGCATGCATCAGACAAGCATCTTCACAAGCAATAATTTTCAAGGGTTCAAGAATGTTAATGGCTAATTTTTGGTATTTAGGGTGCCTTCCCAATGATTTGACCATATCTGGAACATCAGACTACACCACAGAGGATCCTACCTTCTCTCAGCACAGATTTTGTTGAATGTATTTTCAATCTCTTTGTGTCAATATGCTTTAAAAAATCTGTATAGGAGTTGCTCAATTTTTGTTAATAGGTTTTTGTCTTGACAATGAAAGCTTGCAAATTATATTGGGGTTAAACAATCAGTTATTCACTAATCGTGCTTTAGGATACTAGTCCGATTTCTGTTGCCCTTCATAGCTTTATGGTATTTGTGAATTATATTACTTATCCAGTCTTAATAAAAAGTTTCTCTTGCTTTTCAAATTTTATTGAAAGAAACTGAACTTCTTAAGTCCAAGTTGCTTGTTTAATAATCCCAACATTACTTTCAAAGAAAAGGGTAACAAATGAATGAAATGAATAATCGTGCAATTGCTGTTTGCAGAAACTTAACTATAAACGCATTGCAAATTTTGTCTACTAGCATCATATTCAAATAATAAACTTGGTGCAAAGGTGATGACTGGTGATTTGTCAATTGATGTCATCAGAGTTTCTTTTGTGCAGCTGGAAGCATGGGGAAAGTTTTGGTCTTGAGAGACTCTATCTCTTCTTTGAGAGATTTAATTTCTTTGAGTTGGTTCTTTGCCAGTTCCAACAACTTGCTCTTTTTGACGATGCTTCTGTGTCTCTTCAATTTTTCTGACTTTGCCATCCCACTTTTCTCAACTGGCAAGACATTTTGTTCTCTGCTTTAGAGCTAATAATGATTTACCCAGCAAAAGCAAAAACTCAAAACCCCTGCAGGAGCTGTTGTCCTGTATTGAGCTGCAGTTCAGATATATTAGAATGGGAATAAATATGCGTTTCTGGGTTCATCTAGTTGCTTAATTGGTGTTGTATCAGCTTACTCTAAGATTTTGCTAAAGAAATTCAATATTTTGTCATTTTTGAAGGGAGATTTTTATAAGATCCCTAATGTTTTAAACTCTAGATTTTAGGAACTTCTGTATCTAAATAGCATTTTAATGATGCTGGCTTAATAATTGAATTACTAACCAACAACATCCCGGATGTGCTTTCTTTCAAGGATGGTGTCGTTGAGTTGCTTAAGATCCTCAGTCATTTTATTATTCTGATCTTGGATGTTTTGTATGGATTGCTCCACTGTTGCCAGTTTTTCATTCATGGACTCCACTTTCTTCTTGTGGAACTGAGACAAATATTCCATTCATTAATTGAATTAGATGTCTTTGTAAGAGGACTTACATGGTTGTAATTTAAAAATAAGTGACCATTGGAAAGCTGCTTGGATTAAAATATAATAAAACATCATAAATGGGAAATCTAATGAATTCTTTGGGAAACTGATGGAATTGGAACTTAAAATATTCAAGAAAATTGAGATAGAACTAAATTTCAAAGTGCTTGAAGATGGTTTTCATGCTGACAGGATTTATGACATTTGATTTCATTGTTTGGTTGGAGTTTTGTATTTTTCTCGCTTTTCATATTGTACATTATGAGATCTGGCAAGGTGTTCATCCATGCATTATACAATAATAATATAACATAATATAATAAAATAATAATTATTAGTAATAATATTATTATTATTGTTATTATTATTAATTATAATGATATTATTAATATAATATAATGATATTATAATTAATAAAATAAAAAATTATTATTATATTATTTTATCATCATTATTATTAGTTTTAAATTATTATAATTATAATTATTATTATCTTACATTTAGAATCTGAAATGTCACTAATTTCAGTGGAATTTAAGTGCTTGAAGCTATTTTGAAAAAAAGGTCAATAGCCAAAAAGTTCAAAATTGTTGTTAAAATAAAATTGAAACTGAATTGAACTGACAACAACAGAAAGATTCTCAAAGATTCAACAGAAAGATGAGGTTCTCAAAGAATTACGAACGACGACCACCTCCTTTGTGAGATTTATGGTTTTCTCCAACGTCAGAACTTCCTGGTTTTTGAGCTCATCATAATTCTCCTTATTAAGAAACTGCAAAACACATCAAAAATTTATTTAATTTCAAACACACCTCTAGCACACAATTTCTGTGTGCATTTTACTTACAAATAGAACTTCTTTTGTGACTTTAAAGTTAGCAATATCTTTCATTTTGTTTTTTAAATCTTGAAGTTCCATCTCCATTTTTTTATGTTCCCTAACAACAAAATTAAACTTTAACAGAGATAAAGTTAGTTAAACTGCATCAACACTAAAAAAAAAACTCGCCACTCAAGTTGAGATATCTCTTTCTTGAAAGATTTGCTTTCAATCATTGTGGCAATCTTATTTTCACCAAGAGCCTCAAGAAAACACAGAACAAGCTTTTAAGTAAATTCATTGCATACCCCATTGCAATGACATTCACTACCTTGATGCTCTTGTTAAGTTCTTCCACAACTTCCCTGTGCAACAGAAGACTGGTGCGATAAATTGGAAGGAAGTCCGTAATTTCCACCTCCACCTGACCCTGTTTAAGAAGCAGCTGGACTTCAAGATTTCTATATAAATGGTGTCGTGATAAATTCAGCCTGAAAAGTTTTATGTGGTTTAGTTACATATTATATATTATATATATATATATATATTGGTAATAATATATATTAGTAAATTATTGTAGAAACAATTGCCCAACTGATTGATATTGTTAAAGACATCTTCAATTTTTTGCTTGGCTCTGTCAGCTGTTGACTGCAATGATGCAACACGACTCTGCAAGGAGATGATCTGTGAAGCTTCATTTTTAAGCTGAAAAGAAGAGAAAAAGCATTATTCCTTCTGTCTTACATGAATTGTGATTGATTGTTAATTGATGAAATAATTGAATTCTTCATTGTTATTGTTAAGCATTTATAAAAATGATGACGACGACGACGACGACGACGACAACATCAACAACAATAATAATAATAATAATAAATAATATATGAGGCATATATAGATAAACAATGCCAAACCATTAATTCCTTGATCACTTTTTCATGCCTGTAATGACACAACTGATCCCAGAAGATAGGATTGAGACCTTCAGGCATGTTCTTGCTGCTGTCCAGTTCGGCCATGAGATTTGTGACATAAGAGATGCAATCTTCATTCACACAGCTGACTCCTTGTATTGATATCACACCCAAACTCTCTTTGCTTTCTTCAGCAACTCTGGTTTTCACCTTCCTGTATTTAAAAAAAAAACATGAGATTTCACATAGATAATATTTGCATGAATAGCCTCATAGCTGCCTAAAGAATTGCAACATTACTTTGGTCTCTTTTTGTAGTGTTTGAAGAGGGGTTCCACAAAGTTGTGAGGCACTTCATGGAATTCCTTTTTAAACATTCTTTCATGCAACTTGTCCTCCTCAATATGTGTCTCATAAACACTCTGAGCTTCATCAAGATTCTTCTTAGCTTGCATTACTGACATAAGTTTCTGGTTCTAATTTTAAGTTTAATTAAATATTGCTTCGATTACATCATTGACTTGCAGGCTCTTAAAGCAAAGTCCTCACCGATTTCTCTTTGGCATTTTCCAATTGGATCACCAGTTGACTTTCCTTAAGATTCAGCTGTTCCTCAAGCAGGATGGAATGCCTCAGCCTAAATAGCATGAGCTCCTCCTTATTAAAACAAATAAAAGACTAGTTCATAATAAAACATAAGCACTATGATAATGATAATGATAATGATAATAATAAACATTTTAAATTATTTCCCAGAACTACCAACAACCTGATAGATTGCAGACTGGACGAGGATTTTCCTGGTTATCAATTGGCTCAGCTTAACGTCAAATTCCTGCATGGTGTCGGAGACAAATGCTTGCAGTTTCTTCAGTTCCACTTCTTGGAACTGGGGAAGTTTAAAAATATGAACAAATGTAAATTATATTACTAAATTGTATTATTACGATATAATGTGTATTTTATAGTATTATGTGTTTGTTTTTAATGTTTGGCATGGTGCTAATAAAATAAAGCATCATTGAAAACATTATGAGAAGAGATTTGTTCACTTTCTTGAATTTCTCTCTCTCTTCTTCAAGGAATTTTATCTGGGCCCTGTATTCAATGGCAATTGTTTTCTCTTCATCTGTCCATTTATCTTCAACTTTCTCCAACATGAAAGCTGGAACAGGAATCTCCTGATACAATTTCAACAAACAGTCTTCATAAATGCATGCAAATAAATGCAAACTCTGAGACAAAAATATGAAACCTTTTTCAGTTCATCCTCCTTTTTAATTTCAAGAACTCCTCCCATCATCATCTCGAGTCCTCGCTCTCTCCAGTTATCTTTCTTTTCTCTCAATTTTCTCTCCTCATCGATTTTTTTCTCCTCCTCTTGCTTCTTCCATTCCTCTGGAGTCAAAAACTTCTCAACCCTTACCTGATTTAATTAATTTATTTGAAAAATATACACTTTTGTTTTTGGTTCTTTTAGAATCAATAGGTTTGTTGAAAACAATAAAGTTTCAGTGAAAATCAAATTTGAAATATGGTGAATTCAATCATTTTCACTCTATTTGCAACATAAAGTATATACTACATATGTGAAACCAAATATATCATAACAAAACAAGTGAGAAACTAAATTGATAGAAAGTTTTGATTAAAATCTCACAGGAGCATATAAAATATATGCTCGGAGCTTCTTGAATAGATCTGTCGATGTCTGTTGATCGATCTGATTGGATGCGACAACAAGAAGTCGGTCTAAATGACACTTTATAATTATATTCCAGGAATTTGAGCACCGATGTTACATATCTCAATAAAACTCAATAAAAATATCAAATATAACACATAAATGTCTCACAAGATATCAGCAACAAGTTAAATTTTTAAGTTACCTCTTCATCCGATGTAAAGAAGAGCATCTCAGGCTTTTCATAGGTGCTGAGATCAGGATCAACAACAATCTCACTCAGGTTGATGTCCTTCATGATTTTTCTGATCCTCTGGTTTTTCTCCTTGATGCTCAAAATATTCTTCCCTTTCAATGCAAGCATTGCATCAAAATCTTTGTTGAAGGCCACTTTAATTCTGTGTATTGAATCCTGGATACAACAAAGAAGTGCAGCTGTTTGTTTAGCTTGAAGATTATTTGAAGCTTGAAGATTGATTTGTGACATTAAGCTTAAGTTGAAACTTCTACATTATTAGTATATTACTAATAAATATTACGTCAGCACACAACATCAACATCTTACTTTTAATAAAACAATCTGTTTGATCTTTTGATGTTTTGTGCACAATTCAAACTGGTTGTAAAACAAGTCACTCTCTCCTCCGAAGAGACTCCCTTCATAAATATTCATAAGATGTCCATTTTCATCGCAGTTATAAAGAATTATAAAATATAACAAATTACTAAATGGATAACATTAATTATTGGACATCATTTCTCCATTAGTTTTTTAAATTATAAACTATTAGTTGACACTTGAAAATAGATATTTGTATTAATTAAAGATCCAAAAGTAAACAAATCACCTAGACTTCCACTCAGTGCATTGTGAGACCTCCTCTCAAACACATTGTCATCCTTTTCATAATCATCCTCACTTTTCTAAAATAAATAAACTCA
Source organism: Hirudo medicinalis (assembly GCA_011800805.1). Lineage (NCBI taxonomy): Eukaryota > Metazoa > Annelida > Clitellata > Hirudinida > Hirudinidae > Hirudo > Hirudo medicinalis. The sequence goes on from MPNW01000067.1 coordinate 158,867, forward strand.
TAACACTTCAATGCCTTGGCCATGATTGAAAGTTATTTAACTTAACAATAATGTCAATTTACAAATTTGCAAATAGTAAGACTTTAAAGACATTTTTCTTTAGCTTTCATCATTTAGGCAAATAAAATAGAAAATTCTTAATAACTGCTGGATGATTGATTGCCTAGGTTCATATTTTTTGAGAGAAATTGCCTCATTTTGAGATCATGATGAAAAAGAAAATTCTTACATCACTGTGTTTTGACTTCTTGAGAAGGAGAGCATTTTCTCCAATTTTTAATCTCATCTGGAATCAATGCATGAAAATTTGACTTCAATTTATTCAACCAATGCCTTCAAAAAACTTGCATGTTGTTCTGCAATTTCCACTCTTCTGTGCGCAGAAACAATCTCCAGTTCACGAATTTCTTCATTGCTTCTTTCTCTCAGGGGATAATTGTGGACCAGAGAATCAGAAAGGAATGCCTATTAGAAAGACATTGAATGAGCATTCTATTTATGATAGCCTTGGGTTAGTAATATCTTTGTAATAAAAAATGGCTTGCATATTTTTAATTTTTTAGTGGAAAGCATTACCTTTAAAATTATCTGGTTTATTATTAATATTATTATTTTAGATAATGTGTTATTACATTGTGCAGGTTGGTTGAATGAGTTGCGTTCCTGCATGTGGCTGTAATGGCAACAGTCGTAATGTGTCGTGTTCGAAACCCAGCTTGCACTGTCACAACTGCCCTTGGGAAGGAACGCTATATAAATGATTATCAAGAAGCGTCTCTGACACTATGCATATGGCGCTATATAAATGAACTATATTTACATTTACATTTATTTACATAGAATACATTCAAGTGAATGCTTTCCTGAAGAGTGTTGTTTTTTCAATGGCTGTTTCACAAAACAATTCGGCTGACCTTGATACCTCTTCCCTTGACATGCATCTCATCCCAGCACTCCTTCTTTATGATGTTCACTAGTCGTTTCTTATGCTTGTTTTGTTGCTCCCTTTCATCTTTCATCTGATGAGATTTAATCCATTCAATAATTTGGGTTTAGTGAGACAATTTGACTGAAAGAGCTGTGTTTATTTATAAGATTAAATTAAATTCTAGGCAAGATCAAATTTGACTTTGTTGGGTCTAGTTCCTCCTAAGCTATCCTAATATTACAAATTTTCATCACATAAATAATAATAATAATGATGATGATGATGATGATGATGATGATGATGATGATGATGGTAATGATAACGATAATAATAATAATAATAATAATAATAATAATAATAATAATAATAATAATAATAATAATAATAATAATAATAATAATAATAATAATAATAATAATAATAATAATAATAATAATAATAATAATAATAATAATAATAATAATAATAATAATAACAATAAGATTGATAGTTCATTTATATGGTGCTTTGGTTCTCAGTTTATTTCTATCCTGAAGAGATGAGTCTTCAGCTGATGCTTGAAGAACTCAATTGTTGGTTGAGAGCGAATGATGGGGGAAAGTCGTTCCAGATAGGCAAGGCATAATAGAAGCCTCAATTGATGATGGACGATCTATGGACTGGTTGGTGTAAATGAATTGTGGAGGATGAACAAAGGTGGTCAGGAATGAGACAGTTTAGGATGGGTTGGATGTAGCTAGAGTGTGACAGGTGATGATAGATATTTTAAAGTTGATGCAAAGATGTATGGGAAACCATTGCAGTTGCATCAGGCATTCAGTGGTTCTATCATCCTAACAATTACATATTCAACAATATCTGACATTTACAAACATTTTATAATAATATTTTCAAAATTGTTTGAGGTTTTATTAAATAACCTTTTGGACTTCGGCCTCAAAGATAGCTTGAGAAAGTTTCTGTTCCTCAACATCAAGATCAAATTCACGGAGTGGAATTTTCTCAAGTCCTTCCAATTCTTCATTCTCCTTCATCATTTTCTTCAACTAATTTGGATTATAATAATTACAAGCAATCTTTACATTAAAGCAACATTCTCAATATTTGGCTTTGTTAATCTTACAAATCCTATCTTTGGTATTAGCTAATTTTAATTCCTACCTGTCTCCTCAGATGTGTGATTCTGGTCCTCAGGAGCATCTTGAAATTACTGCAAATAAACTCTTCATCTTCCAGGGCCTGGCAGATAGGTGATCAAATTAAATGTTATACTTGCATTGTATTGGATTGCATTTAGCCAATCTTTTGAGTACTTACATATCTGAACAAGTTACGATGGCACTACAATTACCCGGCCATTTGTACAGGCTGGGTTGCTGAACAATAGAATTGCATTATGTTTAATAACAACAAATTTGTAAGGCGCCATATGCATAGCATCAGAGGTGCCTGATGCATTATTGGTGCTGATGCTATTACAGGAGAGAAGCCAGGAAAACACAGAAACATGTTACGCTTTTTGGCAACAACGATAATGCGACACCAACGTGATAGATCTACAAATGTTTGCAATCATGCTTTGTGATGAGCACAGTGGCTCTGTAGACATGTGGCTATATAAATTGAATAATTGCTATTCCTTAAATTTGAGCCTAACTCCAACCTCCAAACATCTTTTGTTGAACCATGGCATGGCAGGATCTGGCCTTGGAACATTAGGTGAGTATATTTCATCATTCTGGATAGCTTTTTTGATTTCTTGCACAACTTGAATTTTGTCTACAGTGTGCTATTAAGAAATGGTTAATTAAAACATTTGATGCAGAATTTTTAAAGATCTGAAAAGGTAGTGTCCTAATATCTCAATAGCAGATTCATAGATGCAGTGCAAATATGCCATGTGGATACATTTATAAATAACTCGTAAATCAATCACATTTTCATGTCATAAAACAAGGCAATTATGAGAAATTTTAAATTTGCTGTTTGGGTTAATTGTCTAAGTACAATTTTCAAAGTTTATTGGAAAATCAAACTTGTTAAAAAAGTTAAGTTTAATTTAATGCTAGTTTTTCAACGTTTTTTCTCTAAACTTTAAGATTTGAATTGGATGCCATTGATATTGCAAAATCAAAACAACTTTTAAATAAAAAAAAAACTTCTGAAGTAAGCTCTAGCAATTTGAACTGATGTTATCGAAATTATCAATAAATTTATCCCAACCAAGTTTGGATCAATGTCTGTTAAGTCTTCAGATGAAAGGGAAACAAGCCTTCCAAACTCCATTTGCTCGTTGTGCCGATTTTGTTTCATTGAATGTATTAAAGAGGCTTGGGTTTTTGTCGAAGGAAAAAAATCACCTTCATTGTTTCTCATTCCTCTGCAAAGTAACACATCAAATCTTAGCTGGGATCCTCTCACCATTTAGACCATTTTTATCACAAAGTTAACTGACAATTCAATGCAGCAGAAAATCTTGCTATATCCTGAGCATATTACATACTGGCTGCCAAGTGACATAGCCATGGCATTTATACCATTGCTCCAAAAATTAATACAAGATACAGACCACAGAACCTCCTGCAAATAAAAGTAATATTTACTATGTAGTAAAATGTAAAGAATTAGTTTTATTTCTTTAATTGTTAAAAAGCATTTCTATCCAACATTTCTTCACTGTAAATTCTAATCAATCAATAGATTTAGAATATGACCTTAAAGCTCTAAAAAGGTTAAGTCAACAATAAGTTCAAAGATATCAATTCTTACAGTAGATTCCACATCAAAAATTTTGAATGAACCATCTTGTCCACAGGAGAACATTAATTGTTCATCAAATGACAACCCCAAACTAGTTCCTAATAGCTTATGACTTCCATATCTTTTCCATTCTCGTAACTCAGACACATACTCCTCTTCCTGTAAAATGTAGCAAATTTAACAGCATTAAACTTACTTCGAACAGATTGTAAAATCATACTTTGATTTCTGGGAAAGTGAACTGAGTGAAAACTATGCTCTCCTTTTTCTCTTTCAAAGTTGAGATCTGGATCAGTAATTATAAAATAAAAGCCAAAAACATTGTCACTAATTAATTGAATTTTAAAACAGAACAAAACCATGTAAAGGTTTTCTCACTTTTCGGCGCTGCACGTTAACACTGACTCTTCTTGACTTCATAGATTCTGTCATTATAGCCTAGAATGAAACAGTCAACTAAAGAGATACATTTTCCTGAATTTAAATACAAAATAAGCCAACCATAGTCTCTCTCCTGGGAAGATGCTCACTAGGCTTTGGTGATAAAGGAGCCATATCTACCTCTTCATCATATTGAGTTGTATCAACTTCAGATGAACCAGAAGTTTTATAGGATGTCTAATTGTAGATAAATCGAGATTTATAAAAATCAATAAGAGCAATAATTGACATATGAAACTAGTAGGCACTAATTAAGTCTAGTATTTCAAAAATTGTGATTTTAAAACACAAACCTTTAAACTGTCATAATTGTCTACTTTGTAGCTTATTATGGAGGAGTTTGTATGAAAGAATACAACTTTATCCAAACCCAAGACTGTCAAATCAATTGCAGGACTGGGTAGTGGACAAGTTACCTTGTTTGTCATTTCATTCTTGAATTTATATAGTTTGGTCAGCATGTAGTCAGGCTCTTGAAAATTAATTGTAATTGCAAACACCACATTCAGAAGCAACCATTTCTAACTCACTCTTTGAAAGCCAATCTTTATCATAGGATGAGAGAGTGATGTATTGCTGGTTTCCACTTTCACTCAATATTCCTAGGCTGTATTTTTTTTCTGTCTCAAAAGTTGATAGAGCTTTTACATCTCCTCCAACTTCTAAAATATTCCGATTAGGTAAATTAGAAATTTAGAAATCCTTGTCGAATAATTTAAAGTAGAACACACAACAAGAAAGCAAAAGACAAACCAAGATATCCAATAGTAGTGAAATTTTGTGATGGAATCCCGTTGTTAATAAATACATGGCCATCCTCATAACCAACCACAAAATATTTTCCACCTTTAAAGAATCTATAAAATTTTGTTAATAAAAATGTAAGCAACTGAGCATTTGTCAAAGAAAATTTAAGAGCTAATCAAAATGTCAAAATAAAATTTACTTGATACTTTTAACAGGCAATACATGAATTTTTAGCACAATCAACCATTTTGGGTCATCAAAGTTCACAAAAAGACCCAAATATACATATCCAGAGGTGGTTCCAACTGCCACCAAATTCAGGAGACCACTCACACCCATTGATGTCACCTGCGGATGAAATTTAATACTGCTGACATTTCAAGATCACCAGAGATTAAAGAAATTCTGACGTTGGTTCTTGCTTTTACTCTGAGGCTGGATAATAAAGCTCCATCAGAATTCCAAACATTCAACAGCCCTGAACTTTTCAGAGTCTGATGAATAATGAAGTTAATCATAACCTGACATTTGATTCACAGTTCAATTTAACAGTTTTAAATTAATTTCCATAACTTAAGTTTCTGAATACAAAACTCACGTTGACCAATGAGAAACTAAATTTCAACATGCAATTTTAATTTTTACTAGGCACCACAAGAAACAAATACATTATAGCTAAATAATAAATACATTATAGCTAAATAATAAATACATTATAGTCAAATAATAAATACATTATAGCTAAATAATAAATACATTATAGCTAAAGTAATAAAATAAATATTTCTCTGAAAAGGACTTCAAAGACATGATCGATAACTTACTATGTAAGTTGGAGTAACAACGGGCAGTACTCCCATAGAAATGATGAAAGAATTCTCGAAGCTAAATAGTTCCATAATTTTTTTTGGGTTGTTCAAATAAGAATACAAAAGGCTTCCCTTAAATTTGGAAAGATATTTTTAAACTTTATAATTCTGTGCTATCAATTCAAACCACAATCTTCTAATGTTGGTATAAATCAAAACATATTTTATTTGAAGAGTATTGCATCTTTGAAATGCTATCCTAGTTTATAACAATGTATAAGTTATATATTGTTATTATAATGCACAATTTCAAATACTTTAAGTATAAGTTATTATAGTTATAGTTTTTATTATATATTACTTCTTCTGTGCCAATGTACATCTTTCCCTGTGCAGGAAGGAGAGTAATGCTTAATATTGTTTGATTCAGTGTCACCATGTCAATTAATTTGCACATGGCAATGCCCATCAACTCGTAGAATCTCAAAACTCCATCTTCACCTCCAATCACTAAAAGCTTCTTGTAAATAGCCATACTTTTAATGTGCTTGGAAGAAATTTCCAAACCAGATCCTACTTCTAAAGATGCTAAAGAAGAATGAATATGCATTTTTAAGTTCTTCTGATGCCCCGAATATGACCTAGTTCCAATTGTTAATATCATAACGATTCCACCAAAATTTATAAGTTTAAAGGGAAAAAAGTTTTTTGTGATTTAATGTGCTATCAAGAGGGTTGTGTTTTTGCATGACTTGTTAAGGCAACAGTTTGCACATGTTCACAACCTTGCTAGCATTGTTGCAAAGCACCTTTGGGAAGAGGTGCTACACAAATGGTTCAAGCACCTCTGATATTTAAGGCATCACACAAACAAATTAGTTTTCCATCTTTTATAAAATTAAGTAAATGCCTTGAAATACTAATTTTAGTATGGAAAATACTAAAGTTTATAAGTTTTAACCAATCCTAGATATGAATTTAGAACTTCCATAAATTTTAAGGAAACTTACAATCATCAAAGGTCAGAGGAACAACTGCATTTTTATCAACATTAACCTGAAGCAAATTGAAGCACTTGATACTTAATGTGTTTACAATAAATCTACAAAGTAAACTAAATTAAAACTCATTAACTCTAAAAATTTCTCCTTGTTGGCAACCAATGAAAAGTATTCCATCAGGCGACCAACATATTGTATTTGCAGTTGGTTTTGTTGCGGATTTTAAGTCTTCTTCAAATTCTTCTAGTTCTTCCCCCATCAAATTGACAATGCATGACCTGATAACGTAGTTGCATGTAAAGCGTGATCTAATGATGCATCAATTTGTGACATGATTCTACCTTGGAAGATTTAGCAATGATTGGATGAAATCATTGGTTGAATAACCAGACAAGGTCACATATTCTTCTAAGAGACTTTTCTCACCAGTCTTAATATTTGGCAATAAAATGTTCCTGCATTTCAAAAGAGTTAACATTAATCAATTTATATGCCAAAAAAATCTTGCACAAATAGAGTTAACCTTTTCATTACTGATTCACTTAAGGTCCAAATTGTCAATTCTTTGTCTGAACACATTGCTATCTGCTTCACATTCACGGGATTAAACATAAGAATGTAATTGTTACTATGAGCAACTTTACAGGAATACATCTTAATTCCTTCAGGAAATTTCCTATGAATAAATAACTTTTTAAATTAAATGTAGAACTATTTTAATATCACCTCACGTTTTGTTTAATGTGACTAACCAAATTATAAGCTCATCCATGGGAATTCCAGAGATGCTGGCAAGAAGATTTGCAGAAGAAAACTCAAGTGATGGATATCCTAATACTTCATTTTCTCCTTCAAAACAGAAAATAATCCCAAAATCATCATAAGCGTTGCACCATTCAAAACCAATGTACCTCTGAGCTCAGTCATAATATCAAAATTTGGATATTTAATTATGCAAATCTTGGCATTTGGAATGTTTTCTGAATAGGCAAAGATGGGCATAGTTTTATGGGTTGCAAAAGAACATATGCCATTCTCTACACTGGAAAAATAGATTTTTGTTCCATCTTCGCTAAAGAATTTGAGGTGATTGTCGCATTTGACGCATCCAACTCCATCCGCCATATATTCTATACGTTCGCCATCGTAAGAATTGATCCAACTGTTAATAAGTATACATGTTCTTAATAAAATGCAAACATTCCAAAATCTTAGGTGCTACTTTAAACTGGAAGAAGAGATGCTAGATTGCTCTTCTTTGCCAGTGGCTGGTAAATATTTAAAGAAAAGCCCATCAACATCCACATCATGAATAAATTTAAAATAAATATCTCACATAGTTTTTCATCGCTCATATTTATTCGAGGATCTCAGCCAAATTTTACAAAAAAAAAGAGTCCACAGACGTTGTTGTGGCAACAGACGCGAAAGTTTACATTTAAAATGTACGTTTGTACGTTATGAGGACGGTACATTCAAGCTGTTCGCTTCTAATGAATTGTTGAATTATTGCCTTGATGTTATTTTTTTTTATATAAATGCAAGCTTTAAGAATATTTCGTTTTTAATATCGATGGAGCAGTCCAAATGCCCTTAAGTGACTTCCTGGGGGAAGAGCAGGTGACAGCAGTGACAGCACATCCTTACTATCGCGCAAAGGCCTCTATATAAATGATTTTAATTTGAATCTTTCTTTTCTTTGTTATCTTGCTAGGCGGGCTCGCAGTTCGGTTGCTGGTCCCGGCATGCTATGGCCGTAGACCAACCGAATCTCTGTCTCCTAGTTCTTAAAATTACTTGTCATAAATTAGTTGTTAAATTCGATAAATTAATCTCGAGTCGAAAAGAAAGGAGCTAAACAACTACAATCCTAACGAATTGTAACGAGGGGAAGCTTAGTTCAAAAGTTACTCAACGAACAAATAAACTAAGTTTCTGGAATTTCGGGATGGGAGCATGAAATTTGCCAACCGAGAAGCATGACAATGTCTGGTAATATCTGATATGAGAAGTCGTCCATTAATTATGTCAACAAATTTAAGTTAAGTTACCTAAGATTTAAGTTAAGTTAAGTTTTGACACCCTCCATCCCCTTGTCAACAGCTGCCAAACTTTTAAAGACCCCCTATCAAAATTATGTCAAAAACTGACACCCCACATAAAAATGTTTTTACAAATTCTCAAATTCTAATTTGTATGTTGTAACATTTTGAGTATGCGATTACTTTACAAACGGTTAACATGAGGCGCTTCTAACGCTATGCACATGGCGCTATATACTGGAATTACATTTACATTTACATCAGTCAGAGCCGCTATGATTAGCCAGGAAAGGAGGAGAAAGGTGGAGCAAGACCGAGTCACGAAGGCAGTGATGCAATCACAGCAGGGTAAGTGGACAACGTGGGAAGACGTAACACAACGATCCCTTACCTGGAGCGATGTATGGAAGATGTCCCCGCTCCTGCTTGCCTTTCCGATAAGATCAGTATACGACTAGTTGCCCTCCAGGGACAATTTGCAGAGATGGGGTTTGGTGGAAGACGCCAAGTGCGGGCTCTATGGCGGAACCGAGACACTGCTTCATGTTCTCAGCAACTGCACATACATGCCCTTGCCAATGGTCATTATACATGGCGACATAACCAGGTCCTTCGAGAAGTGTGTGAGGCCGCAAAAGCAGCAGTTGCCAAAGCAAACGCGCTCACGATCATAAACTAGTGGAAGATTTATTTTTTGCGCGAGGGCTTCTCACACCTCTGAAAAAAGAGATGCCAAAGTCCCAGGAAAGACATTCTTGCTGAGGCAAACGACTGGACCGTCGCAGCCGACATAGATGGGATGAAGCACTACCTCTTTCCCATGGAGGTTGACGCAAGGGGCGTGGTCGGAAGGTCGACTTATGCATTCCTCACTAAGATTGGATTGTCTATCTGAGAAAGAACAAAGGCTATGACAAGGATGTCTGAGGCTACAGAAGCCACTGCATGAAATCCGTCGATCTCCGGTGTCAATGATTCACCAAATCGACGGGGCCAACTCCTCGGCCAAGAGATGCGGTATTGTCGGAAAATATGAGCCGGCCGCGGGCTCGCAAATCACTAAAAGACTACCATCCAAATGGAGTCGAATAAAAGCCCGTGGTCGAGTCCTGAAAATTTCTATCTCCCGACTGCCGCTAGAAAGAAAATTTAGGCCCCAGTTTGCATGTATTAAGTACACGGCATGAAGAAGCCACCGAGAGATTTCATGACCCCTGTTGGCAACTGGGGCTGACGCGATCGAGCCTCGCATAGTCGAAGGTTGCCGGCTTCCAAGCGGTGAAGTAATTGACATAAAGAAAGCCAATGAGAGCTTTCGTAGTCGCTCTAGTCCTGGCAGTAAGGATCGGCATAACAAGGCAGGCGAGAGCCTCGCATAACCGAGGATAGCATTAGGTCCGGAAGGTCAAAACCGACAGGGACATCCGGATGCGGCCCGCCCCCGAAAACGTAAGGAGAATCATAGAGCCGATATGTTTGAAGATGGGGGAAACTCCTCTGAGGATCCCTGTCGGAGCTCCAAGGCGGAGTATCAAGAAACATCGGTTAAAATTTATATTTTTTATCTTAAAAAATAACACTGTTGACGTCAACTAATCTTAAACTTTCCCCTCCCCTTGTCAAGAATTGTCAAACTTTTTCAACTCCCCCTACTTTGTTGACATAATTTATGGACGGCCCCTAAAGCTAATCTGATGTGAGATTGTCGGAAGTTTGGGACATCTTTGAGCTATCTAATGTCGTGACAAAAGCCTTTAGTAAGTCAAAACAATACAAAAAAGAAACTAATTGTACATAATTATGAAACTAATAAGTAGAATGATCTACAAGTACTTTTAACGAATCGTGAAATCAAAAACTTTGGGCATTTAAAATAACATGATTTATTCAAAGGGAAGTGATCAAGAATCAACCCAAATAAATGAACGTCAATTTCCAATTTCATCTTTGACATCAACTATGTCATTAATTATCTGCAAGTAAAAAAGAATGTATAAAAATATTTGTTTAATTGAAATTAATAAAATTGCATTCGTTGCAACATTACCGAATATTCGTTACAAAATGCGTTTCACCGACCGATCTTTCATGATGGCCACGACGGCGTCGTGAACGGTTATAAATATGTTGGCGTTTGTCATCTTTTCTAACTTCATTGATTTCTTCAGGTTTTCATACACGCCTTCTGAAATTAATAAAGCACTGCATATGATTAAAATGTTGCGGATTAAATCTTTGTTGAATTATATAAATAATGGAACTAACCTGTGCAAGACGCGAGACAGACAGTCACCTTCAAAGTTTTGGAATCAACTATAACCTGAAAAATGGCTTACATTTTGCTGAAAACTGTTATCTAGTAAAATATTGTAGTGCTTCTTATATGTTCATGGCAATGTGATCTGAGAACGTAATTTGCCTGCTTCAATTCGACCAAATAAGGTTTTATACGGACAAAGGATTGAACATTTTTCAAATTGTTAATTTATAGATGTGTTGCTTAACTGGCTTAGCTATTACCTGATTGATTGCTGCTATGCCATCGGCATCCATGAAGGAGATGAGGCCACAGTCAAGGATTAGATCCGTGAATGTAGTTCGATTGTAATTGTTCTTTGTCTGCGAAACAATTTAACTCCGCTTCTTCACGTTTTCGTTACTTTTTTATTTTTTGTCCTTAAATTGTGTGAGTAAACACAACAGCGACAAGGAAAATTAACACTCAGCTAGTAAATGAATTTGGTAGATCAAATTACTGTGATAGAAATGAATTCCGTAACGAATTGTTATGTGACATCCAAGTTGATTATCCAATTCGTGATTATCTGACTCACCTCTATCTCCTGCTTGGCGGGAATTTTTGCAGGACAGCAAGTCACAACGTCGCTGCTTACTTCGTACAAACTTTGTACTTTTTCCGTGAAGTAACCTGAGTTGGCGTAATAGAGAGGTGCAGCGAAACTAACGATTTTAATTCCTTCGACCTCTTTGGCCTGGCGTATGAATGTAAGAGTTAGAATGGATTCAAGCAATGCTTAAGGGTGCCTTCATTACGTTTGAGAATTGTTCAATGTCTTGGTAGCATTCAGTTCCTTGCACATTTCCGAGTGTCCGAATTTTAGGCCTGTCAATGATATTCCGTAGTTTTCATTTTTATAACAATGTTTTTATCATGGTAAAATAAGAACTTTGTCCTCCAAAGAACGGATAACAAGGCCACAACGAATCCAACGAGGAGTCCCAGTTCCACGTCTGACAAAATCACTGCCAAGCAGGTCACGACCCAGACTAACTGCGAATTTAATGTTAAAACATTATTGACTCTCTCAATAACATTTGATTTTATTTGTTATTACATGAATTATAAACTTTAAGTTTTGCTGTGAAGTTTTAATAAAAAGTTTTTTAACAGTTATTTATAGTTCTGTTTTGAGTGGTAAATTCAAAAATATTAAACTAACATAAACGACATTATCTAAAATAAATAAGTGAACTGTACCGCATCGTATTTAGAGACTTTAGTGAGATACTTCAAGTCCGTAACTTGCATAAAAATTCCCTTCAAATTTACGATGATTATGGCAGCGAGGACACACTGAAAAGAAGACCACGAACGATATGATTTCTGTATTAGAAATTTTCTCTATTGCTCAGTGTTAATCATTTATTTATTTTGTTTCACTTTTTAATAATACCTGAAATATATGCTTCAACTACTCAAAATCACAGCGAATGACTTGGTGCCAAAGTCTTTTTAAATATACTTCTTCATTTATACGATAACTGCATGAAACTCATAACATTTGAACTGAATGTTTATCTCATTGACATTACGTTTGGTAATTCCCTGAACAGTGGCCCCACAGCCAAGATGACCACGAGAAGGAGCATGCAAGAGATGAGACCAGCCACCTTCAAGGCACGAAGAATTTCAATTTATCAGATGAGATACATTTTATTTTAATTTTATTTTATTAAGGTCAAATAAGTCTAATGAAAACAACTAATCGGATAAATGTTATCAAACTAAGCAGTAAGGTTATAAGCATAATACCATATGATCTAATAAGGTAATAAGCATATATATAAGTAAATATGTTGTAAATTTATATTATGCTACAAAATTAAAAAGGAATTTTACTCCATTATACAAATGTAATCCCAATTCACCTGGGTTTTGCCTCCAGCAGAATATTGAACGTAGCTTCTGGAAAGAGATGCAGTGCCAACATAGCAATTGAGTGGGGCGCACACCATGTTTGTCACTCCATAAGCCAATAACTCCTGGTTGGAATCAACTTCGTATTTTTGCAGGTTTGAAAAGAGCTTTACCATCGATATGCTGATGATGAAAGAAACCAGAGCAATCATCAAGGCATCGACAAACTTGCCTGGCATGACGGAAAAGTTGGGTATTTGAGGAGATGGAAAGCTACAACATCAGAGTCCATTTATTAGCTAACATTTGCTCTTGCTGCAGTTTGAATTTACACATATGATTAGAATTTTGATTGGAGAGTACATATATTTTAATTCACAAGAATTCCTTATTTTAAATGTTTCATTAAGTCGACTGAAACCAAACAATAATCAATCACCCTTGAGGAATGTGTCCAACCACTCTCATATTGAAAACCTCAGGGCTTGAGAACTTGAAGAAATACGAGATGGCAGTCCCCGCAATCAGCTGTTTTTTTTTAAATATAAAGTTTGGCCGATGTTTGAATGACATGTAATAATTGGCTATTCCGACTCACCAGCAGAAACTCAGAAGGCAGAGGCATCTTTATGTATGGTTTAACCCTTGGATTGATCCACTTTTGTGAGCAGTAGAGAATTACGCAACATATGAGACTCATGACCACAGCTGCAGGATTTGTTCTTCCAATTCTTTCAAAGAATCTTTTGTAGGTCTACCTTGGAAGCACTCACGAATAAATAAAAGTTTTTCTAAGTACATCTAAGTACTATATTTAAACAAACGAAATAACATGCCGCACATAGCCGAGAGTCAGAGGTCCTTCAAACCGGCCCGTTCGAACTGCAAAGACATGTTTTATTTGGCTTGTGAAGATGTGAACAGCAGCTCCTGTCGTTAAAGCCCTCGTTAAGGGTGATGACAGATAATTGGCCACCACACCGAATCGGAAAACGGCCAGAACAACCTATGATCATAGAATTAACTTGCATCTTTACTTGAAATAACAACTGAGGAGACAACTTACCTGAATTATGCCAACAAGAAAAGAGACTGAAATTATGGTTTCGACTTTGCACCTCTCCGCGTCAAATCCCACCGACGTAGTGTTACTTGTGTTCAGGTTAAAATAAGCATTCATAGTATCATTATCGCTTTCCACATCGCAGTCCGCCCTATTGACCACTGCCCCCAGCATCAAACTTACCACAGCAAAAGTTCCTTCAAAATTAAAATGAGTTTTACTTCATTACAAACTAAGCGAAATACTTCAAGTTGTTACCTATGGAAATGTGTTTTGATGTTCCGAGGAAAAAATAAACTATTACAGGAAAGAATGAAGTGTAAAGGCCGTACACTGGATCGATGTTTGCCAGCATTCCGTAAGCCATTCCTTCAGAAATCAAGGTCAGACAAGAGTCAAATTATTAGTGAATGACGATGCATAATGATTCAAGTCTTTGACCTACCTTGAGGGATGTGCATTATTCCTACGGTTAGACCAGACGCAATGTCACTGAGGAAATCGGAGAGCGTGTAAGTGCTTAAAATTCTGATGAATGGCAAAAAGTTCAAAATCTTTGCAAGGCAACATTGAGCGTTGATCGTGCAGAGGTCCTTGAGCTTCTCTTTGGCTTTCTCACGGAATGTCTTCTGTGGCTTATTGTAAGCTCCGTAAATATCGAAGAGAGAGCGAGTGTAAGGAGGTCGATTGATCTCAATAGTCGAGGAGCTTTTTCCATCCCACGTGTCCGTCATGACAGATCGGGATCTTAGTCAACAACTGCAATTGAGGAAATATCATTAATTATGAAAAAAAACAAAGCCTTACTTTTGTTTACACCAGTGAAAACTTTTAATCAACACAGACCAGACCAGTGTTCACTTAGCGCTCACTTTTGTGGATCCTTCACAAAGACGAGTTGAGGTCCCTAACGTGTGGAACACCTAAAGCAAAACCAGACTCTGAAGTGTCTCTTTTTATACCATGAAACTCGGTTCCTTTCCACATGATATTATACCTTAATTCTTGGAAAGCTTTCAGCCTTCTAATTCTTCCATTGAGAAATAAAATAAGTAGGAATGTGATCCTCTGCCTAATCAATTAAACGTAATTCGGGTATCATCTGTCGGTGATGAGTTGGTAATAGTCTCTTAAGTGACAATTTAAGAATTGATTTTGGAAGGCTTAAGCTTTTCTATTCTTTGGTCTGTTTCTGTGACCCAATGGTTTCGAGAGTATTAAATACACACTAATTCAAGTAATCGATCTGCTGTTTATCTATGCATTACCTTTAACCTCAAGGCCACATTATAGCATGTTTATTTTTATAAAAACTTTGAAAAGTAGATAATTTGGATAAACTACTTTAAAAACACTGCAACTGAAGTGGAATACAGGTAGTAGATGTTGAATAACATTTTCGCTGAAGAATTTTAATCTGTAAGCAAATTGTTTGAAATAAATTGTTTTATATTAGTACTGAGTTCCCCAATGCCGATTTGTATATTGAAAGAGCTTTACATGGTTCCTAAACACATTCACTGCGTCTTCAATTAAACTTACTTTCTTAATATATTTTCTTGGTTAATTTATTTTTAAAGAACTTTAATTTTATCAACACCAGGTAATTACTTATCTAAATTAATAACTTTAATAAAATTACCATTTTAGGGGCCATCTATAAATGACATCACGCATTATTCAAGCATTTGTGATGTGTAACGATATATATATATATATATATATGTGATGATATATGATAGATATATGTGCCGAGGGGAAGAGGGGAGCTTTAAAAAAATATGACGTCATATCAAGTGAAGATTTAAAAAAATAAATAAACAGAAGAAAAATTTGTTAATGCATGTTGAGTACAGGGATAGTTTGCCTGATCTTGACTGGACATAAGCTTGTCAAGGACATAAGCTAATTCATTCAGTATATATTGGAATTGAAATTCAGTCAAATGGTTTTGGAAACCGAGAAGATATTGGTTATTCGGGACCAACTTACATAGTAATCAGATCTGGTAAACATTCATCATCAGCGGCATTTAGTCATGGACTTGATTTTGAAAAAGTACTCAGTTTGATACCATTACAAAGTGTGATATTGATAGATTTGTCAAATCAGTTTTAAATGACAGTAAATGGTGGTCAAGATGAAATCCCTGGGTATCAAAAAGTAATTAAAACATTTTAATGAAGTTCATCATTTTTTGCATCATGATTTTGATGATGTAATTCTTGCAACCAACGCTCATGGAAGTGCCTTCAATAGAGTCGAAAGAAAGATGACCCCACCCAGCAAGCAACTCGGTTGATTTTACTGCATGACCACTACGGTAATTTGAATGAGAGGGGTCTCACTAGTGATACTGAGTTGGAAAAAGTAAATTTTAAGTTTGCAGGAACACATGGAACGGGGATTCGCATCCGAGTTGAGTTCCTCCCTGATGGAGGAGAACCTTGAGTTTAGGATGGCCATCCTGGCAGCTGCTTTGACAGACTTGTATAATTGCTTGGTGCGTTGACGAAGCTGGCAAGGGTACAAGCGCCGGCAGATTTTCTTGGCCTCGCTTGCCTCGAGAGCTGGTGTCCGACTTGAATGAATTGTTTCCTGACTTGAGCGTCTTCAGTATCAGAGTTGCAAAATAAAAGTTCTTCAGAGACGCGGAGAAGGTCTTGTTCAAAAGCTTCCCATTTGATACTTCTGAGGCGATGGCGATGGATGATACGGGTGTAGAGAGGAGGTAGACTTGAAAGTTGACTTGAAAGCTGAAAATAGCACAGTTGACATACGAATGACCTAGAGAATAATGTGTGCAAATTTCAAGTCGCTATCATCGTTTGGGAGGAGTTCGTGGGACAGACATGCACATGTATTTTCTGTTTTTATATTATAGATATTCGTTCTATCTCTACAAAACGTGATTTATCAGACACATCTTTTCCTTTACATAAATTGTAGTGACAGCCAGGATGTATTTCAGGCAATGTCATTCGGGGGGTGGCATTTCAGGAGTTTGGGAGGGGGTGCAATTTTTTTGTACCAAATACCAATTTGAAATCAAATAATTTGCTAGTTCAATAAAAGGATTTTAACTAACAACACTATACAAGCATATTAAAAATCAATCACAAGCTAAAGAAAAGAATTGTTGGAAAATGAAATTTTCAAAGAAATCTTATTCGCAGAGGTTTTTCAAACATTTTCTAGAGTGGTAGATTAATAAATCTTTAGTAGATTTAGTACTACTCTACCAGTACTAAAGATCTACTAGATAATAAGATTTCGATTTATAAATCTACTACTATAGAAAATCTTCCTTTGGAACTTTCAATGCTTATGATCATACAATGAGTTAAAGTTTCTGGTATCATTCTAATTCTTGCCTTTTTGAGTATCCTGTTCATTGTACTAAACGATCTCTCATGAGAGAGAGGCAGTTGTTACTGGAACAACAAGAAGGATTTCACAGAGCGCAACACCCCATATCAGCTTCCAATATTTTGATCAATGGGCTTACGTCTTCTTTGTATCTTCCGCAACTAACCATAAACTTTATGAAAAATGTAAAAGATTTCGAATCCGCAAGTACATTTTCTGCATTAAGAATTGGAAGTTGTTACAAAAATTTATGACTTCTTTGTCTTGTAGACCTGACTTTGATCGAAAGGTCTCAAATCAATATAATCCCAATCGATTTGTCATTAAATCTGTCTTCAATTTCTTTGATGACACTTTCGTAATACTTCTTCGTAGCTGTTAATCAAACTGCCTCCGCCCTTGGCTAGGAACTTTTGCTTTAGACAAAACTATCAAGCGGGCTATGGAAACTAGATGTAGTCGAGCAGACGCTGTAAATGTTGTGGTGAAGAAATTATCTGAAGTCGTCACTACCCTGGAGCAACTCACGGAAGAAGGAGGAATTTCAACCACAAGATCAGATGCATCTTTAATTCTCGACTCGATACTGTCGTTTTCGTTTCTTTCGTTTCTGATCCATTGGAAATCTGTTCTCACAGAAGTCAATGATGCCCAGAAGTATCTTCAAGCAAAAGGGCTGGCTCTGCAACAAAGTTCTGTCAAGCTCGAACCGAACCTAGCTCTTACAATAGTCATTACAACAATAAAATTACTTGTCATAACTTTTGTTCAGTTCGATAAACTAATCTCGCGTCAAAAAGAAAGGAGCAACTACAAAATGATAGTCAAATCCAAACGAAATAACTTTTGTTAAATTCGCCATTTTACTTAATCGATGAAAGACTTTTTGGTGTTTATTATTTATTTATTTATTTGATTAAAGTCCGTTGCATAACTAAGATCATTTGGACTTTTTAATGCCTTAAAATGCCCATTATATACTCGGTCCAATGTAGATAAAAAGTGCATTTTAAGAAAAATTCTTTAATTTAAAATTTGAATTAAAAATTAATTTTAAATTTCACATCAAACAGTGGAATTTATTCAAATTTTGACATTATGTCACTTTATCACATGTAAAACATCCAATTACGCAAATAGTATTTGAGGTCCAAGTACCTGAAATCGGTACTCGAGTTCAAGTACTCCAGGTCTGGTATCAGGCCAGTGAGAAAGGACCAAAATTGAATAACGTCATTTATGGACAGCCCCTAACTAAAAGAATTAGGCTATTGGAGAAGAACGTGACTTGATCCGTTCCCCATTTTCTTCATCTCCACAATCTTTACATTCAATCAGCTACCTTTTGTTCTCGCACAGTCATTGCTGTTCAAATGTTGAGAGCATTCTCTAATGACATTAGCACATCAGGATGCCACAGACCATGAAGCATGTACCTTATTTTGTCTTGGTGTTCAATGGAGTCAGCGCCATTTATTTTTTTACATGATTTTCTTTATTGTAGTTCCATTTAACGTCACCTTTTAACATAACCTTGCTGCCACACAAAATGTTTCTAACATCGAGCCTGTTGGAAGAGCTGCCTTATTTTCCCTATCTTCCACCAATAATATACAAAGTATAGTGATCGCTTGCACACATCTCTATAACTACTTCAAGCGAGATAAAGCTAAGATTTCGAGATCTGAAAATCACAAGCCAGATTTAATTTATTCTGTTTTTCATTGTCAAATTTCTAAGTCCTAAGAAGAAAGTTTCTGATAACTGATGTTCTGATTATCTTATGTCCCTGTATAAGCTATGCGACAGAGCAAGCAATGCCACACAGCTCAATAATTTGTCGATCACAAGACAAATCACTTCGTAATGGATTTGTGCAAATTACAAAAAAAGTAAAATTTACCATTACAAAAACAACCTTAATGAAATTTTAATATTTCTTGTGCTTACAAACATGATATGCCTGTATAATTTCAACACAATGTTTTGAAGCTACAAAATCACAACATTGCAAAAATAAAGGTCTGAATCATAAACAAGACGATATAAATTAAACATTAAATGATGTCCTTAGTCACTTTCAAGCAGAAAGTTCATACTGCCCTTCTGAAGCATTTGAAGTTACATGTCAGAGTATGACAACAAACAAATACATATTTATGTACAAGTTAAAAATATACAAGTTTTAAAATGATGAAACTTGATTGTGCAATAAAAGAAAAGTGATGCAGGCAGAAGAAAGCACTATCACTCACATGCTGCTGTTTATTGAGCATAAAGCACTAAAAATCTTATGTGTGTGTTTTCAATGACTCAATCTTCACATAATAATTCATAGAGTCAATATGTAACAAAATTCAATGATTAGGCTTGCATCAATAACAATTTAGACACAATTTAAATAGAAATACCAGTATAAATCATTTACTTATACATATAGATATATATTGAATATTATAAACCAAAGTTTCTAAGAAGGCACTTGCTTTAGCTCAATTACATTTAGAGACCAAATCTCCACATTTTTCTGAAGAAACTTGGACCATGCCACCAACCCCTGCAAAATGAGCCTTAACTCAGTAATTTGAGATGTTATTGCAACAAAAATCTATAAGTTGCTAAAATGATTGAAACTCTTACAAATGATTTTTTAATTCTAAAGTCCACAAATATGCAATTAAAAATGTCATTAATATTATACGTAGCAACAAATGTTTTATGAGGATGATCTTAGAATTTAAATGAGGAGTATCCCTAGAAGAATCATTTGGTCTTGTTAAACAACAATGTTAATATACTACGTAACAACATCTTTTAAATCATATTAATTTAGAATGTTTTAATCATATTTGCTACCAACTTGACCATCAGCTTCCAGTAAATGATGGGCATTATGTGGGCCTTCAAGAAGAACATTGAAAACCTCGGCTTTGTTTGGTCAAATGGAAAAGTCTCCAGAATTTTTCCATCATATCCAAACTCTGCCAGAATAACTTTGCTGCTGCTCACAGTAAGAGGACAAGATGTGTATCCATCATACTGGGCAAAATAATTTTTAATAATATAAATTAATAAGCTAAAAAATCTAAGAATCCATCCGTTACCATAGATGCAAATACATGTCCTTAATTAATCATAAGCAATTTTTAAACATCCTTTAATATATTATGGGCATCTCATCAAACCAGATTTTAAAAACCTTTTCATTGAGTTCTTTTCCCATCATGGCAGATTTTAAATTTCTTGACACCACGCCTATCTGAGAGGCTGTTCCCAAGAACAAAAAATATCAACAAAGGTTTCACAATTGACAAAGCAAGATTTTGCAAACATTTTACATAAAAAATTTACAAGCAGACCAACCACATGCAGC
Organism: Hirudo medicinalis; assembly: GCA_011800805.1. Classification (NCBI taxonomy): domain Eukaryota; kingdom Metazoa; phylum Annelida; class Clitellata; order Hirudinida; family Hirudinidae; genus Hirudo; species Hirudo medicinalis. Next base: position 179,559 of record MPNW01000067.1, read on the forward strand.
TGCAGTCTTAGAAGTTGGAGCATTTGTACAATCTCCAAGCCCAAAAATATTCTTGTACTTTGAATGTTGCAGAGTCTGAGGGTTGACACTGACAAAATTCGTTTGATCAACCAATGGTGAGTTCCACAGTTCCTTCGGGGTGGACATGGGAGGGGCCACATGCAACAGGCTATACTGCAAACATTGATCAATTATCCCATAATTAAATCTACAAAAACAAGCAAATGCTCAAAAAGCTTCCTACCTTGACTATTTCAAATTTATCATTTTCTCCAACAATTTGGAAAATAGCTTCCTTACTATCTCCCTTAACTTCTACAAGATTTCTATTTTTGCTAACTTTGATGTCCCTGTATGTTTTATATCAAGTATTCGAAAGATGTGATTGTTCATGAGATCTGAACATTTTGGTAGTTAACATAAAAGAAAATCTTACCTTCCTTCAGCATATTTGTCCAAAGCCTGAGCATACCGTGGAACTGGAAATATTACAGGCAAAGCAGTATAGTACCTGAAATCCAAATCATCACGTCTTCCTGCCTGGATAAGCAATTATTTAATAATGTAATTGGTTTAAAAATTAAAGTTAACAGAATTCTTTATGCACTTTTAATCAGTTTAACTCAGATTTTGTAGTAATAGCCAATGAGCACAACTTTAATCATGAAAATGTATAGTTACTGAAATGTAGACAATAAAGCATTGATTGCATTGTATTTATTTACATGATTGTAATAGAACATTAAACACAACTTTAAGACCTTTTGCCACATAACATAATTAATAATTATTATTAACTGTCCCTCATAACAATAATCTTCTGCTAAAAGAAGTAAACAAATAATTTGTTCTGAAAACAAGTAAATCCACTGTGCATACAAAAATTCCAATGAATTAACAATCCACAAAATATTAATCTCAAACTAAAAGTGAGTTTAAAACCCTGAGTTTAATTAGTATGACAATATTTAATGAGACAACCTTGCAAATTCTTTCCTCCGACAAGTAACAGATCTTCTGGGCAGCACCAGCACATTTTACAGGAGTATCAGGAAAAGTAAACATGGCAGTACCATTTTTCAAACTCTTCACTGCTGGTAGGACATTCTTAACATACTTTGGAGAGTAAATGGAGCAAACAAGAGGATCTGATGCCATGGCTTCCAGTAGACCTTTGACCTTTAACAAATTTGCTTATGATTACCTCACATAATGAATAAAGGAATTAAATAATAAGCCAACACAAACCTTGTCATAATTCAATTGCAGGCCAAGACCAAGCACCAAATAATCATAATTGATCTGAAATTTAAGTTATTGCTAATAAGTTATTATTAAGTTATTGCTAATAAGTTATTATATAATTAAGTTATTATTAATATAAACGAACAAATTTAATGCAAAGAATCATTGCATAAAATACTTAACACAAGATTTCTTGGTCACTCATTAAATCAGCATAACTTATTTAACTTAATTTTGACTCGGCATGAAACATTTTCAATAGAGCTTATTAAATGTCCTGAAAGTTTCATCAACTAAGAAGCTGCATTTGCACATCATTGTTGCCTTTACTCGATTAACGATCATCAGAATCATTATCAAAAAATAAATTATTTTACAAATGTACTTTGTCACCCTTCTTGGTCATAACCGCATTGTGTTCAGGATCAAAAGAGACTGCTTTGTCCTGAATCCATTTGCAATCTTTACTGACAACATCCTTCGTATCACGATAAGTCTGCTCAAAATTCTTCAGCCCCCCACCAACCAAAGTAAACATAGATTGGTAATAATGAACCTAAAATAAATATATAACTGAGAACTCCAGGTTTTACTTATCATGACTTAATTAACAAAATATTTCGTCAAAGGACTAAGTCATTTAATACAAAATATGTAGGAAGTAGCAAAGCAAAAGTTACATATGTTAAAAAATAACAAAAATATACAAAATTTAAAACATACGTCACTCGGCTCCAGCACAATGACATCCCCTCCGAGAGATTTGCCATATTTGCTTGCTATGGCACAACCACCAGTGCCTCCTCCAACAATTAATAGTTTACATTTATGATCCATTTGATTAACTAGTGAAGTCGAAAATAAACACTTTCCTTCACTAGTCGTTGCAGATAAAAAATTGCATGTTTTACGAATTCTCTGCCATTTTGCTGCGACACAGCTTCTGCTCATCATTAGTGAAGTTGATATACTTCCAGGTAACGTAACCGAATGTTGAAATTTCGACACAAGGTGAGCACAACACCACCCCCCAATGTGACTGCAGTGTTGGAATAATAAAAAAGACAATAGGTAATATCAAAAGTTGAATGGAATCCCTGACAAAGGCCTCAGCTTTCATAGGTGTTAGGAATGGGCTTTATCCGTTAAAAATGAAAATTTATAAATTCCTACAAAATTAGAAATTGTGTAATGGCAATTGGGTCACTTGGATTAATTAAATAATTTCAGGAAAATAAGCAAATTTGTGCTCAAAGAAGTTGCATGAAAATAATTTTTTAAATTAAAATATATTTAAGATAAGAAAAAGAACTTAATCTTTCTGTTATGTATAAAGCAATATTTTCAGATACATTTTAACTTTTAACTCTGTGGGAGGAGCTTCGAAACATATTTTACATTAATATATAAGACTTTAACCTGATTCTCCAGTAATTGCAAAACAGTTGTGGTAGCGCGAATTGGATTCAAGGGCGCGAAGAAATGGATCACGATTCAGCTCTCATAGTAAATGATGTAAGAACTGATCTGGCGAAAGATGAAGATGAAAACATTCAAAATAATATTTGCAGTAAAGATAATGATAATCAAAATGTCGTCATTAATCGTGCGTGGTACACCAAGTCATCCTTTGACGTTGTTGGTGACTACAATAGAAGGAAAATAGGATATAGAGATAGGCTGAAAACTTGTTGCTCTTCATGTTGCCCTAAAAGCTTAGATGTGTGGAAATTGAGGATATTGTCGTTATTCCCTTTCTTGAACATTTTGAAATCTTACAGCAAAAATGATTTCTTGTGTGACATTATCGCCGGTTTGACGGTTGGTGTGATGCACATTCCTCAAGGTACTTCTAAATTTGAGTATTTTCAATAATTTTCACTTAAACAAGACTTTAAAATTGTTTAGGAATGGCCTATGGTATACTTGCAAACATAGACCCTGTTTTTGGATTATATACTTCATTCTTCTCAATATTTATTTATTTCATTTTTGGCACTTCAAGACATATATCCATAGGTTGGTGTGATTAAGTAATTCTTTGTATTACCACTTCATGAATTTTAAGTGATTTGATTGCAATTATTTAAGGTAAAATAATTATTATTGAGAGGAAATCATTAATTGATATTGTGTTTTCAGGTGTTTTTGCTGTCGTAAGTCTCATGATAGGAAGTGTTGTTGATAAGGCAGATTGTTCCTTTGATTCAACAAACTCTTCACATTTGCCTTTTGAATCTTCACTCAACTATAGTCTGTCAACTGAATCTACATTTGTTGATGATTTCATTGCTAATGAAATTGAAAAGTGTAAAGTTCAACATGCTCTGACAGTTACTTTTATTGTTGGAATAATACAGGTAATAAACATGTCAGGTCATGTCTCCTTATAAATTGACACCTTTATGTGATAAATTTTAGTTACAAAGTGTTTCATTTTATAAAGTTTGAGTGACAGTCATATTAAATTACTTCTAAAATATATGTTTGTGTCCTTCCAGTTGCTTATGGGAATATTCCACTTTGGCTTTGTGACTGTTTACCTGTCGGATCCGCTGACAAGAGGACTGATCACAGGGGCAGGTGTTCACGTGTTCTCAAGCCAAATAAAACACGTTTTTGGAATATCACTGGGGAGGTTTAATGGACCACTGAAGCTTGTTTTTGTAAGTTTTTCTGTTTTCTGGAGGTATTTTGTTAGAGAGCAAACTCACTGATGTAAAATGACATTCAATCCACTTCAGTCAATATTCAGTTGAAATAAATTGATTTGATTAATCTCCAAGGATCATTATTTAGTAATTCCTATTCCTTTGGTAATTATTCAGCTAATGTTTGTGCAAAGACTCAATTGAAGTGCCCAATTAGTCTATTTATAAATTAGTTGCTAGCAGATCAAGATATGCAAACCTTGGACTCATTTAAATAATCTTTTGACTTTGGGATTTTGGCAGCCACCACTGCTATCATTAGAATATTTTAATCATTAGAATTATCATAATCCACAAATTTAATTAATGTTCATGGTTATTTTGTATCAATTACCTAAGCACATATTAATTTTTGGTTGCAGCTTTATAAAAATTGTTTTGAAGAAATCAAGAACACGAACCCAGCTCCATTGGTGGTCTGTTTAGTGTGCGTTGTCATCATTTATTGTCTTCAGAGGTGGGTTAGCCCCAAAATGAAGAAGTACCTTAGAATTCCCATCCCTGCAGAATTGCTCTTGGTGAGATTAATGATGATGATGTTGGTGGTGAAGGTGACTCAATGATGAAAATGCACTCTTTAATGCAACTGGCTGACACCATTAATTGTGTTGAATATATTTATTGTTTTTCATTGTAATTTATTTTGTTTTATACAAAATAATTGTTATTTCTTCTGCAGTTGATAATTGGAACTCTCTTGTCACATTTTTTAAAGTTCTCAAGTCCATCTGTCTTCAACATGAAGGTTGTGGGGAAAATTCCAACTGGGTATGAAATCATGATGTTGATGATGATGATAATGATGATGAGTGACATTCGATAATGATAATGACTGATATCCATGATGCTTGACTCTTAATTGATTGATTGATTTCATAGACTGCCCATACCTCAGCCACCTGCCATGCTCCTGATTCCAAAAGTTTTCATTGATGCTGTTGCCATTTCAGTCGTGACCTTCACCATCAACATCTCCATGGCAAAGATGTTTTCTGTCAAACATGGTTACAAGCTGGATTCAAACCAGGTTACTTTGATTTGCTTAAAGTCTGTTGAGAATTATTAGAATTAAAATTTAGATTTATTAAAAACATACCAAGCATACAGTGTGATTTATTTAGTCTTATGTTTGATTGTTTTGTTCTAACACTGGTTTAGTTATGGTTTAGTGGCTGTGGATAGGAGCTTAATGGATATTTCTTGAATGCATAGGAACTCTTACAATGCATGCATGTGTTCAAAACCATGATTGTTTAATGTGAAGGTTCAATTGCATTTCATGCTTAATAGAAACAAAAATGATTATTAGGAAAATATGTGATCTCACTTTGCTTTCTTTTTATTTCCTGCATTAAATGTTCTATAAAAATCGGAAGGAAATTGCAAATATTTGCCGTTTCCCGTGGCAAATTACTTTGATATTTCAACATTTTTATGATCTGTTTATCCATCGTTGCATCAAATATAAGCTGAATAAATGAATGACATTTTGTTGTGCAAAACAATAATTGGGAAGTTTGTTAAAGATCACATCTTTTATTTGAGGCATAACTCACATGGTACTATAATTATTAAAGAGTAAATCAAGCATTATATTAAGACTAATAATATCTTATATCTTCATGCATGTCAACTTCGCATGAATATATTGTTATATAAATGACAAACTATGACTTGTGGATGTCTGACAAAGCAGATGTTATATTAAGGTGAACCAGGTTTTATTGTTACTAGGCAATAAATTTAATTATCAAAAATGCGTGATGCAAGCACCTGGCACAACCAGTTCAAGGTCAGGTATTTAAAAAAAATCAACATCTTTGTAATTGCAAAAATCTATGAATCATTTGAAAAAAAAACACATAATTAAAATTGTTTTAAATTATTCAATTTGACTTTATTTAATAAACATCTAATCGTATGTCATTTGATGTAATACATGAACAAGCATCTTTATTTTGTTTAAAACTTGTAGGAGCTTGTAGCTTACGGAATGACGAACATGATCGGTTCGTGTTTCAATTCCTATGTCAGCACGGCTTCCCTGTCGAGGACACTTGTCCAGGAATCAACAGGGGGTAAAACTCAGGTATTTATGCACTTAAGTTGTTGTTGTTATTATTATTATTATTATTATTATTATCATCATCATCATCATCACCATCATCATCATCATTGTACCTATTCATGAAATTGTTTTCATTATGTTAGTCTTTGTTTTTTTATTTCCACATGATCACATCCAGGTTGCAAGTCTGGTTGCTTCAATGTTATTATTGGTTGTCCTGCTGTTTGTTGGCCCTCTTTTTAGAGATTTGCCAAATGTGAGTTTTCTTGGCTGATTTGTTTCTCATTTAAAGATTTATTTGTGGTCAACTTGAATATGGTTTGCAGTGTGTTCTAGCAGCTGTGATTATTGTTAACTTGAGAGGAATATTCATGCAAGTCTTGGACATAAGATATCTCAAGAGAATTTCAACTTCTGATATGGTTGGTTTGAGCTTGATGGTATTTGCAAGATTTTTTTTATTATGTTGCATTCATGTTCTTTTGTTTCCAGTTGACCTGGGTGGTGACTTGCATTGCTGTAATTTTGACTGATGTCGACTTTGGTCTCATAATTGGTCTCTCGTTTTCTTTCCTTACAGTCGTCATACGAAATCAGACGTAAGATGTGATGCTATCCTAATCTGAATAATGCATTTGAAACACAAACATAAAGATGGTTGAATTTTTATTTTATTTTAAGGCCTAAAGTGCATGAACTGGGGAACATTCCTGGCACGGAATTGTACGAGGATGTCGAGGATTACAAGAAAGTGAGTAAAATTAATTTATTTTGACATTCTTTTTGGAAGAGAAGTGCATCATGTCAAGACATTTATACGTTGCACTAATGGAAATTAATTTTATTGTTTCAATTTTGTTAAGATTTTATCTTTAAAATCATCAAATATGTTGCATGGTCCCTCATGTTTTGGTTTTTAAAGTTGACAGTAAGATTTTTGTTATATTTGTGCTATAACATTCCTTCTCAGGCAATTGAAATTGATAGGATAAAGATATTCTCTCTTGACACATCCCTATTTTATGCAAATGCTGAGCATTTTCAAACAACAATTCTTGAAAATATATTCGCCATCATTAACAACGATGAAGTCAAATTGAGAGAAATCAAAGTTGTTCCACGAGAAGAAGAGAATGTAAGATCTCTGTGAATGGATGGTCGGTCTGATTGACTCATTTCTTAAATGACATGAGAGTGTGTTGTTTTAGGACGTCATGGTAGACAAAAATGCGCAAGAGGAGAGTGGTGAGGTTCAATCCTTTGACGTCATCATCGATTGCAGTCGCATGTCCTTTGTGGATGATGTTGGAATAAAGGCCCTGAACATAGTTTGTACTCAACTCAAGCTTTGCATGCTATTCTACTTTTATTTAGAAAATTAATCTGATTTGAATAATTTTCCATTTAAGATTGCAGTTGAATTGGTAAAGAGGAACATGAAGATGTCACTGACTCATTGTAGTAGTGAGTGCTTCATTTTTTTTTATCAGTCTTAATTGAGGTGTTGAAAGATTGGTCGGAAGCAGTTGTGGGTGCAAGTTGGCTCAGAGGGTTTCTGCAAGCAGTGGTAAAAGCAACAGTTATGACATATCTTGTTTGCACCGCCATAAAGCCCCTCTGGGAGACGATGATATAAATGGTCCAAGCACCCCAAATGCTTATGTTTGTGACTCCATGCAAATGCAATTATTGTTATTAATATCGTGTGATGTCTCTTGAATCTATTGATAGTTCATTAAGTTGCCCCACTAATTGTACTTTCTTTTCTGTGAAGTTTTTATTAAATGACCTTTTGTCCTTCAGGTGGACTCAACCACACACTGAGGAAAGCAATGGAACTGAAGAAGCTAGAGAAATGTCAGATATTTTGCACAAATCATGATGCCGTGAAATGCCTTTCTGATGATATTCGTGAGAAATCATGACAAGCTCCCACACGATGAAGTCTTTCAAATCTGGAATTGCGCTGTCTTGTTTCAGTCTTTCCTTTGTTAGATCTAAACTGCATGCTTTGGTTATTGTAACATTGACCTTTCATCTCATTTTAAACCAGTTTTGTTTTGTTTATGTTTTATGTGTTCTGCAATGTGACTCCAAAAAGGGAGTTTTGGTGCAACGTGATTTTCATTCAAACTCTCAGTTCAGCTCCCACTAATATATTTGAGAGTTCTAGGTTTGAAGGTGCCTTAAGACGTGTAGAATCTAAGGTGTCAGGTTAACCAGTAAAACGTGAGCATAATTTCCATGCAATTGCATAATTGAATGTAATGTGTGAAAACAACATTTTTTACTCTTTATTTTGATGTAATCATGTAATTTCTTTCGTCATGGCATCCATGATCTGAAACTTGAAGTTAGTGAAGTCATATCATTTGATAAAATTACTTTGAACTTCAATTTGGGGCAATCCCCAGGCTTTTAAACTTGTGAGATACAATTCCTGAGTGATAAAGGCTCCTGGTTTAGGGTGATGAATTTAATACTGTTCTTTGCTTTTTCAATATTTAGTTTTTCATTGTCTTTAGTTGCAATATGACGAATTTCGGGTCCAAAGTATGTTTGTAAAGTGCACTGGAAGATTCGCGATGCAAGTTGCACGATTCGAAACCTAACCTCGTCAAATTGTGGTCAGAAACTGACAAAACCGAGAAAGAGACACGCCATAATTAATAAGACTAGTTCCTTTTTTGATGCGATCTTTGACATGTCCCTATAAGATTTGAGGTCACTTCTGAACAGTTCCACAATTGCTGTTATGCACGTGCAGACATCACTACCAAGAAATCCTAGGTCTCTTGTAATTTGAAACATAAACCCTTGGCGGAATATGACGTTCAAAACGAACTGATCCTTCGCACCTATGATGATGTGGAGCAGTGCTATCGTGAGCATGAGCAACAGGTGTTTTGTGTTTGCTGGATTGTCAGAATTCATGTTCGTCAACATGAGGCATGAGGAAATCATTTCTGTGAATGCAAAAATTGTTTGGTGGGCCAGCTGATCGTAGAAACGATCATTGAACGCATTGAAATATAACCACCACGAATAATAATTGGCATAGAAGGAACTTAAAAAAGACACGACCATTGTTGCTCTCAGCTTGTGAGCGATGAACAACTCCAAAATGAATTTTGAACTTTCATAGATAAAAATGAAGAATGAGATGGCTATGGACCATATTACAAATGATTCCAGATTGGAATTGAAATATATGTTTTTGTATCTGGGAACACTTCTTTCATAGGAACCTGTAAATTACAGTTCATCTAAAAAATGAGTTAATAGATCGTCAAATAATGGTGCTTTAATGTGGAGTTGGAACTCTAGGCATTGTTTAAAGACATGATTTACACAGGTGTAAACTTTATTGGACACATTGAGTAAACTCTTTTCTAAAGCACCTACAACTTGTTCATTATCAACCGACCTTTGAAGTAACCATCCCAACAACTACATGTACAATGCTCTTCATTGACTTCTCTTGGTTTCGCCCAAAATCTAAATTCGTTAAAAGCTAAGTCATTTTAAGGCTTTCAATATGGTAAAAAGCCGGCTTCAAACTTGTAGAGAAAACCCAAATGTAGTGCAGGAATAAAAATTATGATGAGGCAGCCTGGGGAAAATATAATTATACAATACGAATTATTTTAATTTTTTTTATTGAACATATAAATCATAGGAATAAAAATTCTTTAGCAAAATATGTTATGAGTTTAATAAATGTAAAAAAGTTGCAACGTTTGTCTCAGAAGCATTTCACCTTTTAGCACGTCTGATTTCTCGCCTTTATTCACTCAATTAAATGGCTTAAATTTTAACTGCTGTTGCTGACATCTGTTACAACTGTTCCCCAATTTAAACTGATCAATAGTATTTCATGATAGCATTGCAATTAACCTTAGCGTATAGTCACACCATCAAAATTAACCCTATATCGAAAATAATTAATGAATAAAATTGTGAATGACTGCAAACATCAACTGAATGTAACTTACAGGTAATTTTGAGACCTACACCTTTTCCAATCTCTAACCACTTCATCGTTTATTATGTTAGCAATTTTCGGTAATTCTAGAAAGACTTTTACATTTTTCGTTACCTTCAGTCAACCAAGAATTTAAAAAAAATAATGCCTACCAATGGTTTAAGAAAACAGACGGGGCGCAGAAGCCATGCTGACCACGCGCGGCGAACGCCTACTGGCTGTTGATTAAACTAATGATGACAATTTTATTAATGTAAACATTCTAATTGCATTAATATAAACCAATTCTCTCAACTGCTTAAATGTGATGCGAAACTACTATTAATTTAATTTTATTTTTATTGCAATATTATTAGAACATTTTATTGCGCCGTCATATTTTCGGTTTCGGCACCGGGGCGAAACTGATAATTTGGTGCCCCCTTGACATTATTAATTTGGTATCTAGTTTTGGACACGGCGCCTTCTTAGCTATGCGGCTGCTTTGGCGATGTGCCAGATCTTGAAAATAGCCTAACAACTTAATTGTTTTCATTTCAATCAAGGCTTTGTTCAGTTCGAGAATTAGATACGTTATTCCATTTTTTCCCCTGAGAATCAAACCCTCTCAACTTGATGAGATGACCTTTTATTGCTTCTCATCAAATGTCAGCGGACAACAGTAATCAAATGATCATGGATTTATACAGAAACTTGTCTCTGGAAAGTGTTAGCTTGACCACGGACGTCATCTAATGAGCTTTTTTGGCTTTTCCAAGACTAAGTTGAACTAGATCGGTTGTACACCCCACCAGTGAGGGTACTTTTGGGAGTACTCAAATTTCTTTTTGGAAAGGAAGTAAATAAATCCCTGCAAATTTCTTCTCTGTCGAGAAATTTTAAAAGGTCCAAATGTTGAAATTGACAGAGAATGAAGAATTGAAGAGAGCAGGACTTAGAATGTCAAATCAATTTGTTAAAGTAATTTCTGAACATTCAAAGTTCACAAATTTCTAATTTCAAATATTGCAAAAGGAATATTTAAACATTTTCAATATTGAAATATTTTTTTTGTGAATCAACAAAATAACTACTTATCTAGCAAACTAAATATTTTACCTCTCAAATGGCAGAGGACGACAAATTTCTAAGCGTCTTTAGCGCTTGCAACTTCGCAAAGTTTGCTTTGTGGATTGCGGCGTTGATGTTATTGGATCCTGGGGTTGGTAGAAGTCATTAAATAATAGCTTAATTTAACGATTAGCGATTGTAATTGATTGTTCACAATACCGAGCGCATGTTTTGCTGTCTTGCACCGACGACCAGCTAGTTTATTGAAGTCGCAGGGATGTTGATATCGCTACCATAGCCTGCCACCAATTGCAACATGTCGAGCGATATCGATCAGATCTAAAGGTGAATTTAATGTCTACCTTTTGACACCATTTGGTTAGTTCTGGTTAGTTGCTTCAACTTGTAATTTTAAGATTTTGAGATGCTGATATTCTAATTGATAACCTAATTTCAATTGTCTAGCTGATTCAGTATGGCTCTACAAAAAAGCCTCAAGAAAAAGAAAAGTGATATAGCAAATGATATTTCAAAATCTCCTTTGGGAATGTTTTCGAAGTATGATGTAAAGATCACGCTTTGGAGAATAATTGGTCTATTAGTGTGCATCCTCTGTGGAGGAGGTTATACTTATATTGTCTGCCAAATTCATGAGGCCAGGATGTTTTTCACTGGAATCATGGTACCATTAATCATGATAAATAAACATTTATTGAATTAAATGCTTCTAATTAAATAGCAATTGATTTTCTTTATTTAATCACTTGTCAATTCAAAACCACTTTTGAAATCAATGCTTTTTATTTGTGGATGTGTTCATTTTCAAGATCAAAAGCAAAGATTTCAGTTCGTAAACGGTTGTTGTGAATGTTGGTGTTTCGGCTCTTAGGCAAAAACAACACATTCAAGTGACTCTAATAGTGTCTGATTATTGTGTCTTTGACGAGATGTTTTTGATTGTGACTGAAAAGAACTTTTAACAGACGATGCTACATTTGGAGCATCTGGGCCTGATTAACTTCTCCAACCTTATGTTAAAAGTAGACACAAATTGAATGTTGAGCATGTTGATTTTTGCTCAGGAATATTATTTAAATTATTTAAATGATAAATACACTTCTCGGTGTCTTTAGATTTGACGACGATACTTTTTGCAATGATTTGGGCATGATGAAAATGATGCACTGTTTCTAAACCTTTCTAGTACTGAGGATCCTCTTCATTTTGTTTAGAGTGATTTTGTGACGAGCTCATCAAAGACTTAGCTGCTTTAAACTTTGAGGACAACTCGAGAGCCAGGAGTAGAAATATTTTAAAAATTATAAATTTTTCTTCCCATCTGGAGCTCATTATTGCATTTCATTAATGTTATTATATTTATAAGCTACATATAATTTTGTATTTGTAGAAAATATTTTACCGTGCCATGCTATTATTATTACTATTATTTTATTGATCAATTTATTATTTAGTTTTACTCTTAATGGTTGCATAACTGTTGATGTTTGTTGTGGCCTAAAATTCCAGAAAATTTAAATTCTACTTTGAATTCAAGCCTGTTTTTTAATTCATTTCATTGAAATTATTGTATGCTTTAAATGCTTTTCTACAGAATTTTGATTGTTGAAGCATTGTTGTTTGTTATAATGAATCATTTGATTATAATTTGAAAATTTACAAATCAAAGAATTTGAGCCATTAAATAGTTACATCCATGTGCAGCACTTACCCAAGCAAAAATATTCCCATATTTGTTTGCATGTTATGAAAGTACTCTGTTGTTTGCTATTCAGGAAGTTGAGAGAGAGATATCTTTTAGGACTGAGAATGGCTTGTATTACTCATATTACAAACAGCTTGTGCATGCACCATCATTCTGGAGAGGTTAAATAGATGTTTTAACTTAATTATATTTTCTTATTTAACATTTGACAGGGATTTGTTTACTCTTCCCCATACAAGGGATGTTCACCTTTAAAAATTTTGAGGACACCCCACTAGCGGTTACATGCCCTAAGCATTCAGAAAATTAGATTCTAAGTGTTAAGGCCTCACCACATTGATCTATTTTGACCCAATGACTTTTGTAAATATGTACAATGAAGAAGTTAGATTACAATTTGGCCTTGATAAAACATGAAAAAAGGTTAAGACAACCTTACTGAAGTCCGTAGACATGTACCCCATAATGACAAAATTCTATAAAAATCCCTATCATCTGTCTTGTCAAATAAATTAAGTTTAAAAATTAATTACATTTAAAGGTACCGCAGTTCTAGCTATTAATTGAGGTGTGATAAAATTATGTCCCCAGGCCTGTCTGAGTTGACGCAAGACAAACTGACCGAGCACCCAAGTGTGATAAACATTTTGTCTCGAATGAACGTATACCAAGAAGTGTTGCTTGCTGCTGCTTACAGATTCATTCCTTTTGTTTCGGTATATATACACTGTTTCATTTAAAAATGATGCATTTTAATAATTGTGGTCATTGCAAGGTTATTGGTCTTAAATGCCTTGCAGACACAACACTATACTTGCTACTAAACTATTTCATTTGAATTGATTGAAACAGAAGCCAATGATTGCTGACATATATTATCATCACTTTACATGTTATTGTAATAACACTAGTTAGAAATTGTCTTACTCATCATTGCTATTGTTATTATTATCATGATGATGATGATGATGATGATGACGACGACGACTATTATTATTATTATTATTGCTTTTATTATTATTATTATTATTATTATAATTATTATTATTATTATTTAATATATATAATTCCAAACCTATTTTCAGTCAGTATTGGAGCCAGTCTTCTTCTACATCTATTTTGTGTTTGCACTCCATGGTGTATTGGTGTGCTCTCTGTACTTGATGGCCTGGTTTGTTTCTGGTACATGGCTTGCTGGGTGCATGACAGTCATATTCTACACAATCAACAGGTTTGGAAAATGGCTGATGTGGTTGCATTCATAATTTCTATGTAGGATTGTTCAAAGCATACTAATTAGTATTGTTAAGCAGGACCAGTCACTTGATGTGTGTGGTCACCATCATCACTTGCAAACTGATATTGCATGTAAACTTGATGCCTATCAAATTCTTCATCTCATGCAAAAGTTATTATTTGATAAACCATCACATTAATGATGGTGTATTGTGTGTACCTAGGTTGCATGAGATCTCATCTTATTCACCATCCATGCATTTAAAATTTGGCCTCTAATAAATGTTATGGGCATTAGTTTTTTTAGTGGCTATATGTGCATATCCACCCATCACCATAACCCATAACATAACTATGTGCATGCACATAGAAGTGGAAATACGAATATTGATTTTCTGAGAATGTTAATGGAAAGTATGTTCTGCTGGGTTTGTAGCCCTGATGTGACGAGAGTGGGAACATACATGCCTCTTAGAGAAAACTTCTCTCTTCCATGCCTCTGGGTGCAACTGCTCATCATCACTGTGTACTTCAAGTCTGATCTGCAAGAGAGATGTGCTGTGAGTAAGAATGCTGATGTCAATAATTTGAAAACTAGGAAGAGATTACCATAAGCTCTCAAATACATAAATGTTTGAGTATTTTCTGCATTCTATTCATAATATCTTAAGTGACCAAGACCTGCACTGTTTTCTAGAGGCTCTGTGAAAGAGGTTTGATGGTTAGCACCTTCTTTTTCGCCTTGATGTGGCAGTTCAATCAATTTGCTCTGCTGCTGCAAGCTATGGCACTCTTTGGCTGTCAGGTTCTCGATGTTGTTGAAAAGAAAAAGGTAGCGATATATTTTAAATAAGACTAAAATTCTATGTTTTAAAAAAAACTATTGAAAATTACTTTGAAAACTTGAAACACAGCTTCTTCATGTGTTTGCATGTCAGCTGTCATCCATGTTGATAATTTGTTTGCTACAATTCTTCAACACCATGATCCTGAGTGGCTTTCTTATTAGCTTTGTTATGGCCTCCATACTACTTATGAAGATTGAGGTTAACAATGGCATTCCTTCTTTTAACATGTGTCTTAAACTTGAATGGCAATGCTTTTTAAAAAATAATTTCAAAATTTCCACATTAATGCTGCTTTGTTTATTTACAAGAATGAACAGATTCATTTATTGTCTTGTCAATATCATGAATAAACAAAAAATATATCATATAATTCCCTGAAAATGCCAAATAGCACAAGAAACTTCTATTAGAAACCTTAGAAGGATTTGTAAATGTATTTTTCAGGAAAAACTTCCAAATCTCAATAGGAGCATTTTAAAAGTTGCTTTGTTATTCCTGAACATTGTGGGAGTATTCCTACTTGCTTTGCTTATTAACTTCTCACTAAAGGTTTGAGATCATTTAATCTTGTTTTGATCATTTACAATTTTATTCAATATCCTGCCAGAAAGTTTTCCACCAGGAAGCAGATGAGCACATAAACAGATTTGTGATGGCAAAATTTGGTTTCAATTCGTCCATGTACGGACACGCTTCTTCCGACAGAGTTTTTGATTTTCATCCGTTTGTGTAGAACTGCATGATAAATAAAATTGGATTACAAATAAATCTTTGTAGAGATTTTGATGTGAGGTTGTACCTTTGCAATGGTGGATTCAACTTCTTGGGGAAGGATTTCTTTGTGAGGCTCACTGAGAATATAGTTTTACCACTCTATCTTGTGGCACACGTCACGATGCTCGTCCTTCTTGGACTTTTAGTCTTCAACAGTTCAGCAAGGTCTATGTTTTGTCAACTTACTCATAACATACATTTTTCATTTTAGAGTTTTACAACTCATTGTAATGGGGACTTAAAACGGTTCTTAATATTTAGAGCCGAATGTTCCAAGAACAAAGAAAATGATGAGGGAATTACACCTTGCCTTACTCCAGAACTAATTTACCACTGTAGTTAGTTTACACTGATATTTTAGACTGATATTAATTACAGATGATATCTTATTTCTCCTGCCTTATCATTTTGAGGTTTGATTGGATAAGAATGAAGGCAGTATTTATTATGACTGTGACGATGCCTTTTGTAGTATTGAATGTGTTGGAAATATGACTGGAATAACATAAAAATATAAAAACTATTCAGTTCAAATGGTGTTCTTTGGCGCTGTGGGCATAATTGCCATGAGAATGAAGTACTTCTGGACTCCATACATGTGTGTATTTGCTTCTGTGTGCCTTTTCAAGTCTGAACCTTGGATGTGGATTGTTGAGAAATTCAATTATTCAAAAAAAATTCAAGTGAGTCACTCATCTTTTGGGATGTTTTAATGCTGTTTATGTTATTCTTACTTAATAGTTCACTTTTGTTTTGAATGTTTTTTGAATGTAAAAGTACTAAACATTCCAAAAATAAAACGTTTAAATCAGGTTAAAATTGTGCAAACAGTCATAGGAGTTGCTTTGATGTCTTTTATTGCATCTTCGGTAAGTGCTTCTATTTTAACTTTATATATTACAAATTATTAAATGAAAGTTTATGATGTTTGAATGATATTGCTGAGTGACTTTTCTTTTGGATTACAATTTGTGGAATCAAAAAAATCCTGAATGTGTCCACAGTTATACAGGGATGTGTCCTCTGAATTGAGCAACATGAGGGAGTTCTATGATCCTGACACTGTCGAGCTCATGGACTGGATCAAGTACTTAAATTTAGTACACTTGTAAAAGTAAAAAAAAGTTTCCATTTTCATGCCATCTTAGCATCAGCACTGATAATCTTAATTTTTTTTCTGGTATCTTTTATATCTTGTTCCAATAACAATAAATATATAATAAATAATTACATCTCATAAATACTATATCTGTTCAGCAACAACACGGACACAACGGCCTCGTTCTCTGGGAGCATGCAGCTGTTGGCTGGAGTGAAGTTGTGCACTGGTCGACCCATCACAAACCATCCTCACTATGAAGACAAAGCACTCAGGCTCAAAACAAAAGAGGTTGGCACCCAATGTTCATGTTATGCATGTTGCATGAGACTTAAACAGCATTAAATATTTAGTCATTCATTCATTGACATAATACAGTCAAATTAGATAAATTTTATTTTGACACTCCAAACATTTCATTATTTCTTTTGCTGATGAAATGGAAATATTTGATTTTAAAACCATTTTTCACTGCTGTAAATTCTCGACATTTTTAGATTTGCTTTGTTTGCAGATGTACAAGTATTATGGGAGATACAGTCCTGAAGTTGTACACAGTGTCATGAAGAAGTATCAGACTGAGTTCATCATCATGGAGGACAGCATCTGCCTTGTGCCTTGGAAGGAAGGATGTGGTCTTCCTTACATAATGGACATGGAGGCTGGTTTGGTTGGTCATATGATGTTGCTCTTAATAATGTTAATAATTAATTATTGTACTTCCAATGCTCATTACATAAAACTCATTGGATTATTATATCTTTTATGACTAATATTCTCAGATTTTCTCAGAAAGGTCGGTGCAGATTTATTATTATTATTATAAATTATTTACATGTTATTCTTTTATTAGAACTTTAAAGTCCTTTACATTATAAAACTTGTTTTAGCTAGGTTTGTTGATGTTGCAACAGCTTGTATCATCACCAAACTTGTATATCAAAACTAGTTTCACCACAAAAATTACCTCACGCCACTATATAGCTGGTTTTGCGTTGTTCCAATAACAGGAATTTGATGCCCTTGGGAAACCACTGAGAGCCGATGCACTGCCACGATTCTGTGACCAAGTCAGAAGAAACCAGCCTCCTTACTCAAACCTCTTCAAACTTGTTCTTCAGAACAAGACTTTCAGGGTTTATAAGGTTTTGTGACCTGATGCAATGTGACTTAACAGAACCCACTGTGATGACATCATTACCCATTTATCACTATGGATGACATACATGCTTTGTTTATTGCTGAATAGTCAGGTTAGATAATTGTTGGCCTTAGAAAACATATGCTGTGAAGTTCACGTGCACGTCTGAGTGTTCGCCTGTGGTGAATAATAAAATGTAAGAATGCTTGAAGAATGCTTTTGTTTATTTGTGCAAAACAAAACAGCATCTCTGTATATATTCTTATGCACACAGAAGCGATGAATCTGAGCTCAGAAACTCAGCAGATTTTGTGGCGAAGTAAATAAGTCCCTCTGAATTATTAATGGGTAGCCCCTATGAATCGTGTTAATCTGCATCGTGTTATCAACTGGTAGCACGATGCTACATGTCCAAGAGAATCAGACCATTTTGAACAGCATGAACAGAAGAAAATAATTCTCTTGAAAATACTTCAACTATAACGTAGACGTGTAAGGCTACCTGTCGGATGGAACCCATGTTTTGAAGGCCCACGTGCACGTACGACCACGAGGGGATAATGCACGCTTTTGAAGGAACGCGCAACTTTCGACTTAGCAAACATTTCAGTTCTAGAATGCGAAATGAAAGCGTTTCAAGTCTTCATTTAAAATGGTTGATCGGTATGAAATGAAAATAGCAGACAGCCTGAGGTGAGGTAAAGCGTGACTTGATGCTAACTCAGTGCTAGACAATTTCAGTATCAGTGATTCAGAAATGGTGACATGCCTGATGCATCAAAAGGGGCTCAGATCTCTAGAAAACATGCAAACAATTCTAAATTAATCGAAATAATGATCGGCACGTGCAGTAACGAGGCAGGTACTCAAAATCCAACACTTTGTACAAAAGAATGCCTTAGCCATGCTTGCACATCCGTGACGAGAATACGAACAGGACCGAGAAGCTAAAAGGAATCTTGTTGTAGTAATTATGGCATCATCACTTTTGTGGCCCTCCGACCGATCAGTAGAATGCCACTGCAGAATTATTTGACTTATATGATGCAGCAAATCAAGTGAAAAGTGGGATAATGGACGAGTGTAACAAAAAAATTTGATATATACCACACGATTTTAAAATATCAACAAAAGCTTTTCAGAAGTGTAATGCCTCTCCTCAACATCATCTGCAGTAAAATTGAGCAAGTGTCAAACAAACGCTTCAATGAAATCAAACAAAATCTGATGCAAGATTAAGCACAAAATCAGCAAGTCGACACGTCTCCAAACGTCATATAATAAGCACATCAATATGAACGGTCTTTCTTCCCTGGGTCTGGTATTCAGCCAAAAAACTAAAACAACAATAAATTAATATGCAGAGAACATGATAGGTAGTATAAATCATATCTAATAAAAAAGTAAAGAGAGTTCAAAATATTAATTAAGAATTTAAAATAACTATTTTAAATAAAAAGCTTTCAAATTAACATGAACAAAGCTGCCAGGGATTTGAAAGTTATGCTTTCCAATCAATTGCATTCAACTGGCTGGCATTAACTGATGGAAATCAGATCAAATATTCTATACAACTGCAAATGATCCACTCTCTAAATCAGGTGAGTCTACAAAATGCAAGGAAGCAACGAAAACCTCAAAAAAATAAGACATCATCGGACATTAACATGCAGGCTATCCGTGAAGCCACAGAAAAATCGGAGTGAGAAAAAGGGATAAAATTCAGAAAGAGGCGGTCCTAGGACAGAATTGACATCAAGAAAGAGCAATCACCTGATGAAACAAGGTCACATCTTCATAGCATCAACCACCTCATAAATAAAGCAACAACAGTTTACAAAGCAGTTGCACAATGCACAAAAAGCACCATTAATGAAGTCCACTTATATATATTTTCATAGATAATATTTGAATGTATGTATGCATGTATATTATATATGTATGTCTCAAACAATGCAAAATTAAGTTATGCAAATGGACAGGTAAAATAAGAGGCTAAGTTAAATAGGTCATATGATTGAACAAGTCATGCAGTCACACTATCTTTGATATAGGCTTGATGACATGATCAGAATCCTACTTAATTGATTCATGAAAATTTTTACTCTCAGACAAGAAGTCATCGTCGAAATTGAAATCCCAGAGTTCGCCAAATTTTTTCTCGTGGTCGATGACCTGGTCAATGTTGCACTCTATGTCAGCACTCGAATCGAGTTCGAGGAGAGAAAAATCGAGGTCGGTAGGAAAACGGGAATCCGCAAGAAGGTCGTTCGGCAACTCGACGGACTTTGCCGAATGGTTGGAAAGCAATGCATTTTGAAACTGCTGCTGCTGAGGTTGCGGGCGAGGACCAAAGTGGAGTTGTGGCAACACCTGCGTCAAAGTGTTGGTCGACTGTTGCGGAGAAGCGCATTGGTGCTGAAAGTGAACCATCGGATTGGCGTTTGCACCGTCAAAAAAGTGCCGGGGCATCTGATCGGAACCGACCCTTTGATGCTCCATTGGAGTCTGTATCTGATGAGAAGGATGTTGATGGGAACTCAGAAGGTACTGCTGGTACTGGTGTTGACCACTCCCTGGTAATACTTGCCTATGACTTTTCTGTCTCACAGTGAGCAAATGCTGAAGCATGCTTTGATTAGTTGGGGACTGTGAGTAGGTTTGGGGATGTTGATGAGGAGAATTCTTTCTTTCTGGAATCTGCTGCTGTTGTTGTGAGCTGTCGGTGAGTAACTGCAAAAGCAATCCATGGCTAGAGTGAGGATGTTGCTGCTGTTGCCAAGATGGGGAAACATTGATGGAAGTTGAGCTGAAGTTTGGACTATTAGGAGTAATGTTGTGACCTCCTCCAGAATACAACTTCTGGTGATACGACACATCAGATCTACCAGTCTGACCAGAACTGTTTTGCTTGGCATCATAGTCATCTCTGGAGAGGTAATCTCTCAATAAAGGAGTACTATTGGGAGATCGGGACATCCACAACTGAGGTGGGACATTCCTCATAATGTGCTTATGTCCAGCATTGACCAATCCTCCACCACTCATCAACATATGCTCACTGGCCCGTATGCCTTTGAAACTGCCCTCCTGATTCAGATACTGAGCTTGATCCCTTTCGTTGTAATTCCAAGTCTGGGATACGTTAGAAGGCACAGGCAAAGAACTTGGAAGCTGAGTTGTTCTACGTTCGGAGGACTTCATCATAGGAACTGTTCCTGGAGAGTTAATACTCGATCTGGGCGATTGGATCCTCATGCCAGAGGCACAAAACATCTTACCAAAATATTCCTGATTTTCACTGTAACCCTCCTGTTGCATCTCCATATCCGATGCCTCTGAAACAGGCCAAGAAATATGATCTGGAGGGTCATCAGCTTCCAAAGCAGGACTCAGTCTGAGAGCCTTGATTGAATTGGAACTCGACCTTGGCCTGAAATCTTGAGGCAGGAAAACATCTTCTGAGGAACTCACTTCAGGTTTTGGTTCAACAAAATTTAAATCAGAAGATGATGATCTTGACTTAGAGATGGCACCTGACAATCCATCAGAACTTCCAACCGAATCGGCCTTTTTCGTTGATTTTGATTTACGTTGATGGAGTGAAAGGGCTTTGGAGTTGTCCATAGTAACTGCTCTTCTCCTTGGCAATTTTGAAGCCTTGTAGTCCGGGTTTATCATCCACCAAGAACTTTTTCCCGTACCCTCATTTTGCACCCTCATAAAACAACTGTGAAGAGATAGGTTGTGCCTGATTGAATTCTGGCAACAAATTCAAAACATTTTCAAAGATTTTTTATTTGAAACCAACATTGTGAATTCAAGCATTGTTCTAATGGTACAATTAGCAATCCTATTGCAAAGATAACAAAAATTAAAATAATAATAAGATAAAAAGGTGAACAAAAATAAAGTCAACTAATAAATTCTAAATAAATTAATCTTTATACTTTTTAGTGAAGTTCAGCAAACTAATGACAAAGACGACCAGACCAAACCCAAGCAAATGTTATTTAAGATTTAACAATAATTATTTATAGGTAAACAATAACTTATGCATCACAGTAACTAAACTGCAAATACATCTTCTAAATACTAACTTTCCAACCTGCAGAGCTGTTAGTGTCACCCTTATCTTTAAAAAATGGTATGTTTTGTACCATCCAATTGTAAATCTCAGAAAGCGTCATGCGTTTTTCTGGGGAGCTGTTGATGGCCTTCGTAATCATATCAGCGTAAGAAAAGTTTCCCCAAGCATTCCTGCGCGATATACTTTTGCGGCAAATAATAGATGACCCATGGTCCACTCCCAGGTGCTTATTGCTAGTTTGTAAACAATGTTCACCAGAGACGGAATCTGTAGGTGTTGTTCTGTTTTCTTTCTCTAAAGAAGAAATAGGTTCGCTTTTTACGATTGATCTATTACCATGCCATGTGTTGGCGCGAGAACGCTGCAAGGGGCTCAGGTCTCCAATGGATTCCAGATGAGCAGACAAATTTTGTTCTTCAGCCGTGTTAAGTTCAGAAGCATCATTCATTTCGTTTAAGAAATCCATGATCTCTGTTAGGTCCATTTTGCGTCGAGAAAGTGCATTCATTCGCCGAACAAAGTGTTACAATTGCAGCGGAATTGAAACAATTTCAAATTATATTTACAAATGCCAAACCAAAATTTTAAAACATCGGCTTAATAATCGCAAAGCGAAGGATCATACTGTTCCATAAAAGAAGATCGAGAAATCTAGGTCATCTTGTTGCAAAATATGGCAAGGAAAATAAGAGCCTCATTTTCTTCAAAAGACCAAATCATATCTCATATATAAGTTAAATTGTTTGTATAAATAAATAAACAATGTTTAACATGGCATTTATTTTTAAATTAGGAGCTAATGGAAAAACATTGGTTTGAATTTCGCAAGTATTAGATTTATATTACTTAAGTGAAAAACGCTGCAAAGAATAACATGATAAATAAATTAAAATGAAATATTATAATTTTAAAACATAAATAAAGCTAATTAAAAAATTGGTGATGAACGCCGTACAAAATTGGAAGTTAAAAAAAAAACCCCAATAATTAACCTATCAGAGCAATCAATAATTCATAAAAATTAATACAATACAATTAGATATATATCAATGAGTTCATAATAAAATATATGGCACGATCAGCTTTTGAATTCGTGGCAAACCTTTAATTGATTTGTTAACAATAACAGCGTCTGCTGTCACATTGTTAAAGAAATTAGTAAACGAACATTTAATGTTAAATTAATAAGTATTAATGAGGGTCAGTCTGATAGCGGAAGCGTGTGTTTCCTTAAGGCTGACCCTTGAGTTATTTAACAATTTTTTATTTACTTTTTTTCTGTTAGTTTATTGTTGTGCTTGGTTAATAAATAAAATTGCTCAAAAAAAAACAAATAAAAACATTTAATGCAGGGCCTGCCACTCACGTTTTTTGATCATAATTTTGTTATTGCTTATCATATTTATACCAATTATTGCTATGATGTATGTAAGTTCATTAGTTACAGAGAAATATTGATTTCATTGAGAGTTAATAGAAACTTTTTATAATTTAAACAAAAAATTCTCTAAACATTGAAAGCCAGTGACCATCAAATAGCAGCAAAATCTTTATTTATCAGGATCGAACAAAGTTTCAAATTATAATATAAATAAAGTTGATAATGTGTCTTGTCACATTTCTTTTTACTTAACTTCTGAAGTCGATTTGTTATTTGAAGGGTTTGTTGATGAAGGATTTCAGGCTATTCCAACTTTCTCTATGACTCTTTCAGAGTTTTTTCTAGTTTCTGGATATCAGAACATTGCATGACATTGCAATATACTTTATTATCAAGCATTATTATTATTGCCACACATTTTTGATCGGACTTAAGTCTGGCGAGCGAGCAGGTCATTTCCACACTTTGAGATTCCTCTCCTGGGAGAGCAATCTTGTGACTTTTTATTTCGAGGTGCTTATCTTGCTGAAAAATAACTTTAACGACTTGGAATTTGCTACACAGGTATAGGAGGTACATGATCAGAGTTTCAACATAATTTGAAGAATTCTGCTTTTCCTCTAAGACCACCAGCTCTCACGAATTAAGAGAAGGAAATGGCAGTCCAGACAATGATGGATCCATCTCCAAATTTTCAATTTAAAAATGACTTTGGAGATCCTCTGACATCATGCCAATAATATTTAAAGCCGTCTGGATTATCCAAATTAATTTTTTTTTCATTACAGAAAATAACAAAACTACAGTTCACCTCCAATTTCACCATCTCTCTGATCCAGTTAAATCATTTCGTGTAGTTCTGCAAAGAAACCTAACAATCCTCTTCTCCGAATATATCCGTACATTATAGACTGGCTTAGATACAAATTCGGCTTGTCCTGAAGTTCCATTGAGGAGCACTTCCCTTT
Source organism: Hirudo medicinalis (assembly GCA_011800805.1). Lineage (NCBI taxonomy): Eukaryota > Metazoa > Annelida > Clitellata > Hirudinida > Hirudinidae > Hirudo > Hirudo medicinalis. The sequence goes on from MPNW01000067.1 coordinate 203,878, forward strand.
GGAAGCTTCACGGAAAGGATTCTCTTCTGACGATGATCAAGTTTTCAGGTCTTTCTCATGTGCAATTCGTTCCATAATTTTATTCAACTTCCAAAAAAACGTTTGACAACACCTCTGGAACGTTTAACTCTCCTTGAAATTTCAGATAATGACATATTTAGCCAGTTTAACGCCTTTATTTTTCCTTTCTCTATATCGCTAAGACGTTTACTAAACCCAATTATAATAACGCTAACTATAAATTTCATAATAATCAAAAACTTAATTAACATTGTTCTTTATGCATGGAATCTTATTGTAGACAGACCACTGGTTTATGGACAAATAAACATTTTTGGAGATACATTTGCGGGAAAAATTTTCCAAATTGGTTGATTTCATTTGATCTGTATACCCCATGCACACCTTTTGAAATATTATTAAATAATAGAATCACGAAATAATTAAAACTTTAAGCGAATATATGCAAGTAGTTTTTCAGATAACTGTACAAAATGTAGTATTCTTATAAAGTATTGCATCCCAATAGCAGGCCCTGTAAGTCCATATCATCTTAGTTATACAACTTTAATCAACTAAATAAATAAAGCAGTCCCTGTATCTTAAAAGATAAAGCCAGAAAAGAACCTCGATTCTGACCAATGGTTCAAGTGGGTCACGAGGCAATTATCGTGTGACGACAACAGGTCAACTTGGATAATTCCATTGAAGCTCTATTAAGTACTCCAATGTTGACATGGAAAAACGTTTTGACGGAGATTTATTGTGAATATATTTTCCCATTGATCAAGTCACTTTTCGAAATGTCAGATTGCCATCTCTAAACATAACAGTCAAATGATATCATTGAAGAATTATCTTTAATGACACTAAATCTTCGTGAGGATATTATTTAAAAGTACGTTTGTGCTTTTATCCAATTTGCGAAAGATGTGAAATATGACCAAAGTGAAAATTCAGGATTTTCTTCTCGATGGACGGAAGCCAAGCGGAAACAATTTGCATTCCATGCGGAGAGACTGAATATCTGGAAAGTTCATTACTCTTCCGAGGTACCGGAAAAAGTCTAATTATAAGTTAAATAGATTATTCAAAACTTCTATTTGATGTTTTTAGCTGTAATTTAAATATTAAATCAAAATGATGATCGAAGAAGCGAATTCAGGCTCCCTTAAATGCAAGTGAATGATGATCCTGTCTGCAGTTTAAACAATGCCTTCAATAGAAATATTTTTTTAAATTTACATTTGATTGGCTATTATTTTTTATTCAAATTAATTAGTACAAGTTTACTGTTAAAAATTATTTTATTTTTTGCACTAATATTTGAAATGGTTTTAAACTTAAAATGCTAATTGTTTTATTCGAATTTTCGAAAATGTTGCGACCAGTTTTTTTCAATTCTTGTCTTGAATTCGGTTGCCATATTGCTGCTAGGTGATTCTCGTAAATCGCAATAAACATGAGCGATGACTTGATGAGAAATGGTGGATATAAAAAACTGAAGAAATAAGTTGTCTCTTGAATCAACATCCACTTGATTTATATGGAACCTGTAATGAGTAATCCGTTACTTTAGGCGACTCAATAGCTCCTTAAGAAGTGCTCGGTCTTCGGAACGCCAATTTGCATAGTAATTTCATTTGAAAAGAACTTGAAAAAAATCTCAAATATATGAATTTGCAAAATATGGAGATAACGACTTTATAAAAAAATTATATAAAAGCTTAACGAAGTCATAGAAAATGCGCTCATTTATTTACAAAAGTAAACAAATAAAACAAATTTTGCGTTGCACACAAGTAAAGACTCGTAAAGAAGACACGAAAATAGCAATCCAAGGTCCTCCGCGCATTCGTTGCAGTCTTCCATGAGATCTCGTAAAAGTTGTAAAACGGCCTCGAGCAAGCGGCCGTTTGTTTTGGAAATTGTCAATTACCTCCAGAAAAACCATATTTGCTGCCCCTCCGAGCTGGAAGCAAATCCATGCGAAGCACTCCACCGATGCTGACAAACGGTTCCGTTTACAGCGAGCTAAGTGCCTCAATTACTTCCAGGTCATTCTGGAAAGCTTCTAATAAAAAGGTTGTTTTAAAGCTCCGAAAGAACTTTTCCCGCTGTCTTGATTGCCTCTTACAGGTTGATCTTGAAGCACCTGTGACTGGATTTTTGTGACAATTTTGTGATGATTAGTGTCCACCATCAACTGGTTTCTTGAATTTTACTGATTTTAACTGAAATATCCAACGAATAAACACCTCAATGGTCAAATTAGATTTGCATCAGATAATTACAAGCCTCCTTCGTCGATACGATATTTTTATGTTTATGCACGAGTAGTCTTGAATTTCTCAAATTGATGAATAAATAATAGATTTTCTCCAGGACACAACATGAAATTGCAGACGTGGAGATTTAAATGCGAAACGCTCGGATGGAAGGCATCGATTGGCCAAAGCAGGATCCATATAAAGCCCCCACTCCTCGCGAGGTGAAGGGACGCTTCTGAGAATTAAACAAGTTTTCCATTCATTTTGAGCATTGAGATGTTCGAGTATTTTTTGTGATTTCGAAGCATTTTCTGAAACAAGTTTGCAACATGGAAATTACGGAGAAAGAAGTTTTATCGAATTCAACTTCAGCAGACAAAATGAGCGATGGAAAGAATGAATCCAGCTTTGGAGGGGGCGTCCATAGGCGCGGTGCCCTGAGACAGAAGAACATTTACGAAGTCAAAGGTCACCAGTTTGTGCCCCATTTCTTCAAACAGCCAACATTTTGCAGCCACTGCAAGGATTTCATCTGGTGAGAATAAAAACAATGTTCATATTTCGAGAGGAAATTGAAGATTTAAATTTAATAACAAGATAAGCGAGGCTTCTTGAGCTTTTAAACAAAAAATCTGATAATTTTCCCATCTCAGTTATCGCGATGTTTTCCAGTCTTTTCATCCTGTTTGATCAGAAGTCAATCCGAATAGCGTCATTCGCTCGCTTTTGACTAGAAATTCGTTGCTCGAGGCCATGATGATGTGTTTCTGTCATTTTAAGACTTTCATGTGAAAAGACTTTCAAGTTTTCTTTTTCCACCACCAACGTCAAATGTTAACAAACGAGGAGAGGTTGTTCAAGATACTCTTAAATTATTTCAGGGGCTTCGGAAAGCAGGGTTTTCAATGCAAAGGCGAGTAGACGATTTCCAATATTTTCCACCTAATCTAATCCTCTGCTTATATTGCTTTTGTAGTTGTTACGATTAACAATGCTTTTTCTTAATCTTGTTTCTTAAATATTTTTAAAAATATTTAGTTTACTTCTTCAAAATATTTGTTTTAAAATTCAACAAAAGTTGTAGAAGGAATATTTAACGTTTAAGAATATTTCCAAACATCCAACAGTTTGTTACTTTGTGGTTCACAAGAGATGTCATGAATTCGTCACATTTCAGTGTCCTGGAATAGACAAGGGACTGCAGGAAAATGTGAGCCATCATTTCTAGTTTTTTTTAATAATAAAAGTTTAATATTTTAAAAATGAATAAATAATAATAATAATATTTACAGAAATAAATGTTTGAGTTTCTTTGCAATCTTAAATTCAGCCTTCAAATGAAAAATCGAGTGCTTAGAAATTGCTTTCGAGGAAGAAGTGTGACCTTTCCTTGCTACGAAGCATGGTTTTCAAAGCACGCTTTTTTGTTTCCATGACCAAAAATTGTTTCCATGACCTGGAGGCAGCAGGAAAAGATTGGACATTTTTAATTCCACGCCACAAACTCACGTTAACAACTATTGGTTCAGTGGAAGAATATTTTCTTTGACGTAATATTTTTGCCTTGCAACATATTTTTGAAAGTCATCAGCCACATTTGTGCCGAGAATATTAGCCACCTTTACTCCATCTTCAAAGGTGTGATGGACTCATTTCCAGCATCAAGTGAGAACATGAGACTTGTTGGAAGGTGGGAGATGCTAACTCCAAGCGTTGATCTTTCCTTTCTTCCTTTTTCCAAACTCCGCAAAGGATGGATTGGTGGATGAGAATTGGAGGATTTTAACGAGATGTCGTGGATTGCTTCTTTTCCATGAATGGACTTCCAAATAATTCTTCCTTCCATGCTTTGGACTTTCAAGCAGCTCCACTTAAACATTCTTTAATTCTGTCGCTAACTAATTATTCAAATCAAAGTTAATTTATGTTAATCATCACGAGCCATTTATCCGTGTATTTAAATTGTATGTTTTTGTTTTTGCTTAACTCTTAACATCAACACGAACCTGCGCATGTACTCGGTGAACACTTCCGTCGTCTTAATAATATAATGTATAAAACAGCGCATGCGTAGACATCATCGTTCAAGACAACATCATTATCATCATCATCATCATAATCGTCGACATCACCACAAGCAGTAGCAGCATTATCATCAATAACGCTGTTCATCATCATCATCACCATTTCCGCCATCATCGTCGTCGTCGTCGATACTTGATAGCAGACGTAATGAGCTAAGTAGCTAGATAGTTTGATGATGAGGGGATTGTCTTTGCAGCATTCCTGGTTGATGATGCATTTTGAAGCCAACATACAAACAAGCTTACAAAGACAAACATTTACAACCAACAACAACAACACATTCAAAAAAATTGGTTTCTGAACTCGCAGTATTTTGTACTCCGTTCCATTATAAATTTGTGACGTGAATTGGGCATTAATAAGTTCAAATAAGTGGACCTTCGATGTTTTGAAAATAATGATGACAATCATTATTCATCGTCATCGTCGTCATGAAATTTTAATTAACGATTTATTGAATTTGTATCATTTATTTTTTTTTGACCTGGAGATGATAAGGTGGAAATGAATGGTGAGGATGACTGTCACAAGAACAATGATGACGACGATGACAGTAATGGTGATGATGATGGCAGTGATGGTGATGATGACGACGGTGACGATGATGTTTCTATCACTCGCATCCTCTTAAATCACCATCACGACCATCACCATTACCACCACCATCACCACCACCATCACCACCACCATCACCACCACCACCATCATTATCACCACCATCACCACCACCATCATTATCACTATCATCATCACCGTCACCACCACCACCACCATCATCATCATCATCACCACCATCATCATCATCGTCATCATCACCATCACAGTGAAGATGATATTGTCGCCATCATTGTCTTTGTGACAGTCACCCTCATTAACAGACCAGATAAAATAATGATATTCACCTGTTAAATTAAGTGTTTAACTTACTCACAGGATAGTTACCAACACAAGTTCAAGTTGTACACCTACACGAGTCCCACGTTTTGTGACCACTGCGGTTCCTTGTTGTACGGCCTCATACATCAGGGACTCAAGTGTGAAGGTCGGTCGGCCTAATTAATTATTCATGACCCTCATTGTCATTCCACCCTTCAGCCATCGCCTTCAACGTAGTTATTTCCATTACATTTCCAGTTATTTTGAATTTTGCGTAATTTGGAAAAATGTAAAAATAAATATCCAGGTTATTTTTTCCCTCTTTGAAACGTGAAGCTTCCTTCTCCAAGGAAGAGAGGGTGACTCGGTGCAAAGTGACAAGTAACAATCATTACCGCCACAAACAAGCACAAGATCACGAAGAATCAATGCGACGCTTGCTACAAACGGGCTCACAAAACTCGTTAAAGTATTTTTTCACCTGGTGGTGATCTCTTTCCTCATCCACCTTGGAGGTTAAAGGTAATCCTGTGGACATTTTGTCCCGAGAGAGAATGTTGAAAGATCTAAGTTTAATAAATTAAAGTTTTGAAAGAGTCGAAGAAAGAGTGAAAATTGAAGTTCCCCCGAGAAGCATCTCATCTTTGTTTCGTCCTCGGCTCCTTAAAAATTTACGAGGTCGTCAGGGAAGGGTCGTTGTCATGACAACCGCGTTTTTATTTTCCACCAGAGGTTGAAGTGGCGTTTCAACAAAAAAAATTAAATTAAGGCGAATTTTCGAGAATATTTTCAAAAATAAGTTCACAGTCATCAACATCATCATCACCATCATCACCACCATCATCACCATCATCACTACCATCCACCAATTGAAAACATTTGGCAAAATATTCTTAATGAAGTATATGGAGGTGGAAAGGCATATTCTTCAAAAAATTAAAAAATGAATTGGAAAAGNCATACAACACAATGTACATACAATAACAACATACAACACAATGTACATACAATAACAACATACAACACAATGTACATACAATAACAACATACAACACAATGAACATACAATAACAACATACAACACATGAACTTCTAGAACATTTTTATTTTTTTATTTTTTCAGACTACAATTGCCAGGAGGAAATATAGATTTTTGATGACTTTAACTGAGAATTTTTGTGTAAGAAAAGAGGCTACATGAAGCTGGGCGAAGACATTTATTACGCATGAATTGTAATTACTTGTAATTATTCACGAGGTAATAATAAATATTCATGAGTTAGCGTACAGCGTTACACATAGGCCCAACATTAACATAATTTATGTTAATTACATGCTGACCAATGAAAGCCAATGGACTTACATGGAGGCATTAGAGAGGTATTTCAACTCTTCCAACTGTTCGGCCAACGTCGAGTCTTTAGAATCTAACTCCTGTGGATTAGCATGATTACTTAAACTAGTAATAATAATAATAATAATAATAATAATAATAATAATAATAATAAAATAATAAATATTAATATTGTAATTATTAATGAATCTATAATTATTAATGTACGTAATACTGTTAAAAACTATTTATTAGTATTGTTACTAATCGTCGTCTTCATCATCATCATCATCACCATCGTCGTCATTGTCATAGGTGTCGTCGCCGTCGTCGTTGTTGTTGTTATTATTATTATTATTATTATTATTATTAATGTTGTTGTTGCTGTTATTATTATTATCATCATTATTATTTTTATTATTACTAACATTATTATTATTATTATTGTTATTATTATTGTTATTATTATTGTTGTTATTATTATTATTATTATTATTATTATACCTGAGCCACATAATGCATGAGATGTAGTTTATTATCGTTGGCTTTGATTTCGATCAACCGGAGGAGAGAGCAGAGTTTGAAAGCAGCTGCATCACCTGAGTAAGCTCCCTGGAACAGGTGGGTAATTTATTATTATTATTATTATTATTATTATTATTGCTATTATTATTCTTGTTATTAATATTATTATTATTATAATTATTGCTATATTATTATGTAACTTATACTATCGAGTAACCATGACGACAGTCTTCTCTCACCGCGTTGAGGAAATTGCCGACCAGTAGAACCAAGTACATGACTTCGTGGAAGGCCTTGCTTTCTTTGACCACTGTTTGAGGAAATAATAATAATAATAGTAATAATAACAACAATAATAATAATAATAATGATAATGATAATGATAATAATGATGATGATGACGGTGACGATGACGATGATGATGATGACGACGATGATGACGATGACGATGTCTATGATAACGATGATGACGACGACGACGATGATGATGATGAAAAAAAGAATTAGAGAGTTTTAAGATCAATCAAGCAATAGAATGTTCCTCTCATCATCGCCCATGCACTCCACCTCTCATTCTCCTCAGCTGGGATTCGAAAGCCGAACCTGTTGACTCACACTCCAGAAATTGTTTGTTGTGTTTAGCAGAATCTTAGCAGACTTTCCGACAATAACTTTGAAAGCGATCGAATATTTGCCGACTTACCTTATATTTCTTTTATTATTTGATTTATTATTATTATTATTATTTTAGTATTATTATTGTTATTACTATTATTGTTAATATTTTAATATATATTTTATATATTAATTATGAATCTACAATTTAAATTATATTACATCCGCCATATTATTCGACAAAATGATATCTAAATATTTACAATCCGAATGAGGCAATTAGACAGGTGCTTATGGTATTATGTGATCGTGTGCTTATGTGATTATGTGATCGTGTGCTTATGTGATTATGTGATCATGCGATTATTATGTGATTGTCGTGTTGCTGTTCTCAGGGTTGGCGCCACCGGGCCACACTTGTGAGGTCTCATTAATTGAGGGCCACAAAAGATGTGAAAATGACTTTCCTAAGCAGAATTAACTGATTCCCTAGTCTTGTGGAAACGCATTCCAGCAATTATGCAATACCATTCTCAGCGGCCTACCGAATAATATGATAATAATAATAATAATAAAATAATATAATGATAATATAATAATAATAATAATAATAATGATAATGATAATATGATTCCTACCCCAGCATGATTTATTTCGGCATAAATAATTTAGTTTTATTATTATTTTTATTAATATTATTATTATTATTGTTATTCATAATATTTGTAGTGAATGCTAAGAAAACCCTATAAACATGGCGTTGTACATAAATTAACCATTGTCATTATTATTACTATTATTATTATTATTATTATTATCATCACCGTCATCATTCTCATCATTATATTAATATTAATTACTTTTATATTATAATCTAATGATTTTTTAGCGTACCTTTGGAGCAGACGATAACAGAGTCAATGGCGGGCTTCAACAAGTCCAATGATTGGTAGAAATCTTCTTTCAGGAGAAGGGTTTGGATGATCAGATCGAAACTGAGGATTAAATTATATTAAATTGAATTAAATAAACATTTTTCATTCCGAATAATAATAATAACAATATCAACAATAATAATAATGATAATAATAATAATAATAATAACAATAATAATAATGATAATAATAATAATAATGATAATAATAATGATAATGATAATAATAATAATATTATTATTATTATTACTATTATTAAAAACTATTATTAATCATTATTAATGATGATGATGATGATGATGATGCTGATGATGATAATGATATTAACAATAATGACAATAATGATGATAATAATATAATAATAATGATGATGATAAATCATCGTTGGTTAAAATTTATTATTATTAATAATATAATTAATTATGTACATCTTGTTTGTACTTTATTTAATTTTATTTTGATTCATTTAATGTTTAATTCGTGATATTGTTTCGATAATCGTAAACATTAATTTTTTGCGATTCTGAATAAATCAACGGTGAATGAAAAGAAAGATGATGACAGTGATGATGATATTATTATCATTCGACATCATTTTGCCACACAATATCATAACCACCATCATCATCATCATCATGATCATCATGATCATCATGATCACCACTACCATCATCATCATCATCATCTTAGTAGTCGTCGTTGTCATCATCATCATCATCTTCTTCTTCTTCATCATCATCATAACCATCACCATCACCATCACCATCACCATCACCATCATCATCATCATCATTCCATGACTTGCGCTGCTGAGAATTTTGAAAATACTTGGAGACTTTGGATTGAACTTTGTGATGGCAGGTCCAAGAATTCACTTCACTGTCATCTTCACAATAACAACAACAACAATGTAATTACTCTAATCTGAAATAAACATTTACATTATTTATTAATAATTACTGTTTTAATTGATCATTATTTTTAACAACTATCACCGTTTCTCTGGGTTTGTCCCCAAATTCGAAGTGCATTTCACTGAAAAGTTACAGCGGAGTTTTAAACAATTTAATTAATATTCGAGGAAATATTTTATTTAAAAAAATGAATCCCACACAAACTCCTGCTTATTGTCACTTCGGGGGTTTACTTTTTTTGAATCACGAGATCATCATCATCATCGTCACCGACCATTCGTCTTGTTCTGGGTTTGTGCTGACGTGTGGGTGTGTGTGCAGAAATGAGAAATGTTCAATTTTTTTCATAAAATGAAGTTAATTTTCTGTTCCAAGAGCTTTCTCCCGTTCACAACTGCAGTCTCTCGCTTCTTCCAAAGATGTCAACACAACAACAAAATTGATGTTTATGAGCATTGAGTTGATGATGAAATTTATCGAATTAATTCCAGTAGGTGGCTTCATTTGAGCTTTGTGCTGCCTGACGAACAACGTTACAAAAACTCTACCATTCTTCTCTGGCAGAATGAGAATGAATTTGTTTCAATCCCATAAATTGCTTCCATAAGAGACGTAACGAGTCAATTAACACACCTGTCATGGTGCATAAAATGTGGTTTAAGAGATGTCATAGTCACCCTCTTCTTCCTCCATGCGCATGAAGGCCTATTTACTCGGATTAAAGCTGGAAAATGTTTTTTCCAGCAACAAAATGGAACAGCTTTTACTGTTCTTTTATGTGATGCATAGCTTTAATATCTTTCAGTTGAGGTGAGAATAATTCATGAACTGAGGACCGAACGCCTCCAATTTCTGTTTCCTGTCACACAAAAGCGCACATGTTTGTCTCAGTAACGATAATGAATGCCGGGAATACATGTTAACATTTGCATTTAGCCGATATTTTGAGTGCCTTACTTATCCGAATCGGATGTGAGAGCTCTACAATCGCCCGACCATTTGTATGGCCCTTACCTGAGGGCACTCCCTGGCTTTGCAGGATGGGTTGCGAACACGACTCATTACGATCGTTGCCATTATCTTCTCATACAGGAACCAATGAGCTTATTGTTAGCAATGTATTAAAATAATTTAATCAACACTAAAATAATCCTTGTTATTTATTCTAAGCAATGAAATTGAAAAGTCTTTCAAGTCGTTAATCTTTTACTATCTTCGAAAACTTTAGCGTGCGACATCAACGTGCACAAGAGATGCCAGCAGATGGTACCCAAACTGTGCGGGTTGGACCACACCGAAAGAAGAGGAAGAATCAAGGTGAAGGTGACATTCGATGACAACAAGCTCTTGGTAGAAAGTAAGATTTTCGACTCTTCCGGATAATGGTGACAAATTTGGTGACAGAAAAATTAACAATTTGAATGCTTGGTGTTGACTTGAACTTCTGTTGCTTCTGAAACAAAGGCGCTACATTAATCATTAGTGACAAATCAGCGAGGAGGTTTCAAAGTATAAATGCTTCTCTCAATTCTATGCACGAACGATGTCGATGGGATATTGGCTACCATCAAAAGTGGATGGAATTTTTCTTGTTAATGAGCAACTTTTTTCAGTCATCGAGGCTCGGAATCTCAACCCGATGGATCCAAACGGTCTGGCTGACCCCTACGTCAAGCTGAAGTTGATGCCGGGTGAGGCGGGAAAAACGAAGCAGAAGACAAAAACAGTGAAGGCTTGTCTCAATCCTGTTTGGAACGAACAATTCACTTTGTTAGTTTTTGTTTTTCGTGATGAGTAAAAGTGGATTAAGAAGCTAAAAGTATCGTGATTCCGAATAAATAAAAAGAAGCATCGGAAAGTTCCGCTGGAAGGCATCAATCAACCAACCAATTAATCAATCGATCAATTTCCAGTGGAAAGGATGATTGAATTACGTTTCAATGAGTCGTCGATCATCCACGCTTCAATGCATCGAAACTAGTGAATGGAAGGTAATTAGTGGAGTAGGTGGATGAAGTGGATGAGTGTGCACGTCTCGTTGTACACGTTGTTTACTCGGATATTGTTTCCTGTCGATATCGCCTCGAGGTTCCATGGTGCTTGTTTGAAAATCACTGCTTTTCCAATTTTTCCTCAACAAATTCTGAGGAAATTGAATAAAACTAAAGTTTTAATTCTCTTAATAAGTTTTCTTTCGGAATTCATGCAGACATTTTGTATGAAAATCCGTCTTAAAATTTGCGAAGGCGAAAGATTCTCCCAAAACTTCAGACGTTTTTTCATCGGCTGTTTAAATATTCAATATTCAAGTCGCGCCAAACTGAGGAGTCTCTTTCAGCTGAAAGAGCAAGCAGCTCCTCTTGAAATATTACAACGCTCAAAACACACCATTTCAATGCCTTTGGAACATTTCGACGAGGGGATAAATTATGCGACCATTTTGGAATATATTATTCAATAATTATGAATATATTATTCAGTTATTATGAATATATTATGCAGTAATTATGAATATATAATGCAGTAATTATGAATATGTTATGCACTAATTATGGGTAAATTTATGCAGTAATTATGGATACATTTATGTACTGTTATGTATATAAGTGATTATTATTGAATATATTTACGAGATTAAAGTTCCTCTCCACCTGGGCATCGCAGCTTCATTTTTTGCCATTAGTCGGGCATAAAATATGATAATATTCAATGATTACATCGACGTGGGAGGTCGTGAAGCAATTTGAGGCACCATTAACAATTCATTCGATTCATCTCTGGTACGTAAATATGCACAAAAAGTTCTTTTGATGAAGGCATCTTTTTGTATTTCAATGTCGGAATTGAATGTTGGATTAAAAATAATTATAATGGTAGTAATTACGATCACTATTATTATGTGCAAGCGATGATTATAAAGTAAAACTTCGACAGCAACCTCGGTCCAGAAGATTTCTCGAGAAGGTTGTCCATAGAGCTGTGGGACTGGGATAGAACATCACGTAATGACTTCATGGGGGCCATGTCGTTTGGGGTGTCAGAGATCATAAAAGCAGGTGCCGATGGTTGGTACAAACTCCTCAGTCAGGAGGAGGGGGAGTTTTACAGCGTTCCTTGTCCTGACGAAGTAAATGCGGCAGCTTTGGCCATGAAGAACGCCCTCAAGATGGTGGGCGATTGACATCTGCCACGATGCTTAAAGTTTCTCTCATCGGTTGAGGGATATTTATTTGCTTCTTGAGTCTAATTTCTATTTTGAAAAACATCGGTTTAGAATTTTTCTTTCTAAATGCTTTGCATGTCAGTGGGTTCTAATATTTTGCTGAATGAATTTTCAAAAATAAATTTTTTAAATTAAAATTTCTGAGTTTGTTTTGTTACGTTTATTTCACGCAATACTTTCGCAGATTTTATGTTTTCATTAGGTTCCATTACATGTATTTAACCACATATTGCACCTATTCAATTTGAAATATTTTCAAATTATGAATCAATTTAAAAATATTATATTATTTAAATATTAAATATTATTATATTATTAAAAATATTAAATGCTTACGATATATATTCAATTATTATTATTTTAGAGCCAAAATCAGAACGATAACATGGTGAGTAATTGGCAACAATTGCAATAATATTTTTTCACATAAAAAATTGAAATAATAAAATAATAATTAATAACAATAATACACTAATACTAAATAATACACTAACACTTTTGAGGAGTGCGAATGACTCCACAACAATGCTACATTAACGAGATGAAGGTAATCAATAAATGTAATCTAAATTATTCTCATTTGGTCTTTATATCTTATTAAAAGCATTTGTACACACGCATTGAAGGGAGGTGTTCGTTGTTATTATTAATGTTATTATTATTATTATTATTATTATTATTATGCAATTATTAGAAATTATATTTATTGTAACAATATATAAGCATGATGTGATATTCCATCTGCTATGTTTTCATCCCTTTACGAATTAAAAATATTTTAAGAGTTTAAAAATAAGTATGTAACGAATAACCTATTTTGACCAAAAGTAATTTAAACGTAATTACGTTAAAAGTTATAAGGCAATATTTGTTTCGGAAGATATTCTTGTGAAAAATGTTGCGTAATTATGCTGTGAAACATTCCTCTACGAAATGGAAAAGATATTTGAATAAATAACTAATTGCAATTTATTTAATAAATAATAACATCCCAGTAAAAATTATAATTAACTCAATGGCTGACCTTGTTATGAAAGAATATTTGCATAAATTAGCATACAAACACAATTAATATATTCATTAAAACCAAACGTTCCAAAGAAGGTGGCGGAAGAAAGGACAACATTTGACAACTTATCGAAGATGGACTTCATACGAGCGACTGACTTCAACTTCATCGTGGTCCTGGGAAAGGGAAGCTTCGGAAAGGTCGGCAAGTAATTGATATATTAGGCTCTGAATATTAAATGTTAGTAATGTGAATTTTATGAATATCCAAATATGTAAATATACCAGTCCGCATATTCATGAGCTGACTCATTTTCCTTTGTCAATACGAGGTGGTTCTGGCCGAGAGAAAGGGAACGGACGAGTTGTACGCCATAAAAATCCTCAAGAAGGACGTCGTCATCCAAGACGATGACGTGGAGTGTGTCATGGTAGAGAAGAGGGTCCTTGCCCTCTTCGGCAAGCCTCCTTTCCTGGTGGCACTTCACTCTTGCTTCCAGACGATGGTCTCATGTTTCATCGCGTGTTTAATCATTATTAACATTCCATTGGTTCAGATCACTTCATGAATTATTAATTCATATCCGAATGTGATTACAATTATTTAAATAATTTAAGAAAAGTTAAATATAATTTTATTTCAAACTTATACAATAACTTCTTGTCAATGGACACAAACAATCCTCTGAAGTATTGAAATCTTTAGCACGAGACAATTCACTTAATTCATTTGATGATGAATTCTGACTTCTCTGAATTGATGCAGTCCTGCGAATCATTGACATTTTTTATCCAACATTAATATTCAAATTTCATCACTAAAGGCTTTAAATTGGAAAATGCTTTTAACGCATTAAAAAAATCCTGTAATTTTATTTTTAGCTCAGTTAATTTGCTTTACTTAATCAGTTTTATTCAACAAATGACTTTCATGAGTCAAAATGAAACAATTAGATTTTTTAATTAAAAAGATGTTCTTTTGCCTCGCAGGATCGTTTGTACTTTGTGATGGAGTTTGTGAACGGAGGGGACCTCATGCACAGGATTCAAGAAGAGGGAAGATTCAAGGAGCCTGTGGCAGCGTCAGTCGTTAAGAATTGTTTTGGAAATTGTGCTCGATTTATTTTTAATGCTTTTATAATAATAATATTAATATTAATAATAACAATTAATAGTTAATAATTACATTAATTAGCGGAAATTAAGTTTAAACATTTAAGTTTAGTAATGGCAGCTCAAAAAGTTAAATAGTAAACGAGGCAAATAATTTGTAGAAAATTGAGAAAATGTTTGAACCAGGAATTGTTTAATGGGGCGTTTGTTAGGAAATCACCTGGTGTAATAACATTCTGAGTAGCAAGAATAAAATAAAATGATATTAATTCATGCTTACTCTTGCTTCACGAACAGGTTCTACGCAGCAGAAATAGCGATAGGCTTGTTTTACTTGCACAACAAGGGAGTCGTTTACAGGTTCCACGTGCTTGCTTGTCTTACGACTTTCTGTACTTTTTATTAAACAAGTACTTTTAATTCATAGAGTACTTTTTGTTTGGCAAGTACTTTCAATTTTGAAAGTGCTCTCGATTGGCAAATTTGCGAAGTGAAAGTTCGATCGGTGCAAACAAACGCTTGCAGGGATCTGAAATTGGACAATGTCATGTTGGACTCAGAAGGACACATCAAGATAGCAGACTTCGGAATGTGCAAGGAAGGCATAGTGGATGGAAGGACCACCAAGACCTTCTGTGGGACTCCTGACTACATCGCGCCAGAGGTCGCCATAGTTTTTTTTGTTTTTTTTTTGTTTTTGCAGGAAATTAATTTAACTATCGACAATAAAAGGAATGATTGTTGTTTTCCTTCGCCATTTTCGAGATGATGCGCTCATCACGTTATGTTGCGAACCAATCAACGGCTACCTTCCTACATTACTGAATGTTATTTGCTGCTCTGTCATTATGAGCTATTATTTTGCATTTTTATTATTGCTATTGTTTATAAATTTCCGTTATCGTCACCTCACTGTTTGCGTGCATGTCCATCATGATCACGGTAGAAGCTACAATAATGATAATGATTCCGAGTTTGGTTATAGTGCCACGTTTGTCCAAAAGAGAACTTAAAGACCGCAATAACAATAACATTAACGACTGCAAAAACTTGTGTTAATTAAAAATTTGAATAATGCAATTTTATTTTCCAGGTGGTTTTGTATCAACCTTATGGAAAGTCAGTCGATTGGTGGGCGTTTGGAGTTCTCCTCTACGAAATGCTGGCAGGACAGGTTGGATGAGTTGATTGAACTATTGGCGAGGACATTAATAATGATAACATTTTTTTAATAAATGATTATAACATTAGATAATATGTTATGTTAATTATCCATTAATAATATTAATAATTATCGCGTAAATATATTTACAACAAGTTGTGTTAAATAATTGAGCGATAATTAACCAATTA
This sequence comes from Hirudo medicinalis, assembly GCA_011800805.1. Classification (NCBI taxonomy): domain Eukaryota; kingdom Metazoa; phylum Annelida; class Clitellata; order Hirudinida; family Hirudinidae; genus Hirudo; species Hirudo medicinalis. Next base: position 220,128 of record MPNW01000067.1, read on the forward strand.
TTTGTAAATAGTATTTACTAAATACTCTACAATTCACCATCTTAATTAGTAAAAATATTTCTGCTCGAATAATGCACGGTGCATGGTGAATTACTCCACAATATTTATATAACGAAGAGAAAAAGCCTGGAAGGATTCATGCAGCGTATGAAATGCAGACGTCTTTGATGCGCAAGTTTTATGGCGCCAAAGAAATCAATAAATTATGGTTTATTATCACGGCATGGTGACGGCGTGTTTTCCTAGTTCGGTGTGGAGTTACATTTCTTTGCTAATTTAACATCTCGGACGTCTTTACGAAGTTGGGGGTTCGCAAGCCCGAATAACGAATGACTGCCAATTTAAATAAGTTTGCATATTCGATTTTCGCTCATTAAAATTATCGATTAGAAATTATAATATTCATGAGGTAAATAATAAATACGTTCAAAAGTCACTTTGTCGTTTCATGTCCCTTGAGTGCTTTCTATCGAACATCAACATTAGCATAATTTATGCACATTGCCAATGAATTTTATTCCAAGAAATCACCTGGAAATGAAGTTGGTATGATCGTGTGACCCGTGCAAGTATTGATTTGAAACCGCTGTCTGTAAGAGCGTGGGTTTGTTATTTGCTCATTTGCGCATTCCACAAAGCATGGTTGGATTGATGAATCCATCAGTTAAGATGAAGTTGAAGGCAGAGAGATTTTTAAGCCTAGAATAATGAGACTCACTCTTCCTCATCAGAATTGAACTAATAAATCTGATTTTTAAGGATTTATTCTCGCGTGATTAAAAGTCGATCGATTGGTGCAATGAAGATGCAATATTTTTGTTGGTTAAATATTTTGACTGTTGGCCAAGTGACAGGCAAAAGCCAACTCGCAAGCAGCGACTTTTGGTACCTACCTCTTCTCCTAACCCTACCCTATCCCTAACCCCCTAACCATAATCCTACCTCATGACCCTAAAAATCTCGGCAGAACTGACAAAAGTCGCTGCCTATGAATTGGCTTTTGCCCGTTACTTCTCCAACCATTCATATATATTTGAATTTAAATAAAATCAAAGAAAAATCAATAAATATAATATAAGTCTTATTGGGAGGTCAAAAGATCAACGAATAAAGTATAAAGCTAATTAGCATTACTAAATGAAGCGAACCAAATGAAATGAATTGGATTCATTTAGAGCTTCCTGGTGATTTGCGGACCTCATGTTTTATTCATTAAGTGCTCATTTTAATTTCAATAATTATAATAATTCATTTCAATTAAATTTTAATTTCAATAATTATGATAAATAATTTTAATTCGACAACTTTTCTTTTTTGCCGATGAATTTCTATTTGGCAACAGTTTTAAAGAAACATTTACACTTTTTCGAAGTGAAATTTAAGGTTTAAAAACTTTTTGAAGAAAAGATGCAATTGAATAATTTGGAAGTAATGAATATTTGATGATTAAATAATTCTATCTCCAATAAGTGATGAAATTATTTATTTACAAAACAATTTCGTGGCAACAACAACAATTGCTATTCAGAATGTAATTTTGTGGCCTTTTAAAAAGTCTTGTTAAATTTAAACTTCAAATATTCCCGTTTTTAATGTTCTTAAATTCATTTTTAGCTCTCAGAGGCACTCAATTCATTTCGAATTATATGAAATTGCCCACATAAATGGAGACGATCTTCTTTTTCTGCCAATTAGAAGAAGTTAAAAGTATTTTCAAAGCAAAATAAAGAATTTAAAAAAATTGAGGAACTGACAATGCCTCGTGAAGAAGATGATGAAGTCATCAGTAACTACTAACATTACTGGTTAATTAAAAATAGTAAGGACGTCTAAAGTTAATAAGTGGAAATTAATTGATATCGCGATGCCAAAACAATTCTCTTCAAATCGGATTGAAAACACACTGCTGAAGACCGAAGTGATGGGATCATGATGTGATGGGATCATGATGTGATGGGATCATGATGTGATGGGATCATGAAATGATGGGATCATGATGTGATGGGATCATGGTGTGATGGGATCATGATGTGATGGGATCATGATGTGATGGGATCATGAAGTGATGGGATCTTGATGTGATGGGATCATGAAGTGATGGGATCATGGCCTGATAACATAATAATGATTTTCCTCTACCCGGGGTTGTTTCTTGTCTACAAATTAAGTTAGGAAGAAATCCGATGGATTTCAGATGGAAAGATGGGGATGCTGTTGCGGGGAAATGTCGAAAAGAAAATAAAAAGCAGGGATGAAAGATTTTTGTAGTAAATAGATTCAGTTAATATTATCGGTTAGTATTGAAATGAACCGGGGTTCCGTAAACCTGGGAAGTTTTCGAGTAAGTTAATCATTATAAACTTAATTACAAAAATTAATTAACGCTTTCGCCAGGGTTACAACGGTATTACTAGCTAATATTATTGGTTAATATTATTGATTGATATTAACTTTTCATAATAAATAATCAAAATAATACGAGGTTTATTTGTTGAATCCGATTTGTGGAGCACTTGTTTTGTCACCTGGATTTTAATTAACAAGGACTTAACAACTTTAGATGTCCTTACTTTAACATGAATAACTTAACCAATTTCTAGCTTTTAAAGAGAATGACGCAATCACCTTTTGTTGAACACAGTGTGGAAGTTATTCAAATTGAAGGTTCCGAAATCTTTTGGCCAGAATCAGCTGGTTTTACTCTCGCTCCTTAAAATTAAAATTTATCTAAACGTCATTGTGTGTGGTCTGAAGAAGCAATCCATTTTTATAAACAATATCTAAATTTAATAAAAATTCATCCAATATTAATTGAAGAACAACCATTATCATGATCCTCGTCGTCTTGAAGTCCATGTGGAAATTGTATGAACGATGGTGATAAATTTCTGCATTGAGGTCAATAGGGTTGTTCATCATTCCAGAACTTTCTTGCTCAATGTTCACTTTGTTTTAGTTTAGTTTTCAGTAGAAATTCTCACGGAGGAAAAAGTAACCAATGTTTCAAGAGCAACACTTTCTGATATTTACTCCAAATTGTTGTTGAAAACATAACATTGAATTCGAAAAACAAATCACTGAAGCAGCAGCAGTAGTGTTTTATTGATGTCCTCAGAATCTCCTCAGCATAACTTGATGAACAGGACAATAAAACTATTGAAAGTTGACTGCGCCATTAAATACGATAAGCTCTGACGTCACAAACACTTTCGAAGGCATCTTCTGGGGGTTGAGGTGTCATTTTGCAAATAATAAATTGTGAGGATTGCATGGGTGGTCTCAACGTATTAACAAGGAAGAGGATTGCATGGGTGGTCTCAACGTTTCAAGGAAGAGCAAAAGAGGCTTTATTTTATGAAGGCTTATTGGATGAAGGAGGCTTTCTATGAGAGGTGGTCTTACTATTTAAAATTATTTTAAATTTGTTTCAATAAATTATGTTTAATCAAATGATTTTTGTAATCATTGTTCATTTCTGTTTACTCAGTTTATGCGATCCTTAATTTCAAATTTAACAGTGTTGCATTTCTGCTTCTGAAATTTACAGGATTAATAACAATAATAATAATAATAATAATAATAATAACAAAATAATGATAATAATAATAATAACAATAATAATAACAACAATAACAACAGCAGCAGCAACAGCAACAACAACGACACAACAACAACAACAATAATAATAATAATAACAGCAACGACAATACTAACAATACGTTTACATTTATTTAGCCCAAATTTTGAGTGCATAAATTATCCCGATGGGATGTGCAGGCACTATGACAAACATTGCCAGCAATTGAGTTCATTCGTTGAGTGAGTCAGAGTAAAAAGAAGTAATGATTAAAAACAAACACAATCACAATGAAGATGATCAATCAGGATGATCGAGTGAACAGGTAGGTTTTAAGTAGTGGTTTAAAAAGTTCTATTGTCGGTGCAAGACGGACTTCGGTTGGAAGAGAATTCCATATCCTGTGTCCTCAGACATGGAACGAACGGTCTCCCTGCCTGACTGTCCGGGACCTAAGAACAACAAGAGTTCTGCTGTTGGAGGACCGGAGGGATGCCTTACCGGAGATAGTAGATGTTCTTGTCAAAAGTTTGGTGAGGTATTGAGGAGCGCTGCCTTTAGCGGCTCTGTAGACTAGAAGCAGGATTTTGAAGGTGATTCTGTCCGGAATTCTTAGCCAGCGCAGGTTCACGAGGAGAGAAGTGATGTGGTCAGAAGACCTTCCACCATAAATGAGCCTCGCCGCTGTGTTCATGACTGCTTGAAGGGTGTTGAGATTCCGGCAACTGGCATTGACCAGAATCGAATTGCAGTAATCGAGCTTTGAGAGGATGAGCTAAACTATGAGGGATATGAAAATTTGATGTGGCACAAATGGTTTAGCCTCCTTGAGGACACGAAGCTTGACATTTCAGCTTGCGGCAACCCGACCAACGGGAGGACCCATCGTCAGGGATGTATCCAGATACACTCCCAGGCTTCTGATTTTCTGCGAAGGAATGATGGTTGCACCTGTCAATTGAAGTGTTAGGGAGCCAATGCGGCTGCATCCAGCTGGAGAACCAAACCATATTGCCTCTATTTTGTCAGGGTTGATCCGTAGACGATTAGATGACGTCCACGAGACAACAATAACAATATTAACAATAATGACAATAATAACAACAATAACAAAAACAACAACAACAATAATAACAACAATAACAATAATAACAATAACAACAATAACTACAATATTAGGATAATCATAATGATAATAATATTACAAAGTATGACCATGCCAATTATTTTGCTGTAATGCTAATAATGTTGATATTAATAATAATTTGCAAGATGTTACTAGCTAGTCATCGACATCAGTCGGCTACGTTTGTCATTTATTCCTAAACATCTCTGAAAAGGCACCACATCTTCACAAGGTGACATGAAACACATTTCTTTGGAATGACATCCATAAACAATGTATTCATTAATAATGTTTATGGCAAGCTTTAATTTTCCTGGAGCTCTTCAAACGTCACCTGGAAACTCATCTCTTCAGGACGCCAAAGCGAAGCCAGGAAAACAAAAACATAAAGCGCCTCTGACGCTACGGCACATGACCCCTTGCAAATTAACTATTATTATTATTATTATTATTATTATTATTATATAACTACAATACCAGTAATAACTACAATATAATATTATTAATATTATTAATAATGAATAATAATAAATAGCGCCTTTGACGCTACGGCACATGGCCCCCTGCAAATTAACTATTATTATTATTATTATTATTATTATTATTATTATTATTATTATTATTATTATTATTATTATTATTATTCATTAATATTACATCATCATCATCACCACTACCATCATCATCATCATCGTTATCATCATGGATATCGTTGGTTATTAAAGATTATGCTTAAGACTTAAATGATGTTAATTTCGAATTTATTTGCAGTGCAGAATTTCAGAATAATAAGTTAATCTGAGACTTCCTATTATTTCTAATGTTTCGATTTAGGTAAAGTGGATATCTTGCATTGGATAATATTCTTTCCTACTTTTAAAGGTCGTTGGAGACACTTTCACAATTTTAATGCATTCTTCGACACACCAAAGTCCTATAGCATTAATTGAACGAAATGTTATCTAAATGTGTCTTGGATTCAAAACATTGCAATATAGTGGTCACTTGAGAAATCTAGGAAGGCAGAGGAGTAATTAACAGCAGGATTGTGAAAATATCGTTCCCTGCGTTTGCAGAAGTTGAAAAACATTCTATCAAGTTCAATTCTGCCCGGTTTTTAATAAAAATAGCAGCAAAGTAGTGACAGATTATTATAAAATTGCTTTAATCGAAGAGACTAATATAATTTAAGTTATTCTCCGAATAAAAATATTCACAAAATGTCATGTCAAGAACGTCTCTTCCTTTTTTCCTAAAAAAAAATTAAAAATTTAAGAAAAAGTCCATCATCCTCTTTTTTTTATCTTCCGTTCCACGAGAATGATGGATGTCGAGGGTGAAGAAGGAGTCTTAGCGAGAATGGAGTGGATCTTAATCCTGCTTGGGTTGACCGCTTATGCATGCGAAACCACGCACCGTCCGTGGATGTAGATCATCACAACATCAAACCTTCCGATAAACGCAGCTCGGAATGACGATAAAAACGTTCCGTTAATATTGATTGCTGCTTCCAGCCTCCGTTCGATGGCGAAGACGAGGAAGAATTGTTCTCGTCCATCACTGATCACCACGTTTCCTATCCCAAGTCTCTCTCCAGGGAGGCAGTGTCTCTTTGCAAAGGGGTGAACATTTATCATTTACATTTATCATTTGCCCATTAATCACTTTCAATCTATTCACTATGTCAGAATATTAAAATATTTTGTAAAACATCACATGCGGATACATATGGTAGATATGTAATAAAGTAATCTAAGTACAATCAATGGGAAATCATGATACTGAAGTTTGGTTGAAAGAATCCACGTTTGGAGCATTTCAATACTTGCTTGTACTGGATGATGGATGAAGTGCACTGAATCAATATGAAATCAATATCAGTTGGATTGGTTCAATCTGAGATTTAATTAAATTTAAAAAAGGGTTATTATTGTGTTTGGTTGGTTGTTTTAACCTTCAATTTTGTAACGGGTCATCAATTACAACTAGCGGGAACGTATCCCTTCGGATGGTCCTTTTGGACCACTGATTATTCTGAATTATGTATTTTGTGACATTTACGTCCGATAAAATAAAATAAAAATGTAAAAAAATTCAAGGTTGAGGATTGGCTGGAAATTGCTAAAATAGCGTCAATTAAATGAGATGATGCTAAAATTTAATTCTCTTGAAGCACCATTTTCAAGGACTTGTTAAAGTGTCACGATTTGTTTTAAGCTTTTTATTCAAGATCACGAATCATTATCCAAAGAAGATATTCCTTTAGGACATAAGCCGCCGTTAAATGCTCACAACTTCATCATCATCATTAAAATTATATTAAACACAAAGTTCTAAACACAGTTCTAAAAACTATCAAATATTGCTATTACTTTCATTAAAAGCTCGTTTGATATTCGAATCTCTTCTAGCTTTTGGTGAAGGACCCAAACAGCAGATTGGGTTGTGGTCCAAACGAACAGCACGACATTAAAGATCACGTGTTCTTCAGAAGGATTGACTGGGAGAGGATTGAAAGCAGAGAGGTTCAGCCACCCTATAAACCACCAATTGTGAGTTCGACGATGACTGTCATACTATTCGCAACAAAATCTTCGTGATGCTTGGCTTTACTCTACAATTACACTGGACTACTACAAAAAAATTTAAAAAAAAAACAGTAAAATGGCTGATTATTGTATATTCAGATGTGCTGATTATTAATACGATATTGGTTTTTTTTTTATATCGACCTCCAATTTTTCATAAAACCAGAAAACATTAAAACAAGGTTGTTTTTTTTTATTAATAATCACTAAAATTATTTATTTCGTGGAATAAAATTTATATAGCGGTCAAAAATATTTAATAAAGTTATGCTTTTACTCGTTTTGCTCGTCGTTTATAGCTTTCACATGGAGTTTCCTTAAGCATTAACACTGGACAACGTTCTTTTTTTGCCGGAATATTCTGATGGGTGATTGTGATGCAATGAACAAACGCAACTCTTTTGTTTTGTGTTCGATGCTCACTTCGGTCATCAACATGCCAATGTTGTTACAAAATGCAAGATCACCATCAAAAAATTTCTTACACAGCACTTGGATCGAAGAGATTATATTTATACACCCTTCTGCACAAGATTCCATTGTTGAAACCGTGAACCCAAGATCTCAGCTCTTGTTTTAAAAAAATCAAGATCTCTTATAAGATCATTAAGTTCTTCTTGTGAAATCTTAAGAACTAATGAAGACTTTAAATAATCTGAATCTTTACTAGAACAAGAAGGCAAATCATCATTCGAAGATTCTTCAGATTCTTCCAAACTTCAATTTTCCAGTGGTTTAGGTATTGATAAAATGTCATCCTGAGATGCAGGTCTAATTGCTGAAGGTATATTAGGATACTTTATGCAATGTTTTGATTTTGATGAAAACCTGATATTTGCAAAAAAAATCAATATCTTATTAATGATCAGTTGAATGATCTTTTTGTTATCTCCAAACCACTGGAATTGCAAAAGGCATTGATGAATGTGTACCCTTAAACCAACTTAAATAACGAGTAAATAGCGAGTACCACATTTATGTGGAGCCCATGTTTTGTCTTGGTCTCCCACTTTTACACCAAAATACAAATGGTATGTTTTCATTCCTCTGAGCTTTTAATGTAAATTCACGACAAATAAAACGGAATGAATCCGAATCAGTTAAACACTTTCTAGACATTTTTCGGCGTAAAATAAATATATTTACAAAAACTGTCCACTGTAACAACATGTTTTTAGTCTAAGAATTGAGAAATTGGAATAAGCGATCTCAAGCCTATGATATTGTTTATATAAGAAAATATCAGGTGACAGAATTGTCCAATCAAAAAAATAACAATATTACTTCACGTATAGACATGTCCAAAGAATGAGTCAATGGATTTGTTAAAATAAAATGCATTAGGTTAAAATTGAATGAAAATTAGTATTTACTCATTATATAAATCATTAATGTGACTGAATTATCTAAATTTCTCAAAAACGTTGGGTGATAGGTATTTTATATGTACATATTCATATTCATAATGCACCTTAATCACCCATCAGAATCTTCTGGCAAAAAGGTATGCTGTCTAGTGTTATTATTATTATTATTATTATTATTAATTACTGTTATTATTAAAGTTACATGAAGGTAGAATTATTCACTATTCACTAAAATCGAATTCACGTTAATTTGTCCAATCGAACACTAACCGATCGGCAGAAATCAGCTAGGGACGTGGGTAACTTCGACAAGGAGTTCACAAGTGAGGCACCCAAGTTGACTCCAACCGACAAGCTTTTCATAATGAACCTCGACCAAACGGAATTTGCAGGTTTTTCGTACGTGAATCCAGAATTCATTGTCACCGTCTAATTGCTTCTAGTGGAGATTTTAGAATTTAATCTATTGCAAACTTGAAATCATGCAGTGACCCGATTTATGCATGGAAAAATTTACAGAATATTTTTGCATTTTCAAAACGGTGCCAAGTAATTTAGAGTAACTGATTAACTTCATTGTATTGTGAGCATTTGTTAACCGAACGTTAATGATTCCAACTGCATGAATATTAACTACTGTTTTATTCTATGGTTACGTAGTTTCACTGCACTTCAAAATATTTTGTGGAGTGGCATGCCTTTTGCGGATAATTCATTTCATCCGATATATTTTGTATACTTTTTTCATTTGCGATTGTTCTGCGTTCCATGCAAAGTTTGTGTTTTCCATGCGCCATTCATATTCATTCCAATTCTTAGTGAGTTTCGATTTTAGGCTAAATTCACACATTTTGTAGGCACCGCCTCAGATATTTTGCGCGATTCATTAATTTGATTCGGGTTTAATTACTTTTGCCCATTTCCAAACCCGGCGCATTAAGCGATTAGGTTCGACCGGCTCTTACCTGTTTTCCCCGAGTTAGCGCAGTGAGGCACATTTCTGATCCGACTTCCAGTCGTTTGTGGTGATTGAACTTTATTCACTAATGAAGTCTTAGCATCTCAAGTTTTGTTGCAATCGTTCGTGTTATCATTTTATTAAAGAACACTTGAAATAAGTAAGTTGGGCACTCTAAAGGTATTGTGTGATGACAACATTCCAAGACCTCATTACCACTTGTGAAGCTTAATGCATTTCAAAAAATGTTTCACTTATTCTTCAAAACAATGAAGCGAATGACATAATTCGACATGAAAGCATTGTTTATTAGCAACAAGAGATTATTTTCCATAAGTAATTTCTGAACTTTGGAACAAAACTTGCAAGTTTCAGTGTACAGAGAAGAAAAATTTGGTTTTGAGAAAAGGAACCTCAGATTAATCCCTTCATTTCTTTCATAAAGATGTCATAAGCATCATCATTTCTAGAAACATTGGAATCTTCCTCAATTCTTGTGTGACCAGCATCGGCACGCCCTAAATAAAAATTAACAAGCATTAATGAAGTAATATTGCACGGGTTTATTGGTAAAATTTAATTTGCCAGCATAATATTTGTGGCCAAAACTTTTAATCAAATAGCTCACCTGCAGGCTTAATGACATGGCCCTTGGCATCCTTCATCTCCCTCTTGACCTTGAGGGCAGTTGGTGTGAACCTTGTGACATCTCCTAATAGGTTCCTGATCTTGGGTGCTGCTACAATTGTTGCAGAATGTGAATCTTGTCTCTCAGAAGATGATTCACTTGATGCAGCAGGCTTGGTGAAGGTTGGAACTCCAGTAAGGACGTTAGACTGAGTAGCAGATGTTTGAGCCGACGGAAGCGATCTGTTTGGCGGCATTCCCGGTGGGGGCACAGGGCCCCTAATGCCCATTGGATGACCAGGTGGAGGAATACCAGGGGGCCTTATCCTTGGTGGAGGTCCTGGTGGAAGCATCCTGGGAGGAAGCATTGGTGGAGGCATGGCTCCTGAAGGTAATCTGAACATCATAGGTGGTGGACCAGGGGGTAGCATTGGAGTGGGGGGCATTGTCTGAGGAATCTTTTCACTGTTGGAAGCCCCTGGAGTTTCTTTGACTATCTCCTCAGAAGCACTTCCACTGGATTCTGTCACGCTGCAATAATTATCATAATTCAATCAACCAATCATTCCATATTAATTTTTAAGTTATATTTCCTCACTTTTCATTGGCCTCTTCAAGTGGTTTGGTCTGAGCTGCAAAGCAGGAGATTTGAACTTGACCCTTGTGTCTTTTTCCTCTTCATTGGGGTCCCTCATGTCATCATCCTCGAATCTGATCCTCCGCTTCTTAGCTGAGCAATAAGTAGAAGCAATATAAATGATACAATTGCAAATTGGAGCACTTAGAAACCACTGTTAAGTCTGTATAATTATATCCTAATTAAGATGGAAATATACGAATGGGATTAGATTTGTAACTATATAGATAGATAACAATATAACAATATTTGCAATCTTATGTGGAATAAATTACGTCTGTTTTAAATGGTCGTCATAGAGACTCAAGAGGTACCTGCAGGAACTTCTTCAGATTCTGAATCTTTCTCTGGAACACTCTTCTGCTTCCCTGCATGCTGGTTACCTGTAAGTAATCAAACATGATAAGAAGGCAAGAAGTGAGTTAAGTAATCATCACCATCATGGTCACCTTCAACAGGTCCTCCATCATCATTATCATCATCATCTTCAAAGTCACTCAGAGAAGGTGGAGTCCCTGGGGGAGGCCCAGGAGGTTTGTAATTTTTGGAGGGGATGAATACAGGTCCAATCTGTGATCTCGAATCAAAGCCTGTGGTTTTCTTGAGTATTCCATGAGTTGATCTCATTGGCAGGGTTGGCAAAGGTATGTCCTTAGGTAGAGGTATGTCCGATGCAGCTGTTGACAGTTGGTGGGGTTATAAAATTGATTAGCAGTTGGTTCAACAATTCATCCATCTCCATTTCATTGATCAGCCATTGAATTAACAGAACTACCAAACCATACAATAATTAATTAAGTCTGACTTAGAAATTATTGTTGGACAGTAAATATTTGCAACTTTTTAAAGTAAAACATCAGTAAGTAAAGTAAACCTGCTTGGAAGCTTGGAGCTTCAGGCAGAGGGATCATATCCAATTTGACTTTCTCTGCATTCTTGACTTGCTCTGGGAGGAACAATCATTTTCAATCAGAAACAATTTTCAACTACAAGCAATAAAGTGCAATGATTGGTAAGAATACATCCATTAAAATAATATTTAAGTATAATATAGCATTGTAATTAATTTATTAACAATTCATGAACACCAACCATAATATATTTGCATCTGAACTCGCTTCTTCTCATATTCTATTTCTGCCTTTCTCAGCTCTTTAGCATATTCAGCATCCTCTTTTTCCTTTAATTATATAAATTTGAGTGAACAATATAAATATTTACAACCACATATTAATCACATTAAGCGCATTGAATTAACAACATTGACAACAAATCCACGTAATTAACGAACGATCATAACGAATATGATCACTCACATACATATGGATGACCCTGTCGTAGGTCTCTTTCAGTTTCCTCCTTTTTTCCTTCAGCACTCTCTCATTCAACTGGGGAGGCTGAGTTGGATCATACTCTAACATTATAACAGTAATTAATAGTTAATTCAACAAATTGACAAATGGTAAACAGTATTTAATAGTTAATTCAACAAATTGACAAATGGTTCTTTAAAAACATTAAACAGCAACAAGGTAGCAATGTGTTGTAGTGAATACTCAAGCTATCATATATATTAACCCATTTGGTCTATCTTTTCCATCTCTTCCAACAACTGCTGGGGGTCCTTGCTTTTGAGAACAGCCAAACGCACAGTCATCCTCTGCCTTTTGTTCTGGGCAATTATTTAAAAAACATTTAATGTTTTGAAATGGAAATAGTAATGATAACTTAAAAATTTATATTTTGAGAACATTTGATGTATGGCTAATAGAATTACTATCTTCCCAGTTATGAGTACAAAAGTCCTAAAAATTGAAAATGTAACAAAAGCTTGATGGATTATCTTAAATGCTCACCTTCTTCAGCTCTCTTTTCCTAGCTTCTTTGCCTGTAAATGAAAATTAGTGGGTAAACAGAGATCTGCATGGTTTCGTATGCCAATAATTATCTGCAATTATATGCATAAAGTTGTTGAATTCTGCATTTCTGGAAACATATATCCTGCCTCATGGTTTCAGGGCAGACAAAGGCAATGAACATGTTCCAAAGTTAAACAAGTTATTTGTGTAACATGGACATTAATTATTACATAATTATTAATTACATAATTATTTTATATTATTGTGCCAATTATCTAAATAATGATATCTCAAAGACATTGATTTCCTTGCTTATGTGTAGATAATTGGAATTGCTATCTTGTGAATGGCAGCAGTGCAAATTTATAGAGAACCCTATTCTCTATTCTGGTTTTCCAGAATTCTGTGGCTTTTTAATGTAAATAACCTTTCAACACAACATGGCTCAGTCAACATCACTGGCGGTTGGTCCAATGAAATCAGAATTGACTGCAAAGGTGCTAAAGAACCTTCAGGTACGTCACTTCGGACGAAATCTCCATCAGCCTCTTTTAAAGACCAGTATCCAGAATCCAGTCGATGGTTTTATGTGACGATGCCCAACTGATCGGCTCAAAAACATTCTGCAGACCCATGAAAGAGACATGCATTGACGACTATGCCATGAATGCAAATGATTTCCAATTAACTGCAATTGCATGCCTTGACGACCATGGAGAAGGCTATCCAGTTGCCTTTTGCTTCAGCAATGAAGTTGACTATATCAAAATGACAATCTTCTTTGGAGTGATAAAAATGCACTTGGAGGTCTTATAACAGAAGTGATCTTTATGACTGATGACTACTACAATGCTTGGTCTGCGGTCATGGGTGTCCCCGATCTTCGGCTATTTTGCTTGTGGCGTGTCGAGAGCAAGTGTGGAGACAAAATTTATCAAAAACAACAAATTCAAATCTTCATCAAGCTGTCTATAAAACTTTGCATTAGGCAGAGATGCCAAACAAAAGATTTGAAACAAAATTGAACCAATTTCTTCTGGACGCTGAAGATCAAATCATGACTGATTTTGTAAGATATTTTACAAAGGAATAGGCAGAAATATGGCCTTTGTGTCACAAGTTGGCTCAGGCTCTAAGTTCATTATAATATGCATTTGGAGGCCATGCAAATATGTTCTTTTGCAAATATAACATTTTTCAAGAAAAGTCAAATGAATGGATAAGAGTATCCAAGCACTCACAAGATATCTAAATTCCCAGTTGATGGATCATTTCACAAAACTCAACAAAGGTGAGCGATCATGGTGCAATGAACTGTTGCAGAGAAATAGAAAAGAACACTGGCAGGTAATGGTGAAACAATGTAGTTTTGTGCACATCTGTCTCATGAATAATCAGCATGTCCATTACAGTATTTCTGTAATCTGCAATTTCATGTCCATTACAGTATTTCTGTAATCTGCAATTTCATGTCCATTACAGTATTTCTGTAATCTGCAATTTCATGTCCATTACAGTATTTCTGTAACCCAGAGGCAAAAACGGATGTTGAAATGTAAACTTATTTTGGGGAACCAACCATTACTGCCGGAGATGTACTCTCAGATAACAGGAGTCGATCGAGGGTCGAGCAACTCGCATTTGTTAAAATAAATGCACCTTTACTTAATTTTAATTATGTACAACTTAAAGTATAATATTATCTTATAAATTTTTAGTTTTTTTTTAAATAAAAATATGAACAATCTGAGTTTCCTTGATATTTTGAAAATAAACACTTCTAACCACACGAACTGTTAAGTTGGTATAGGGAAGGTGAGCTATCCAGAATTATCTGGTATCTGATAAAATTTGCTATCCGGTGCATGCCTGGTTTTATTGGCATGACCTAAGACTAGAGAAAGAATCATTTTGTAGCAGAATCCATGGAGCTGGAAGTCATTATTTGAGGAGGAATGCACATTATTGAATCAGCCAGGAAAATATGACTGGATGAGAATCGATAGGGTACGACAGCCATTGGAAGCCACATGTCAAGGAACATACAAAGTTGTTGGTGCCAAAGGCATTCACAGTTGAGAAATGAGATGGATTTCAAGAAAATATCTTGCTGCACCTATTCTAGGTTATTTGGATATTGCTTATGAGCACTCAATTAGACAAAAGCAGAAATGCTTCCTTCTCTGATGTGCTTATTATACCAAGTTACTTGCAATTGATGTAAGGAGAGTTGTAAAAAATTGATAAAATGGTGAAACTTGCATGGATCCTGAGGGTACCAAAACTAGACAAACCACAGGCAGAACCAGAAACACAAGATCCATCAAGAACAAGTTTAGCGTGGAAGTGCAAGCGGGTCTGTTTTACTGACCATAACCAAATCCATTACTTTTCCAAAAGGGACTCCATTCTTGGGAGATGCTCCTTTTAAGTGGCCTAATTAGATTCTCTCCGAGGTGTAATTTAATTTTGATGGTTCTTCATTTGGGTTTTTTCCAATTTTTGTTAGGAGAAATAAAGCAGTTGATGCATTCCTGCATGAGGCCTTAATGTGTCGTGCTCACAACCCAGCTTGCATCGCCAAGGAGCAGTCTTGGGTAGGGGCTATATAAATGGTAGAATGTTTAGAAAGTGCCTTCACATTCTGTTCAGGGACTTAAGGCACTCAAAAGAGAGGCTAAATACAAAAACAAAATAAGGAAATCAATAAATATATGCATCATTTTGTAGATAATTATCGGAACTGTGAAATCAAAAATTCCACGACGCATAAATCACTTTGCTGACATAGTACATCGTTTGATTCAGCCATTAGTGAAGGCAGGATATCTCTGTTCAGAATCGTGGAAATCAATAATCTTATATATTATATTTAGAACAATCACGGAGGCTATAAAATGATACATGCCTCGAAAACTTTGTATCCTAAATTAAACTAATTTCGTTTTTCTAAACAATTTCATAATATTCAGAATGGCTAAAATATTCCTGTAATAAATATGTAACATTTATCACGTCTATGTTTACAAGACTCTACTATGATTTACATTACGGTACATCAATTAGTTTTCATCGCCAGTGCTCTGCTAAAACAAATTGGAAATCGACTTACGAGCCTGATCTGTGGGGTTCATATACTTCCCACTTTTTGTGGTATTGATAGATCTCCGACCCATTTTGCAACTAATTTAATCGGAACTAAGAACTAAATTAGACTAAAACTCAACAAAGCTGCCGTGCAGCTCCGAACCAAAACAAATCTCTACTGATAATGAATTCATAGATATAAAACTAAGAGAAGATTTATTTATTTTTATTTAATTTTAAATAGAGATTTTTTTTAAATAAATATATTTATTAAAAAATATTGTTTAAAATGAACGTTAGAGGTAAAAAATCTATACTTTGAAAAATAAATTTGTACTTACAACCTAAGAGCAATCACTTGATTATTTAATAATTAAGTAGATTTTTCACACCAATATTGCTAATACGTTGTAATATAAATATATATTGCAAATTCTGTATTTTAATTTGGTCAAGGTGTTTTTTTTTACTATTTATAACATTGGATCTTTTGATAAACTTCACGCCGTTGTTAATCGTTTCTCTTCTGCAATTTGTTGTAGCCTTTTGCATCAAAATTATACTTATGGTGAACCCAATAGAAATTCGAAAGTCGTTGGATTCGCCAAGAGAATAAGCAATGAAATCTGAAATAAAAATGTAAATGAATTTGGGAAATGCATGCAGAAATGCTCCCTGAAGAAAAGAGTTTTACAATACGATGTTTAATTGGCTTAGTTTGTTTATTTATATTTACAATAAAATTTGTTTTGATGAATTAATTATATGTTTAAATTTTCTGGAATTTAAACTTGAAATGCAATTCAGAAGTTCAGAAAATCAACTTATAACTAAAATTAGGTCGATGCATGTCCGAAATTATATTACATTACACCCGATAACATCTCTAATAGTGAGTCAACTTCTGTTTCAATACTTTGGGATTTTTTTGAAACCTCCTCCTTCAATGCTTATGCTAATTTTTAGATTTTGAAACTTTTCTGTGAAAGTTTTTCGATTTCTAGAAAAGACTGAAACTAAACTACTCGCGGAGAACATTTTTCAAAATATCACCGAGATGACTTATGAAAATAGATTCCAAGCAGAAAACTGTTCATTTTAGCAATTTTTTAACTCTTGGATTTCTTGGATATCGTCGAAAATGTTCCAGAAGAACAAGATAAAATTTGTTTCGGCACATGGGGCACTCCATAGGTATTGAAAGACATAGAGAATTTATTAAACAATTTTACATATCCTTGGTTACCTTTGCAAAGCTATGTTTCTTTGAGTGCAACTCTCAAGTGATTGTAATTTTAATTGGAATGTTTGGTATCAAAATATCTTTCATGATGCGATGATGGATGAGACATGACCTTGACTGAAGTTTAAAGGCTTATGGATCTTGATGAAACTCTCTTGAAGTTAAAAGTTCTTCTGATATTTTCTGCAAATATTTGCTCTTCCTGCCAAATTTCTAAGAAAATCTTTCAAGGAGATGTAGATCTTACTGCCTGGAGAACATAGTAAAGCAGACACGTAATTCTAAACCTCTGAGAATATTCTAATACAAATTTTTCAAATTAAAGTTAAAGTCGTTTTGCTTGAATACATTATTGATTATTATATATAATATGCTCCCAAAAAAATTACGATCAATATTTTTATTACGACGATATTTTTCTTGCAACAACATAATTATTTATATATTTATATAGCGCCATGAGCGTTTGGGGCGGTTGGGCCATTTATATAGAGCCACATCCCAGGGGTGCTTTGTGGCGGTGCAAGCTGGGTCGCACAACGACCGTTGCCTTTAACGCCGTTCGCAGGAAGGCAGCCCCCTGAGCCAACTTTCATGCCAAACGCAATATGCCTACTTTGATTAAATTTCAAAGCACTTAAATTGTTCTGAAACGGTAATGGACTGGGATGAGGTGCATCTTGCTTCATTTTACAACAACATTTTATGGAGCCAAAGTTTCAGATTTTAGGTGTTTTGAAGAATGTAATCCGTTGGTTTTCAAGAAATCGTTCTAACCACTCCATATTTCATCTTTCCATCCATCATTCCCAGATGAAAAGTATGAATAAAAAAGATGCAAGCAGTCATGGTTTATTGATCGTGACGACACTTGTTCCACAACAACAACAGCAACAACAAAATCTTTGACATGTTCTCAATATGAAATCAAAAGAATAAATATGAAATTCACATTTTTACAAATGAACTAAAAAAAAATCACGGCAGAGATCCGGCGAACGCCTAAATTTGTTCGTGACCGGCGTCGTCATCGTCGTCGTCCGGCAATTCATTTTTCTCCTGTTCGTCCAACTTTTTGCCACCGTTGGTCAGCAACTCGGCCATCTGGTAAGCCTTGGTCTCCCTGTCTTTCTTGACGAGTGACTTCAACATGGCCCTGTTGAAAAACTTCCCCTTGTTGCTCACGGATTTGGTTGTCAGGGCGTCGGCGATGGTCGTGATGTTGGCCACCGTGGTGCGCTCGTAAAAGTCTGCTGCTCTCGGCTTTCGAGAAATTCTGTTGTCCGTACGTTCGATGCACGTCCCTCTTACCTCTTTGACTTGGCGCCGAGGGAGGCAGACGAGACAAAGACGTCTGAAGTTGCTGCGGAAGTTCTCCGATAGGAACGCATAGAGGATGGGATTGAGACAGCTGTTTGTGTATGCCAGGCAGTTGGTGAAGATGCGTATGCAGATGAAATTCGAATCGATGTTGTTTGTGACGAAGAATTGAGTGAGGAACATGACGTGCACCGGAAACCAACAAACGGCAAATGCCGACACCACGATGACCACCATTCTTGTGACGCGTTTTTTCGCCCTCATATTTTCAGAGGCAGAATGGTTCTTACCACCGTCAGACGAACTCGCCTTCTTTCCTTCCTTTTGCTGTTTCAAAGTCTTTCCGAGTTTAAGGAGGCGATGCACCATGAGGGCGTACAAAACAATGACGAACATCAGCGGCAAGAAGAAGCCGAAGAGGAAGAAGGTTCCATAAAATATCTGACCGTAATGGACATCCACGTCGGGATCAAACTTTCTGTTGACGCAGAAGACTTTTGATTCAAATTCGACCAAATCGAAATCTGCGAACGTGGGTGAATTGCAGACGCAAATGACCAGCCAGAGGATGAGTACTGCTATCACGGTATTCCGCGTGGTTCTGATGGTCATGGACTTTATGGGGTGCACCACAGCCAGGTACCTGTCCAAGGACATGAAGACGAGAGTGTAGACGCTGGCGTGAGCGGTGACGTGAAGGAGGTACTGGTGCAGCCGACAGAGGAACTGACCGAACGGCCACAGAGGCACGAGGTAAGCAACCCCCGTAAAAGGGACGCACATGACGATAAAGAGGAGATCTGCTGTGGCCAGATTGAGAATGAGGATGTTCGTGGTGCTGCGCATTTGTTTGTTCGTTAAGACGGTGATGAGGACGAATAGGTTTCCCGCCAATCCTGTGACGAAGATGATGACAAAGACCGTCGGTATGAGAGTCCAAGCGCATATTGCGACGCTGTCAAACGAATCTGGTTCCGTGGTGTTGTTCATGCTTTTCATTGATTTCTTTTATCTCTTATTCTCTCCTCCTGTTTTGCAGAATAAAAATCATTTCTTTACAATGAATCTTTTACAACGTGTAATGCTTTGCGCAGTTTTAGAAGGTGGACAATGATGACAAAGTCGATAGCATGTGTGGCTTTTGAGCCATGTTTCATGTTGTATCGGGAAGGCATGTTGTCGTTAAAATAGCATTTTTAAAGCGAGTCAAAAGAGCTTCCTTTGTCATTGATTATGAACCCTTTTCGAGTAAATATTGTTGGAATAAAAGTACATTTAAATAAAACCTAAAATTAGAATTTATTATTCAGTTGATAAATTATAGATCAAGTTTCAATTAATTTTCAGACGATGTGGTTTCTAAACTGAAAGAATCATGAAAATTGAGACGTTTACACTCGGACCACGTTCCCAACACTAACCAGCTCTTGAGTTGCTCATTCTATCTTATCGGCAGAATTCTTTGCCTCCCGTTATCCGATAATTTGCACTAAATATTTTAATATTTATAATACATAAATATTGCCATAAACATAAATTATTACAATTGTTTGCAATATTCTCAGTAAATTAGCGTCTAAAAAAGTCTGAAAACTCGATGAAATATAATTTGTATCTATAAGTCAAAATGACTTCTTCCTAAAAAGAGTTTTGTACTTCCCCTGACTAATTGAGAATAGAATGGACTCGGTTTTATCAATCTTGCAAGCTTAGACGAGATACAAATCTCAGAAATGCAGAGTCGAAGGACAAAAAGACACGTTATCGGAAGCTCAATAAAAGTTCATCCAAGCCTGATCACGAGTCCTTGAACGCTTTCCTTTTCATTGTCCTTCCAAGTTTATCTCTTCCGCCATCCCCTCATCCTTGCGGATTTCAGAAGCTCAGATTGGTGCATTTATCTGGAAAAACTTTGAACGAGAAACATTGGTATGGAGTGGCTCGCTTGCAATCATTCATGACTTATTATGAATAGAACATCTACCATAATCATCATCACCATCGTCATCATTATCGTCGTCGTCCTCCTGCTATTCCTTCTCCTGCTCCTGCTCCTCCTCCTCCTCCTCCTCCTCATCATCATCATCATCATCATCATCATCATCATCATCATCATCATCATCATCATCGTCGTCGTCATCATCGTCGTCGTCGTTAACATCGTCATCATTGTCGTCATCACCATGCACATGTCCCGTGGTTGTCATCGTGAATCAGCAGCGATGATTGCTTAGCTTTTTCCACTCGGAAATTCCCATCAGAAATTTGAATAATTCCGCCACGGTCTGATGAATTGATTCACACTTGAACGGTTCGAAGGCGTCACATCATGTCAAGCAGATCATCGACAAGAAAGATGGATGTTTATCACTCGATCATTCATTTAAAAAAATGATCAGATGGTGAGATGATGAGAAGCAGTGAGAGGAAGAAGAATCTGAAATGAAATTTCTATCGATGTGTGGTTATCAAAGAGTGACGTGGCGTGAGTGAGTCGATAAGTTAAACATGGAAATCACTCGAGCGGAACTGCAATAAGTGAGATGGAAATGGTGTGGCAGAGCAAACAAAGTACTTTCACTGCTGTTCCGCTCCAGCGATTCTTAAATGATTTTTGACGAGTTCTGGAGGCAAGCATTATTCATAACAACTGAAATTCTGACAAGCATGTGCTTTTAATATCTCATTTTTCATTTTCATTTGAGCTGAAAGATGGTGAAATCCCAACATCCATCATCGCGCAAATTTGTTTAAAACTCGTTTCTAATGGCGACATAAAATGGATTCATGATTGGTTTGCAGAACTAATTCTGTCTGAAATACCGAAGTGATTCTCACAGCAATTGTTAATTTTATTTTTGGGCAAATCCATTTTATATCCTAGTCATAAAAATTGGAAGACTATGTAATAATGTTCATTGTTATATTTTTCAACTGCTTAGCACTAAAAACTAAATGATCGTCAACTTTAATTTGAAGTCTGTCCTTCAATTCCTGACGATGTGGAAATTGTGGAAAGGTTGCGATAATGATGACGACCATAATTACATTTACAATTACACAATTGATGATGATCACGACGATGATGACGATGAGGATTGCAGTTCTTCTCCACTAATGACTGGCTGCAAACGAGGGAGCTTGGTAGCACACGTGACAAGATTGAGGAAAGCTTCGAATCCGAGAGCAATTAATGGTCAGAGAACAGGAAATGACCAGGTTCTTGCCAATGAGACTACAATTCATGCAATAATTCATGCGACTCATGCAACAACGTGTGCAACAATTCACAAAACAATTCATACAAAAATTTTTAGCATGTGAACAATAATTCATGCCACAACTTAAATTCCTTGTTGTTGCCAAGCAGTTGAGAGCAATTTCACTTGGGATGCTTTTAAATGTCGTCGTGTAAACAATGAATTCCCCATTCAACTGCATTCCCCATTCATCTCGTAACAATTCAATAATAAAAGTAAAACTAAAAACTGCTCCTAAAATGTCCACAAATGTTCGTTTTAAACATCTTCACACAAACGAGAATGATCTTGAACTGAAGCAACTTGGATAGCTCAATAAAATCAATGATGCGACAATTTAAAGTTAATTATTAAACATAATTCTAATATAAATAATAATATTTATATTTATTATTGGTGACTTTCGTGTCATACAAACAACGTACTGTATTTATTTCTATAGCGAAATATTCCCACAAAAATCAATATTTAATATTTTCATATTAATTACTTGTAAATTACAACTTTTAAAACTACATTGAAATAAACCATTTTAATGTTGAAGTAATTATAACTTATTTTGAACCAAATTTTCAGAAAAATAATGCCAGACGCTGAAGTTAATAGCAAAAGTTTTCCTAAAAAGAAACCCAAGAAAAGTGTTCGCATTATCCTCTCTGGCAGGGAATACATTTTCTTACGGAAATAAAAATACAAATATTTATTAAAATTTCATTTTTTAAAATATCAAATATATTAAATAATTACAAGCACAAATAAATAACAAATAAGCACAAAATTGTGCTTCTAAGTTTTAAATGAGAAATGGTTTAATACTTGGTTATTAAGTCCTGTTTTTCGGTTATAAATAAAATAACTTCGAAAGCAATTACAGAACGTAATAAAAAGTAATTTAAGTTATCGATGCTGGTTATTCGGTTAAGTGAAACATTGCATTGTTGTGATTATTTTTTAATTATTCGTTTGTTAAAGTAACCTGATTATATTATTAAACATTAATATAATATGATATGATATGATTAATATAATATGATATGATATGATTAATATAATATGATATGATATGATTAATATAATATGATATAACGTTATGTAATGTAGTGTGATGTAATGTAATGTGATGTAATATGATGTAATATAATATAACATAACATAACATAACATAATATAGTGTAATATAATGTAATGATATGTAATAATAATAGTTAATTTATAATGCTCCATTTGCATAGCCTCAGAGGCGCCTAAATTATGTAATGTAATGTAACGTAACGTAGCGTAATGTAATGTGATGTAATATGATGTGACGTGATGTAATGTGACGTGACGTGACGTGAAGTGACGTGATGTGATGTAATGTAATGTAATACTTTATAATACAATGCAATGCAAATATTAAGCCAATAACATTAAACCATAATACATTTTTAATTTCTAGAATTCCTTTCAATTGACAACTTTGTAAACATTCTTGTCAATCATTATTTGAAAGTATTTAATAAAATATTAATTTTAATTCAAAATCTTTACAACAAATGATTTCGAAATTTAAATTTATGATGGAAGGAGGCCTTAAAGTTGTCAAATTATTTAAAACATAATCCTTAATTTTTGTTACCTTTAATATATTTTAATCTAAAATATTATTTCTTGACATTATAATTAGTTATTGGAAAAACAAATTTCAGGTAAAGTGATTTTCTAAACCGTGGACCAAAGCATCTGAGGTGGGTTTCGCCTTTTATAAACTTCAAATGCAATCCATTTAATTCCATGAAATTTATTTTAAGCAACTGCAAATTAAACTTTCTCGTCCGCAAAAATATCGCTGCACATTTTTTAGGGAGGCAACTAATCGATGGATATACTTACTTAATACTTCTGAGAAATTAACTGGGATTGCTTCTATTATCGTCCATCCACATGAAACCGCAGACAGAAAGTTTTTAAGAAGCAAATTGAATAAATGCAGGTAAATGGTGGCTTGGAGGTGGAAGCTTTCAGGAGGAAGTTTAACAACAAAATACGGGGATTAGTTTCAATTTCTTATTTGACTTAAGAGTTGTTAGCAGCAAAATATTTTTCCAATATATAATATTGGCACCAAATATTTTTTTCGACGGGTTTTGATTTTTGAATACCATTTTAAGATTATCTTTTCAGAGATTTTTCTAAGGTTGTACGTCCTTTCTTTAAATTTAAATGAACCATTTTTCATAATTTGTCTACTAAACAAGACGAAAATTAATTAAAAATTTATTTCAAAATTATAAACAGGTTCAAATATGTCAAAACAGCACTTTAGAACAGATGTTTTTATTTTCTCTGCTGTATCCAATTTTCTCTGCTTTCCAACCATTTTATCTAGAATTGATTTCACTGTTGGTGCCAAGTTTCTATGCAAATACAGAAGAGTTAAACCAGTTAATGTCTTCTCAGATGTCTCAACTTCTCAAATAGGTTTTCAAACGACATAACGTAGAGGAAGATCTTTCATTCTCTGTTGTAGACACGGACAGTATGGTTAATACAGTTGACATCATGTCATCTTTACAATGTTGTAAAGCACTTATTACGTGTTTTGGCAATTCATCCTTTTCAAGTCTTGAAAGTCTTTTGTTCCAAAGTCTAAGGTCAACAATGAGTTCAATAAGAGCAGCACTTAAATTATTATGGTAGAACAAAACCAAAGAATTAAAGTTTCCCAGAACTTGATGTGTAAGCTGATTTGGATCGGTTGGTAATAAACTTTGGAATCCAACCAGAATGAATTTGTGTTTTGAAAATCCGTTCTTTAAACGTTTTAAAAAAGAATCTATGAATGGGATATCGTGAGTTTCTGCTTCATGTGACTGTTCATAAAAATATTCATCGTTAACATCTGCTTGATGAGAACCCAAAAATATTTTAAAAATTAATTATTTGTTCAATATTTTATCTGAGATTTTGTTGACCTTTAATTGATTTTATGCTGAATTATGATTTCATTAATTATACAATTTTAAAACAAATTTACCTTCCTTCAAAACTTGCTCACACTCTGATTGAATTTTGCGATTTAAAAAAAAATCAGAAATTTCGAGCAACCTCTTCGCTATATTTAAATTAGTCAATAATAAGTAAAATAACAAGTAGCAATAATAAGTGGACTGCTATGCTACTTTACACTGCTTTAATAAGAGCATTCTAGGACGACCAAAAGTTGAAAATATGGAATACTACCCGATATGTATTTAAATATTATTGATGCGTTTTATTTTATAGGAGCCAATAATATTTGTTAAATATCGATAATTAAAACCAGTTGCAGAACTGAGTGATCAGGATGATGTGCTCCACAACGGGATGAGGAGTCCAAGATGACCGAGGAGATTTGAACTCACATTCTCACTGTGATCACAATTTTTAAAGCTTCTGCAGGAGTTTAGATGGAAGAAGAAAATATCTCAGAACAATAACTTTATTTGAAGTTTATAAATAACAGAATTAACAATTTATTGCTTAAATTAAATTATATATTCCTGATTATTTAAAAAAGCATTAAATCCATGCGAACGTGTCGTGTTTGAGCTTCAACTTCTCCCAGGTTGGAAAGAGGAGAGTTTATTTATTTGAGAGTTTATTTGAGAGTTTATTGCCAACAAATATTCTTCAAATGTTTGCTTGGAATGTTTTTAAATCGTGTGGCTTCAATGTAACATCTTCAATGTAACTTTAATGTAACATCTTCAATGTAACATTCTTTATTTCAACGTTTTAACGTGTGAATGTTTTGTATTTGACCACTAACAAACAGGAGTGAAGAAAAAATCATACCTAAATAATAATGGCAATTATAATTATAATTATAATAAAACGTTAATGTTTATGACTCGAGAATTTACAAATTATTTGAGACATCGATTACTGACTTCACGAATAAAAAGGAGAGGAACGCAAATGTTGCTTCCTGCCTTCAAATTTTGTTTTGTTAGGAGTTGATGAAAGATTGGAAAAATCTGATAATGAGCTCTCCAGGCATCAATATGCTCAGTGCATTATCGTGCACATGCATTTCCAACAAATTACTTGACAAACATGAGCAATAATTTCATTTTTTACCGTGTTATGAGCATAAGAAGTGCATGAAAATGCATTATTATCCTCACATGAAAGTGCATTATCATGCACATACATTATCATTGCGCATTGAAAGCTTGTGGAGCACCTGTTCACTCCCATAACATTAGCACCATCCTGTGATACATCAATCGTTTCTTCCTCCTTGAAAGGAAGAATTAATTTGCAGGAACAGGTGAATAGATTGACTGGCATCAAATACTTCCTGAGTTTCTCCAGAATAATCCTTTCAGTTCCTCATTTATTTGTGGTTCTCCTTCGAGTAACTGTCAGTTTGTGGTCGTATGTCAATGATATTCTGAATTTCCAACATATTTTGAGTTGAAAGAATGAATCGGATCCGTGTGAAATAATATTTTCTTCGCGCGGTCACAGGAGGTTGTTGAACTGAAATGTGAGAGTTGATATCCCCTTCTTATCGTCTGCTTTCTTTACTGATAAACAGAGCCAAGTAAACATGAACATTTCACAATTACAAACAAATTTTGAACAAATAAAAATAAATGAAATAATTATTCACAAAAATAAACTTAAATGATAAGTTGATTTACTTTTCTTCTTAGAGTTTTTAAAGATTCTCCTTAAGATTGATGCACTCATTTTACAGGTAAGACCTTCATTTGTTACTCGTTCGGTTAATTTTTTGTTAAAAGCCTCAATTTATCTAAAAATGAAAACAAAAATTCCACTAAAACATGAAACTGGTCATGTCTTCCAAGTCAGCACTCCTACCAGGCAGTTCACCGCCGTGGATTCATTTGCATCTTAGGGACGTGTGCATGTGACGTCCGGTTTTAAATCGCCGACTTCAGCACGTGGTTTAAACCGAGAGGAGTGGACTCATCCATTCATCTCCACGCACGGATTAGCTGGAGAAACAAACGTTGCATACTCGCCGATTAGCTCTCCATGTGGATCGACATATTAACATATTAACTTATTAACATATTAACTTATTAACATATTCACATATTAACTTATTAACATATTCACATATTCACATATTAACTTATTAAAATATTAACATATTCACATGTTCACATATCTCCGTTTCTTCAATGAACAAATTTTTATCTCTCAAATTGATGGCATTTTTCCTTTTGTGGCACTTAATTGACATTACAATTAAAAATTATTTTTCACAAATGATGGAATACGTCTCAAGCAAACCACAATCTATTGGATTTGAACAATGATTACGGGCTTAATTAAAATTTATATTTTTCAAGTAATTCACTTTTAAAATGTTTTATCAATAACATTTTAAATTGCACGTTTAAATGAAAGTATATTCTACTTCCCTGCAGAATAACGTTCAGTATTTATTCAACGAATTTTATCGATTGCAGACGATCGCTTTTAGTTGGCAGTTCGCCATAATGAAATAAATATACCACGTGCTGAAGTCGGTGATTTACACCTGACGATGATGATGATGATGATGATGATGATGATGACGATGATGATGACGACGATGATGTTTACGATTACAATTTCCTAATATAGAGAAAACAAAACAATGTGTCAAACTAATTATTTATTAATTTCTCATTGAAGCAGAACAACAACCTCCCTCGCTAATTTTAGAGATGTTTTCGAATAATTTTCTTTCGTTTTCGTCGTGAAATGTTTAAAACTGCATTTGATCCACTAACGTGTCGTAAACACATCATCAAAGAGTTTCCAATGTACCTTTCATCGAAACAAGATTTATTATTATTATTATTATTATTATTATTATTATTATATTTTTTTTCCTTTATTTTCTGAGCCAAACAAACGAACAGACATAATCAAGAACCCCAACAAACATTTAAAGTCCCCCTTTTTGGCCTGAGAGAACCCCGGGACATAATGAGCACTTCACAATGAACATTTAAAAATCAGTCCGTGTATTACACAATAAATGTCATCACTACAATCCAACTCTTTTCCGCCATGGCATTTGCGTTTTTCGCTTGTGATGTTTCCACATGAGGTAAGTGCCAGAGAAAACTTTCGTTGACAAATTCATGAACATGCTTCTGGAGAAGCCGAGGCCGCGCCAAGAGGAGTACGATTTCGATGAGATCACTCCTCTCCAGTTGCAAACGAATGCAGTCACATAAAACTGAGGAGGAGGGAATTCACCTGGACTGTTGTTTGTCATCCATATTGGAACGTCTTTCTCGTCATATTTTTGCACTTCGGATGTGTGCACTTCGTCTAATGGGGCTGTGTCAGAGACGATGGTGACATCGCAGACTGTGGACTGATCCGTCTCCCATGCTATGAGGTCTGGAATTCTGAGGTTCACATCAATACTTATTCTCGGCTCAACTTTGGTGATGCCTTTCTTGGTCAGCTTCTTTTCTAATTGGCGGACAAGGTTGTTATGCCGCTTACTTCTCGCTGCGTCCATACCTGGACCAACCTGGAAGATATGGTCCAACCTCTCAAAGGCACCACTACCGGAATCACAATACGTGTTTATCTCTGGATGATACCTGGAGATCCTAAGATTGTTTGGGAGGACGGTTGCTCTGACTTTGATGCATTGTATGTATTCGCTTGGAGGCATCCTGGAATGACCGTCCACTATCCAATCACTAATTCCTGCTCCTTGGATACTGAAGTCCGTTTCCATTGACCGAGTCATACTCTCTGCAGTCTCGTGTTTCAGTTGTTTCTTGGCTGCGGGTCATTTCGACTTTCCAAACTTTCTGTATTCGCGTAGAATTACGCTGTTATCTTTCAAAGCATCGAGCAGAAACTCGTCCTCGTTGTACTTGGACTGTAATACCATTGCCGACATTCTATTGATTCTAATGATCGGCCCCCATTTTCTGAACTGCTGTAATCCGAGCCCTCCACTCTTAACTCCCGCGTGGAAGAAAGCAACCGGCGTGTCTTTGGGAAGGCGCAACCATTGTTGAACAGAAGATCTTATCTTGGCGTCAGAAGCACTGAGAGACTTCAGCGAAATGCTATTAAAGGTGAGGTAATGCACACGACTTGGTGTTAGAGAATGCACATTTTTTTATTTGGCTTCAATGAAGTCCTGGATATTGAATGCAACTTGTTCTGAATTTTTTCTCCTATCGATGCATATTTCAATTTAGGACAAATGTCAGCACCGAGGTACTTGTAAGTGTCAAGAATGTTCACGAAGTAATTTGCAACCGTAATTTGATGTTGGTTGACCTCAAGGTAAGGATCCTGGTTGACAATCCAGGAGTTATTTCTCCTCTGCACTTCCGCCCTCAGAGACGAGCATTTTTGAGCATTGATACTCAGTCCCACTTTCGACAAAGACACCTCAACTTGTTCGAGAAGCCTCTTCATTCCAATATCCGAGGAGGATAAAAGGATCAAACCATCCGCAAATGTCATGTAATTGTATTTGACTGAGGAATTAACATCTCCTGTCAAACCGATGGAAGGGTCCACCTCTGCCATCACCATGTCAACCACCGCGTTAAAAAGTAGGAGACATGGGGTCTCCTTGCCGGACTTCTCTGTTCACTTGGATGTCGTGACTCCTCCAATCTTTAGTTGGACTGAGCAGTTGCGACAGGCCTCTGAAATATTTATCTCAGCATGAATGGTGGAGTTCCGAGTCTGTGGGCTGCTCTAACAATCGATTGATGGGACACCGAATCAAATGCTTTGCTCACGTCGATGAAGGTGAGGTTCAGCCTTTACTTCTGCTCCCTCTTTTTCTTTGTGATTGCTTTGACTAGCCATATATTGTCCGCCAGACCATCGCCGTGCCTGAAAGCCTTCTGACGATTTGAGAGAGGCCAGTGTGTGAGCATTCTTCTGCTCAGCACGCGGTGGAATAATCTGCCAATGATTGGTCCAACTGTGATCGGATGAAATCGCCGGGATTGAGTGTTCCTTGTTTTTTTGGAATACAAGTAATAATTTTTTTTTTGAGCACATCAGCGGACACCAACTGAACAGCCAGAGTGTCATAAGGGTGGCAATGTCTTCTGGAGCTGTTTTGTTCAAGTCACATTTTTTCTTTCCGTCAAGACCAGGAGCAAAATCCTTCAAGTTCTTCGATGACCGAAACATTCATTTCTTCAAAAGTATCGATGGCTCTCTCCAAAGGTCTGCAATCACTTTTTGATTTCTGGATGAAGACCTTTTGCCAATGTTCGAGTAATGCCTCGTCAGCAGGAGATAGAGAATGTTTCTCGTGATCTCCATTCGTTACAAACTGAGCTCCCAAACTTGGATTTTTTCTAAACATTTGTTGAACTTTCATATACTGTTGCCTTCGTGGCTCCATTTTCTTTGCTCTTTTTGATTGATGGTTTGCTGTTCTGACAAATTCGCGATTGTTGGATTCAACTTTTTTCTCCTCTCTGAATTCTGCCTCATATTTTGTCTTGTTTTCTTCTTTGACGCTATCTTCTCAGAAATCCATCTTTGGTATTCCATGTTAATGATTGACCTTTTGACTTTATTTTCTTCATTGGGATCAATGAGTGATCTGAACTCGTCGTCTGTTAATCGGAGCAGAAACTTTATTCTTTCAATGAATTGCAGGAAACCCACAAAGGTTTCCAAATCAATTCTTTCGAAACCGGTTGTGACTTTAAAATCTGCTTTCACGTCTGATGTTATCATATTTGAGAGCAGTTTGCGGTACTGTGGTTTGTTCCTAATTCTCATTATGACATCCACATCGAGAGTGGGGAAGTGCTGTTGGAGTGAGGTGTTGAACCTATTTTTTTGTAATCCACCAAGGTGCAATTCTGCCGTAGCCAGTGCTTTCCATGATTCTAAGTCGTGAAGGTTTGGAACATGAAGATAAATTCTCAGAAAGACATCAATCTTGGCGTGAGACGACTGCTGAATTTGACTTCTCATTAAGCGTGGCTGTTGCTGAACAAGTCAGGTGATGCCTCCAGTATTGCTTTATATTTGTTAGTGAGTCTTTGGCTTTTGATGGCATTCAATGTTCTGTGCTTAAATCTTTTATGGATTTCTTTATTGACATTGTGTACTCCATTTCGAATCATCTCAGCCTCCATGGCAAGAAGCATGCAATATTCTTCCTCTGCCCATCTTGCTTTTGAAGAAGGAAGACTAGCTCTGGCTTTGTGATATTCAAGTGGGTGGATTCTGCTTTCTCTGTTTACTCGAACTAACCTACACGAAACAACCTTTTCAATCACTTGTAATATTTCTTCAACTGCTATGGAATGCAAATTTGTCAACTTGGTCAACCTGCTTCGTTTCAGAAGAAATAACGAATCTGCGGTGCAGGTCAGATTGTCCCCTTTTATTTTCCCTCAAGGAAGTCAGTCGTTCACCGAAAGACAACAAAAATTTTAACTGCTTAAACTCGGGAGCTCAAACAAAACATCCGCACTTATCGCTCGCTGAACAACTTTATTATTATTATTATTATTATTACTTTTTGCTTCTTTTTAGAATCCATTTTGTTATTTTCAACGTCATCGACTCTTTCATGCTGCCGAGTGATTGTGGTGAATGCAACCAAAGTGCATGGCTATCCATGCATTCAACGAAACGTCAGAATTTCCTGGAACGACCACAACAGATTTGCATGATAATTTATTTGTTGCAAGAATGAAAACAATAGAAATGGATGCAACTAATCCATGGATCCATTCATTTGTCCGTCCATCTATCCATCCATCCATCCATCAAGAAGTTGAATAAATTTAAACTTCATTAACCGGAAGCAACGCCCCTGAGATGGTGACCTTCCTTCATTCATCCATTCACTTTCTGAACCATTCCACCTGGAAAGATCACGTGACCTTGATCTATTTGGTCAGTCAATTTGTCGTGATGACCACATTCAGAAGGACAATATCATCAGTGAATATCATCTATCCATCCGACCATCCATCCATCCATCCGTCCATCCATCCAACCAACCCTTTCCTCCTCCCGCCCGTCCATCCATCCACATCATTTACGTCGAATGACATTTGCAATAAGATTTTTTACATCAATCCAAACTCATCATGCAACAAGAACATCGGAGTTTTTTGTGACGTCATTGCCTGATGGACTCACCTCATTAATTTCCAAGGTTCGTCGAAAGATTTCCTGTGCTTCAAACACTGACCGCCCCTCCCAGATGTGAATCCTCTACAGCGACAACAACAACAACAACAACGACAACGTGCGACAACGACAACAACAGTAAGACGTAAGAGTTAATAATAATAATAATAATAATAATAATAATAATAATAATAATAATAATAATAATAATAATAATAATAATAATAATAATAATAGTAATAATAATAATAATAA
>MPNW01000068.1:0-55716 GCA_011800805.1 Hirudo medicinalis
TGTATTTCTCTATTTCAGTGAAGAGAAATAAATATGGGGACGTGGTGGATTAAATCATGTTCACTAATGGGATCCATCAGAGGCATACAAGAGAAATGAAGATTGTTTCATGACAATATATTCATTCTCAACTTCGGTCGTTACTTCACGTGTTCGTCATGTCGCATGAGAAAACATGAGTTGTGATTAGAATAGACAGAGGAAGCCAGAGCTGCAAAAGTATTTTCACGAATGACACGATTAATCTCAACAAACGAGAATGACCTTTCAACCGCTCGAAATATTTGATTGCAATAGAATTAAAACAAATATCCATGCAAAAACACACAAAAACAAATCAAGGAGACTTTTGAACATCATTTCACTAGGCACTTTCCAAGAGGTGGAGAGAATAACTTGCTGTCTTCACGAGGATGAACCGATAAAAAATTACGATTTCATGATATATTTGATAAATTTCCGAACCGTAAATCAAGCAATCGTAAAATATATCAAATGGTCTCCTTAGTAGCCGAATTCCTTGGCGTCGTCGTCAGTGAAGTCTCCATATTTCCACAGGTTTACCTGAAACAATCATGGCCATGG
The DNA here is from genome assembly GCA_011800805.1 of Hirudo medicinalis. NCBI lineage: Eukaryota > Metazoa > Annelida > Clitellata > Hirudinida > Hirudinidae > Hirudo > Hirudo medicinalis. Next base: position 586 of record MPNW01000068.1, read on the forward strand.
TCATTAACTAGCCAATTTGTAAAGTCTTTCTGGTATGGGAATGTCAACCATTGCCAATGCTGACTCATGTCAGATGCCACTCAGCATAATTCCAACTCACTCTGTCTTTCTTGGCCTTTTCCTCAGCCTTCGAATACTTTTCTACCAACTCCTTCAAATGCTTCTCCCTTCTCTTTTCTGCAACAACAACTCCCTCTGCGACCAGCCACTGGCAGAGATCAGTTTCCTTTGACTCAGCATCAACCAATGTGACGTGGTCTAAACCAGCGACCTGGAAGATTGATGCTAATCTAATTGTGTTCATGCGAGCGAGACATTACAAATTCTACCTTGTACTCAACGTTCAGAAGGAATTGCTTTCCAGCAACCTCGTCAGAGAAAAGACTCACAGCAGTTTGAACATCTTCCGGCTAAAATTAAAAAGCAAGCACTAATTGATTAAGTTACAATTCAGATACATTGATTTTCAATTACATCTTTTGGAAGGACAATGCAAGCAAGAGCATATTCCTTGGCCTGATGGGGCAGAGACTGATAAGTTGGTGGCAGGACTGCAAGCTTGCTGCTGTCAAGAGTCTCCCTCTGTTAAGCAAGTACATCCATTATTTTTGGTTGGAATTGTTAAAATATTTATTTAGAAAAAATACAAAACTTGTAGAACATCAATGAATCATGCTTAAGATGATAAGTAGTAACATTCATGAAACTCACGTTCCCATAATCCACATACAAGACCGAAACCTTGCTTCCAACAATCTTCTCAACCACAGCCCTATACCTGGTGACAGATCAGCATGGGTAAATTCTTCCATTTGTATTCAATAAGCATAATAAAACACAATTACAAGATATTAGTTTAAATCAGTAGATATTATTAATATAATTAACATATCTACAATCATGTTTTTTAACTCACCAGAGTTCATCAGAGAACAGAGCAGCACATAGGTCACCTCTTTTGGGTGAGTAGGACCTGGGCAGCGGAGGAGACCTCAAAAAATCCGTCCTCAATTGCTCCATCAGTTTCTCAAGACTTGGACCTTCATTACGAAAGTTAAGATCGGTAAACTTAAGAATTGAGTCATTAAACAAAGAAAATATAAATATTTTGAATCCCACCTGTCTCAACATTCTGGGCAAAGAAGTGAAGATCTGGACAGACCTCAGTGACGACAATGGTTTGATAGTTGACCTTCCTCTCCTGCACAACCACCTCTTTCACCTCCTCCTTTGGCTCCTCATAAAGACTCCAGAGCTTTCAAGTCATAAAGACAATTTATGACATTGGCAAAAATTTAAGTAATTTGATATTTAAATACAATAAAATTATTCACGGGGTTAGTTACTGAATAAAATTTACTCACATTGAGTTTCTTGGCCTTGGCTCTTGCCTCTGCTTGCACAAGAGTGTTGTAGTGGACACTCCTCTCTGCTGTGAAGTGAACTTTAGCAAGTCCTTCTTCGATGAGAGCTATTGAGAGGTTGACGTTGTCAACGAAGCACCATCCAATGAAGTTACCACCCTTGTCCATAGCTTCCACTTCTACGTAAACCTGAAAATGAATTTTTAACATTAAATTTCTACATATTATTATTGTTTAAAAATTGCTAAGATGATCACAGAAGTTAACTCACATCTCTCTGCAAAATGAGGTCCTTAGTGAAGTTGTAAGCTTCGTCGCCAAAGGGATCTGCAGCAATCATGTGGTTGGTATTGTTTGGAGCAGGGCGGGCACCCCTCGGACATTCAATACCTGCAATCATGATAAACAACGTCAACAAAGAATTATAGAATCTTTATAAACCTTTAAATATTATAAACTTAATATTAATGATGAGCCTCTGCCTCTGAGCATGTGGTGCCAAATCAATTATTATTATTATTAAGATTTAATACCTGCTAGGAGGAATGTGACGAGACAGGTCTCCTTGGGAATGTAGAGCCTGAATCGAGAGCCACTAGCAACAAACTCGACAGTACCCTCAGACTTTCCTGCCCTCTGGAGGAATGGCAAGAAATGCTTTGCCTTCTGCAAGTCCTATTAAACAGTTAAAGGAAGACTTTAAGAAACCAATTTGAAAGTCTTAATTCTCCATTCATTTATTGCAATTGCAATTAGCTGATCTTTTGAATGCCTCATGTATCCGGGCATAATTTATAATTGTTCTACCCTTTTTATTGGACCCTTTATTGGAGGGCACTCCCTGCCTGTGCAGGCTGGGTTGGGAACATGACACATTATGACCGCAGGAATGCAACCCATTCAGCCAACCTGAACATCAGGTTATAATATTCTCCCACAAACTCTTATTATAACTACCTTCATGCAAGATGTTCACAATGAACTTACTCCTGAAAGATCAGCCACCCTGATTACAGGTGGTTCTTTTTTGCTGTGGAGTCCGACGACTTTCTTCTGTGCTCGGTCCTCAGCCCTCAACAAGTCATCGTAGCAGACTGCTCTCTGGTCATCAGTCTGTTTGTACCTGATCACTCTTGCCAGACCCTTGCTAACCAGAGCCTCAGCACAGTTACTGAAATTTAAGGAAAAATTAGTACAATAATTTTAATTCAACACGACTGACTTACACTCCACCAAAGACAACAGTGCAACAAGTCTTCTCAGGAAATTCAGCTGACTTTGGCTGAATGTAATCAACCTCCACATTGATCTGAGACAACAACATTAACTTGATTGTAATATCATTTCCTTCTCAAAAGCTCATAATTTTTAAATAAAATTAATTAGTCTAACCTTTTTACCAATCAGTTTCTTCCTAAGGAACTCTCTGGCCTCGTACATATATGGGATGTCATAGAGAGGCCTTGGTCTGGCCTTGTTATCGATCTTCTTCATGCTTTCAAGTTCAGCAAAGTCTTGAAGCCTGTTTTATAGGTCATTGTTGATGTAACTTGTAAAAAAAAATACCAGAGCAGAAAATGCCCAGAAAGTTACCTTGGGGATCTGATGCTTGAAAGGAAGACTTTCTGAGTCGAACCATCAGCCATCTTGACAACCAAACTATCGCCGTTCACTACTTCCACAACCTGGAAATGATATAAAAGTTTATTTACAAAACATCCCACTTACAGCTTACTTGTAGGTTTGCAATTTACTTTTGCAGTGAAGTTTTTATCCTTGATTTCAACAGAGTTTGAGGTAGACTGAAAGTTTTTCCACAGCCTCAGCTTCTTTTCCTTGGCTTGCCTGAATAATTCATTTGACATTTAAATATAATTCCATAAATGTCTTATGCATACTTAATAAAAGATGTGATCCAAAATGTTCATTAATTCATTCGAAAAGCAACGAAGACATGACTCATCTCGAGTGCTTACTTTTCAGCAGCTCTAAGTTTTTCAGCTCCTTGTGCAACATTCTTCATGCTCCAGTCCGAGCAGTGAGCAAATCCTTCGCGAAGCAGCAACTCTGTGATGTTACCACTCTGGAAAAAAAATTACTTTTAAGTTCATAGTTACTGATTGTTTAAAGCAAGCTTAAATGCTTAATGTGATATGAGGAATAAGTCCGACGAATTATTCACTAATCAATTCTCGAGAAAAAAGGTAATTGATTTTATAAACTAATATTATGACATACACTGCCACAAGACGGATTAAGTTGTAAATGGATATTTTTTGGGAATCATTTGCCTATAAAAAGACATTAATTTAATTACACCATGTTAGCAATCTTACAGGATGGATGATGGTTCCAAGCAGGTTCTGGTTGGATGCTCCTTCCAAAAGAATCTTAACATCTCTTTGAAGAAGTCTCACTTCTGTGAAGTATTTTGCCTCCTCAGCAAATGCTTCAGGAGTTGTCTTGCCATCCTCAATCTTGAACATGGGTGTCTAACAAAACAATGTATTGTGGCACGTGTGGAATATGATACAGACAGCATAAGATGAATTATCCGCAAAGATTCTTAAAACAATGAATCAATTTCAATCTAATTATACTTCAACTTGTGCTTTCAAAATAAAATCCAATTAAACACCAACCTTGATGCCAGTAAACATGACAGTGATGTACTGGAAAGATGGTAGGAGAAAAACCCTTACAGTGCAACCATCCCTCACGTGTTCGATCACGGCTGCAACATTTCACTAGTGAGTCACAATAACCAAATTAATAATGACTTTACATAAACATGAAGTCTAAATGAAACCGACAGTGATGTGTAATTTATCGACCATAATTTAAAATAAATGTCAACCTTCGATCTCCTTGTTCTTGTGAAGGTCGGCAAACTGTCTGGGATTGTCGAGGTTCCACTTGATGTCTCTGACGTGTTCACTCATCGTCTCCTGAGGTCCCCACTTTCCTTTCTTTCCAGCTATGGCAGCTTCCTCCAACTGTATCAGCTTAGTGTGGTTCTCACTGCAAAAGTGTCATATTAATTTCTGATATTTCACAATTGGCAACAAAAATTAACAAAAAACTGCTTACTCCATCCTCACTCCAGCTTTCCTGACTTCCACAAGACCTTCACTGACTAGGGACTCGAGCACATTCTCACCAGAAGTATCTGAATGCATTTTAGATGTCAACAATTTAATTTAATACTAATTGTTAGACAGATATTCACCTCTTCCAACGAATATGCATCCATATTCCTTTTTGTTTCCAACTGTTTTTGGATCCAAAACAACGCAAACTTCTCTTCCAATGAGCTTCTTTCTCAAGAATTCTCTGGCATCCCAAGCAAAAGGCTAAATTGTGACAAAAACAAATATATAAAAACATTTTAACATGTTTAGCATCAACCAAATGGGCAAAAGATGATAATTTGATAAATCAAACCAAAGGCTAACCTCATCTTTCACATCCTTGACGTCACTGGAATCTGTGGCTTCAATTGGTCTACGAGCCAAACGAGGTGCAGTGACACCACTAAGTCCAACGGTTCTCTCGGGAGGTGGTCCACCTTTTGGAACACCCCTAATGACCACAGTATCCCCAGAAATAATCTAATAAACAAGATGCATCTAGTCAGTTTTAAACATGCTTCACATTTAAAATCTGATTTTTTTAAAATAAAATTCACATGTCGATTGATTATCGAAAAGCTTCAAAAGTTAATACGTCAGTTAATCTCTGAAACAGCTGGCCACATGGTCCGATAGGGGCATGACTTACACCTTTTGGCGGATCGTATACAGGTACTATCCAGTTAACTCGTAAAACAAGGTATTCTTACCTGTTTGACGGTTCCTCTAATTAAACTGCTGGTTCCAAAGGTAGGAGTTGCATTGGCGGCGGGTGGCTGGGCGGACATCTTAACGAGCGGCGATATGCACAACAAGCAAAAGAAAATATAGCCTCCTACAACCCACTATGATACGCTGGCATAATGAACGTACCACGTATGCAAATTAAAACTAAAGTTTTGCATGTTAATAAAATAAGATTTTTTAAAATCTATTATGGAACCTAAATAAATTAATTTTGTATTTAAATATTTTTATCGCGATGACCAGCAACAGAGCAAGACAATTCTCCAATGTACAAACGCAATTAATTGATGCGGAATTTGTACGAGTAATATTAAACAAACTCAAAATTGCAAGGCGTTTGCCAGGCTCGAAGGTTACCTGAACCCAAGATCGAGATGATAGAGGTGCAGCCAAAGACCCGAGATCAAGCCAAACCGACACGAAAAATAGAAAGACCGTGCGAACTTATTTATTTTTTGGCCTGAACACCGCGTTAAATTTGGATAACGCTGGCAGAGTCATCACAACTTTAACCAGGTACATATCGGCATCGTTTGCATCCGGTATCACTTCCTCTACTGCAGTCTCTCTGTAAAGCCACCTGACATCAACAAAACATAACATAAATTTCGCGATATTGGAACGGTGATGGTGCGCTATCTTACGCGAGCATAGTGCCTCCGGCGGGGACTCTCAGTCTTTTTGTGACTCTACCCGTGGTTTTCATCAGGGATTCTTGTATTTCAACCAACAGTTCTTGTCTGCCCCAACCTTCCGTTACAGACATCAGCAATTTCTTAGAATTGTTCTCACTCTGTAAGTTTTTTCTGCAATAAGAGCTACTTTCAAGCCAATTTTTTAAGAGATTCAAATATTAATACAAACTGTTCATCTTCACGAACAAGATCAACTTTGTTATAAGCTTGTATCATGTTATCAAGAAGTTTTTGGGGCATTGATGGCAGACTTGCAAGAGTTTTGTTGACCACAATGTCTTGAGCTCTTTGATCAGGATGAGATGCATCAATCACATGAACCAACAAATCCTTACAACAACAATGAAATTAACTATAAGATAATATTTTAATGTTGAAATTTAAAGAAATTGTTCAAATTCATTATATTATATAATGTAGAAGCATGCCATTCATTGCACGAAAAAATGCATTCAAATATTATCTGTAGCTCATATAAAAGTAACCCTCGAAGGGGTTGGACTCACAGCATGCACAACATCCTCCAAAGTGACGGAAAAGGCATTCAGCAATGAGTCAGGAATGTCGGAAATGAAACCTACAGTGTCGAGATACAAAACTTTTATGTTGTTTGGCAAAAATCCCTGGAAACAGTTGATGTCCAATGTTGCAAAAAGTTGATTCATTGGTTTGATTTTTGAAATGCCAGTCAGAGATTTTATCAGTGATGTCTTGCCTGAGAAATAATGCACCACCAATGTACTTCAGTCAAATAATAACTTTTATGATGGAATTGATGACAATTTTTAAAATAAATGCATGCACAAGCTTAATGATTTTCAAGCACATCATTTGAAATTCATTTTGGCTTTAAATAAAATTAAAGTCAGTCTACCAGCATTCGTGTATCCGACAATAGCAACTACTGGGATGTCCATTTTTTTTCGGTTCTCTCTCATAATGCTTCTTTGATTTCCAATTTTATCAATTTGTTTCTTAATTTTTGTCTCTCTGTCCTAAAATTTTCAAAGCAAAAATTGCAAGTTTTAAGGCAATGCCACCCCAATGGAAGGCAGCATACATATTGAAATGAAACTTTAAATGATAATTACAAAATGATGCAGATTTGAAAAATCATTGATGATAATATGTCCACTTGAAGTCAAAATTAAAGGAAGAACATTAATAAGATTATCAGTTAAAATACCTAGCAAATATTATTAACCACTAAAACCTTAAACAAAGCCAGTTAAATGACATGGATGAATAAGTGAGAACATTTAAAACTCACCCTTAAGAGTGCTTTTCGTGTTTCCAAAGTTGTCTCTACCAACCCGCCAATATACTTCAACCCTTCCTTTTGGAAGTCCAGGCCATGGGAATGCAAACCATACAGGTGCATCCTGCAAATGAATGAGTCAACTTGTTTCTTATTGTGGTGCTGTTGAGAACAAATATAAAACTCTACCTCAAGTAATGGATTTCAGCCAATGCCACTTGCAACTTGGCTTCACTTGTTGTTGCTCTACTTCTAAAAATTTCCAGTACCATGGTGTACCTTGATAAAAAGAAATTTGTCAGCAATACTTTTATAATTTAAAAGTAAATTCATTTACCTGTCATAAACAGGGAGCTTCCACAAATCCTGAAGAAACTTGAGTTGCAGGGAATTTAGAGTGTTTATGCCAATCACGACGGCAGTTATGTCTCCCGAAATTCTCCTCACATATTGTGTCACTTCTTCCAACTTTCCTTTGCCAAATAAAGCCTTTTTATCAATTCTTTTCAATGAATGTATTTGCTGTGAGCAAAAAAAGATAGAAAAGAGATTAGCCAAGTAAACTATTGGATGAGCATAGTGAGTCTTCACCTTTTCTTTGACTACCCATCTAGGTATTGATTCTGCAAGAGCACAAAGTTCTGACAGTTGTAATTCTGCATTCGTAATTTTTGTTTTTTCAGGAATATCTTTCATATCTGACAAATTAAAATTTAAAAAAATGCACTGAATTATGTATCAATAGTATTGAAAAAAGGTTTTTCAAATTCATTTTTGAGGTTTTTTGTAAACAAAAAAAATAAAAACACTTGGCTGAATGGCAAGTACAGCATGACCAAATAATTTTCCAAATGGAATTTCTTTGAAAGCATCATAATAAGATTTGTCTTCCAGAACCATATCAACACTTTCATCCAGTTCTGCAAATGCAAACATATGTTAATAAAAGATAATAATTTTGACCTTCCGTTTGCTAACCTTCTCTTTCCAAGCGACTTTTTGAAATGGAAAACAGTCTTTTCCCATTTTTCATGAAATTCAGATTACTTACTGACGCATTTCTAACTGCGTCTAAGACTTTAATCATGAACATTTTCAAATTCTTAAAAGATATCACAAATGTTGCGGCGCGATACGTGAAGCTCACAGTTTTTATTTACTTTTTAAAAGTAATCTTCCTGAAAGTGCATCAATTTCATAAAAAAAAAAGGTTTTAAATAAAGAGAAAATTTTCTATGTGTAAACAAATTCAAAATGTTTAGGACATTAGAATTAGTGATTTTGAATGATTGATATTGGCGTTAAATGTCAAAGTAAGTCAAAGGTTTTACATAGTTTTACGTTTGCTTCCGCTTACATTAGCTCAAATTGCTGGAGAGATTGGATGCTGGAACCCTCAATTAAAATTGATTGATTTCGTCTCTTACCTCAAACTCAAGGTTTGCCCATCCAGTGGCTTATTTAGGAGGTCGGGGAGGGCCAAGCCTCCGTGCTTTTTAAAATCTAAGGAAAATAAATGAAAATTAACTTTTTTTAATTCAATAATTCCAGAGTACGGCCCCCGTCAAAGTCTTCTAGATCAGCCCATGTGCCCAAACCCTAAAAAGCTGAAATGACGACTCTGAAATTATCCCAATTCTGCAAGAACTCAAAGGACGTAAAGATGGATTTGGTTTAAAATATTAATAAAAAAACCTTCTTTAAAAAAGAATTAATTCGACTTACAATATTAAATTTGAACTACTGGAACGAGTTTTTGCGGTCTGAAACATTTATTTCTAAGTTGCAAGATTTCTCTTCAAAAATTCATGTTCAATAATTATAAAATGCAAGATGTTTTACGTCTTATTACTTGAAAATTCATAAATTTGTTTTTTATCACAAATCTTTTCCTTGCATAATCCAAAGTTCTAAAAAGTCAGGTCTCCTTACGGCAGCGGTTCTCAACCTGTGGGTCGCGCCTGACGGTTATGCCAGGGGTCGCCTGAGACACTAAGAATTTATTAGTTTTTCTAAAATTTAAAAACATATTTTTGATAAAAACCATATCCTTAACCCTGCATAAAATGTTGATTAAGATGCTTTTTTTAGAACAAGCATGGAAACTGTCGTGAATGCTGTGAATTTTTTTAAATCGAGTGCGTTAAACAGCCGCCTGTTTTTAAAACTTTTAAAAATGAGATGGATACACCTAATAATGTTTTATTATTTCACACTGACACGAGATGATGTCAAGAAGCAATGTTTTAGAACGTGTTTTTGATCTCCGAAATGAATTAAAAACCTTTTTTAATCAAAGAAGAAGACCAAAGTTCGAAGAATTTTTCAGTGATAAAACCAAACTTTAAAAAATTGCCTAATTGGCCGATATCTTTGCGATATTAAATGAATTAAACGTATCCCTTCAAGGACCAAATGCAGCATGCCTAGATTTATCAGAAAATATCCATGCTTCCAACTGAAACTTCAGCTTTAGCTTGGGCAAAGAAAATTAGATGAAAATAAAGCTTATATGTTGCCGAACTTACTGGCCTTCTTTGAGGAAAATGATGCTGAATTGGAAACAAAAAATAGAATATGTTCTATAAAACAACACTTGCAAATTCTTGAGGAAGAAACTTCGAGATATTTTCCTTGACTTACTGACATACCTATATTACCTGACACACCATTTGCACTTGATAGAAGACATTCGCAGTTAAAATTAAAGAGTCATTTCAAGAGAATTTCATTTCTCATTTCAAGAGAATTTAAGAATTAGTTAAAACGAAGCATGCACACGCAATAATTAAAAAAAAAAATTACAATCTATTTCGTGTTTTCTTATTTAAAACTATCTAAAATTGTAAATAGAAGTATGAGATGTGCTTTCTCTTATTTCGGAGTCAAAGGCACAACAACGACTATGAAGTTAACTGAGTGAAAGTTAGCCCAATCAATTTTATTAATGGGGGTCGCCACACTATGGCAAGTGCTGCCGAGGGGTCGCATCACCAGAAAGGTTGAGAACCGCTGCCTTACGGCGATAAAATCTTACAATTTCATGATTAGAAAGACATTCTTTCAATACAATGTCAAAATCTATCAAGAAGGCAATTGCTTCCAAGATGTCAGCAATCAGCCCGTGTTAGGCCTGACATTCGTTATCATTCATGCGAATTCTTGAGGCGACACGTTGAATGAATAAACCATTTCCATGTTCTCAAAATCGACTAAATCAACTTATTAAATTTAAAATTAAAATTTGCCACATTTTTAATAACTGGAAAATTGCAATGTCCAAATTCCCGCTTGTCACACATAATAAAAATCACACAAGGATTAAAATAAATAATTAAAATTAATTTAATTTAACTTGATTAAATTGCTTATCTTATAAGGATGAGTTTAACAACCTCCATGGCTATTGGATGTAACATTCTTAATGTGTGTCAATTTTATTTGGTATCCGACATATGCAGTTCATCATCATTGCCTTATTTTTATTAAAGTCCACTTTGTTACTGAGTTCCTAATTTTTGTGATATCCTTAATCGTACATTAATCTTATAAGTTTTGATAATGTTTAATAATAATAATGCATAATGTTTAAGTTTTGATAATGATTAATAATAATAATGCATAATGTTTAAGTTTTGATAATGTTTAATATGTTCCAGCACTAACCTACTGATATGTAGCTGTATGTTCTTGTTAACATCAATGCTCGCCTCTTTATAAAGCTCCAGCGATCACAGTTTTGTGCATTGTCCAATTCTCAATTCTCGAGTGAGTTTTAAATGGATTTCTTTAATAATTTCCAGTTATTTGCAATGATTATTTGTAATTATTTGTAATCCAAAGCATCCACATTTTAGTAATTTAAGAGACTAATTCTAGTAAATTTATTTATACTTTTGTCATTGCAATGAGAAAAACTTCAACAACGGTGGTAACAATTATTACTATGTTGTCATATTTTTAGTATTAATTAATAATGATATATGTAATTAATTAATCATACTTTTATCAGAAAAATTACAAATCAATTTTACCACTTAAGATTCTCCGCAAAACTTTATTACCTTACAGGTAGGGAAAGCCTAATTTTTAAGACATTTTAATTATTCCATATTTTTACTCACAATATTAAGACTTATTTGTACTAATAACATTAATGTTAGTGTATTATAAAATATTTTCTTTTCTAATATTGCTTAATTTAATAGAATTTATTTCGATAATAAGGAGCTTATTTAAGAGTTATTTAATAGAATAGAAATAGGGAAGTAAATCCATGAAATCTTCCAAGAACGTAAAGAGAACTATAATTTGGATTCGACATATTACTCGTCATTAATTATGTCAACATAATAGGGGGTTTGAAAAAGTCTGACAATTCTGGACAATGGGGGGAGGGGATTAAGATTATTTGGCGCCACCAGTGTTATTTTTTATGATAATTATTTACATTGTTTGTAGATGGATTTATACAATTATTGTTAGTTAATGTAATTTTTAAATGTTAGTAATTTTATAAGCAGTTATGTTGCCTGTGTGTGGACGTCCACAAAGGCGAGTATCTTGATGTGGATGCTTGTGGGCAAGGGGTGCAAAAATCCAATTCTTGTGTATCATGTGTGGATGGCCCCTTAGGAAAGGCTACTTGAATTAGAAAAATTCGACCTTATTTGATAAAGAAGGATGAAAGAAATAAGTTGATCAAACCTGTTATTATTACTGGATGGTGGACCAAATGAAAAGCCAAGATGCTAAAAAGTTATTGATGTGGCAATTCATTTTCTGAAGCACATCCTCAATGCAACAAATTCAATGCAACAATGTACCTGGTAGGAATGCAGTTAATTGGGTAGAAAGACGGATGGCTCATTTGAGTCGAGAACTGACCTAATTTTACTTCAAGAGTGTTTTGGAAGCCACCTTGACCACAAGGTCGAACAATTCACGGACGTCATCTGGAAGGGGGGGAGGGCGTTGCCCTGAATCCTAATGCCAATTATGTCTGCCAAAAGACAGAAAGAGCTGATGGAAATTATTGCACCCAAAGAAAATTCTGATATTTATGTGTTGAATGGTTAAAGATTGTGTCGATTTGTCTGGTTTGTTATTATTAATTAATATTAATTAATTACCCTCGCCGGATCACACGATGAACGATATGAAAAGCAAGCAGAAAATCAAAAAATCAGTTCAACAAAATGAAGAATCTGGTAATATGCCTGTTGTTACAATAGAGGAACATCTGTCTTGCCCATGGGAAGATGATAGGAGCTGACATTAAACAAATTGGCAATAATATTCAGTTTAACTATGAATAGTTTAACTAATAATATGATTCTACTTATTTTCAGAATAAAATAGTCACAAGTTCAAAGTGTTACAAGATGCAATTTAAAATTTGTAAAGCAAAAAACCATTTTGGGATGTTGTCAATTTTTTTTACCTAATATCATTAGGGGGTCTTTGGAAGTTTGGCAGTTGTTGACAAGGGGAGGGATGGGGCCAAAAATTGCCTTAAACTTGGTGACATAATTAATGGACGATCTTTCAATTCGAACGTCAAAATATTTCTCTCCACATATTTGATTAAAACACGCCTTCCTGTTCAATGTGAAATAATATTTCAAAAATATGATTACTTTGGAAAAACTAAAATTGCTTAAATCAACACAAAAGTCTGAATAAAGTTTGTAATTCTTCTCATATCTTTGGATGATCACCGGTTGGCATTTTAAAATGTCAATTATAAGTTCTAATAATGTTGTCCCTGGAAAATTTTAATCTCTAATTGAATTTTGTTCATTTTATCTTTTAATAATTTAAATTCTGTCTGAAAATTTTAAAAATTTTAATTACTTGCGTTGAAAATGTTATTAGTGGAAATTAAAGTTAAAAATGTAAATCGTCAACTTAATTGTGAATTACTAACTGTCCACTTTTGAATCGCGATTATGCAAAAAAAACACAAAAACATAAATAATTTCATTTTTAAATGATAAAAATGAAAATAGAGCAAATTAATTTATAAAATAATCCAAGGAAATGTTTACAATAGGTGCGCTGATGCCCTTGTAATCCTCTTAAAAGCAGAACAAATCTTATGTCGGCGTTCTCATTCAATAACGTTGCACACTTTCTGATCCTTTTCATACTAAGTTATTCGCGGTGCAAAATAGAATCGAGTTCTGCTTTGACTTTGCAGCATTTGCATGGGGAAACCCCAACAAAATAATGCCTGGGCACCGATTAAATTAAATGTTACAATTTAAAATTAAAATGCATTATTTAAATGAACCATAATCAATATAACATGATGATAATGATATAATTTCTTGATTTTCATATTTATATTTGATGTTGTAATAATTAGATAATAATATTTGTAATTATAATAGTTAATAGTATAATTATCACCTTCACAATGATAACAAAAATGTCTTAAGCTTGGTGACAATGGAGACACATACTGTCAACTTTCCCGCGCAGAAGCTTCAATAAGTTTTTCAATTATTCAACTTAAAACCGCTATTCTGCTTAATCTAAAACCGATTATTAGAACCGATTAAATAATTTACTTTGAAAACGAACTGATTTAAGTTCCGTTATTTTATAAATAAACAACAAAAAAGTAGATTATACAAGGCTTTAATGGCCGTCGTAACATTGAGATGCGTCGTATGACACACGTTAGTGACGTCATCGGGTGATTAATTGAAAGTTCAGAGGGGCCTCACACGACGTTCAACCCTAAGTAAGATTTATGACGCTCCTTACTTTAACGAGGATTTTCTTCGTCTCTGATTGGTTGGCATTTCTGAGCACCAATTCAGACCCTCCAATTGGACCTCCCATGAAGTGAATGCGTGAGGTTGTCGTGTTTGTAATTTTGGTAGTTTGTATTGGTCGATATTCTTTATTGCCGTCAAATGGAAATATTCCGAATGCTGAAAAACTCAATGATGTAAAAAAAAATAAATAATGCAATGACCGAATTTCGGCGCCGAAAGTTGCATATGATCACTTTCTGCTGAAACCGAAAAATCCCGTTAGGTCGGTCTCTAGAGAAATAAATGGTTGACTGGGAATTGAGTGGTAGAATGACATGGTTAGGCAGTCTAATGAGAGTTGTCACAACTAATTAATACATTAATTGATCGACTTATCTCAATAGAGGACCGAGAAATCCAAACATTCGCTCAGATAAAGGCTCTTGTCCTGTGAAAACAATCGATAACAATCGCCTTCCATAAAGTTCCCTGCTCCATTATTCTTGGTTAACCGGGCTTTTTCTTCCACGGCAATCATTCATTCCTCCTCTTTGATCTCCAGACAGCACAACGACCAACCATTCGTCACAATTTTTCTCAATGATTTTCTTCTGAGAACTGTCATTGAAATTGGGCACGTACGTGAGATGTGCTCGGAGTTTTAATTAAACTGAATTTTATTTAATTTTATCAAATATTTTCAAATCGAATTCACTTCTGTTGTAATTCATTTCTTGAAAGTGTAATGACAAGATTTAGTTAATTTTTTTTCAAATTTAATTATATGATGGAACATTGCTTCAACTTGTTGTTAGTTTTCGCCTTACTGTATTTTAATTATTATTACAGCTATTATTATGTCGACCAAGTGACGGGCAAAGCAACTCACGGCGGGTACCAAAGGTTGCCGCCAGTATCCCCAACTCTACTCATAACCAAGCCCTAACCATGGAAACTAAAACTGACTAAATCCCCACGAGTTTGCGTTTGCCCGTCACTTCTCCAGGCACCTTGAATGTCACGTGGTCCATGTTTTATAAATAATAAGTTTATTTATTTTCAATCGAATATTTTTTAAAGAAAATTTCATTTGAAAAGGTCGAACGTGTCAAATGCCGGCATTTTTTTGAAATCACATTTTAGTGCACGATCGAAAAAAGTGCAACAACGAAAATTAATTAAAAAACATCTTATTGAATAACATCTGATTAAATAATATACTAAGTTACAAATTACTGATTAAATATCTGATCTTTTCGAATTAAAATCGATTGAGATTTTTTCAGTTTTTTTCCTGGAACTTTTTACGTCCATTTTTCATTATTTTTTTTTTATTCACGTCGAGTTGAATTTTTGGCTGTTCTAATAAATCTGTTGTTTTAACTGTTGTAAAGTCTTCTAAGCTTCCAGATCGTTCCAGATTAAAATGCTGAAAACTCGCTTCATGTGCGCCATGTTCATGGTAATGAAGGTGCTGAGCGGAACAAGGGGGTGCTGCATGTTCGACCAGTGGGAAGGAGTGACTGTATCGGTGGAAAGAGAATTCGATGCGGTCCAAGGGGCCGTGTACGAGAGGGTGACGACAGAGAGGCACTACTACGACTTTATCAACTCCAGAGTCGCTTCCAGAGACGTGCACACTGGAAAGTTCGCACTCAAGAATTTCAAGGAGGTTCAAAAATTTTAATGACCACGAGTTTTATGAGGTGACGATCCAATAATCCAAATTCATTAATTAATTTTACAACACCCATAACCGCCCCAATCAGACGCCCCAAAATCCAACATACCATCAAATGCTGTCGTTTTGAGCTTAATGGGAGCTTGAAAAGAATGAGGGCAATTCAAAGCAAAAATAAAGCAAAATCAAAGTGAAAATATGATTTTTATTTCTCTTAAACTTAAACAGGAATGAAATTTAATTCGTTCGTTATTAGCAGCGTGCTCTGATGAAAAATGAAGATTTCGCTGATCGATTTCGTAGAATCAAAATTTCGTCAATTTCTGAAAATTCAAAAATTTTTTTAATTTTTCGGAGGTTTTGAAAGAAGGAGTGGTGATTTGTGGTTTAATGAGGAAAATGTTTTCTCCTGAAAGGAGAATTTCGCATAAAACGAAGCAAACCTTGCCGGATTTTTTGTGCTTGTCGATTTGGAATAATTTAGGTATTCATTGTTTCTCTCTCAGATGTTACGAATTATTTTCTTAGTTATCTAAAATAATAATTATTATCGTATTCTTAAGATTATGAGTTCGCTCGTGACAATGTGTGTTTATTAGAGTAGTGCCAACGGCCATCGCATGATAAAATGAAGTAAGACCTAGTCCGGCACAACATCACAGATCTGGCAACACCTCCAACCCGTAAGGAAAATCTCCTTCCAATAAATTATTTCAGACCCACCAATGCCTTAATCACCCTCGGAACGTCAATAAATCCTTAAATTGAAGAATTGTTATGAATGTGAGGTGATTAGATTCCATGCGTTGATTTTTCAGGGAATTGCCATTGTTCCTAAAGGAAACTCGTGTTTGAAGATCCCCATCAACGAAAACATGGCGAGATCTTGTCTCCCTAGTGAGGATATGTTGCGTTTGGTTTTGTATTAAAATCATGTTTAAAGAATTAAGATAAACTCTAGCGAAAAAAAATTAATTCAATTTTAAAAATATTAATGAACTTTTAATCGCCAGAGGACGCAACATTTCTCGGAAAGCATTTTATCGGCGTGGACGTACCGGTGAGTCTGTGGACGGCCAACAATCACACTTCCCACCTGGTAGTCCTGCAAAACACCTGCATTCCTGTTTCGGAAGAAACTTTCCAAACTAATGGACGTTAGTTGACGAACGCAAAACTTAAGAAAATATGAAACCAATTTTGAAGGGCTTCACTGAGAATGTCGCCCTGCATTTGTGTTCGTAATTCAGCACTTCTAGATTTCTAACTAATAAAATAACCAGAAGTGCTGAATTACTCAAACACGTGTCCCCCTAACAAACGACTGTCCGCTGCAGTAAATCGCAAACCTATCCAACTTCAACCCCAAAATTTATGCAAAAACTTTAATATAACATCAAGGTGAATCATTTGTAAGCACTCAAATACTGAAGTTTGATATGGCATCTCAATTCCTGAGAGATAACAAAGTTTAAAGATAAGAAGGCTTAACCGCGATAAAGTACAAAGCGGTTTTGGCTCACCCGTTCGTAAGGCCACCACGTGTTGAATTCAAATCCCTTAAAATCAGCGATAGAAAACTCAATTTATCAAAATCTTATTTAATATGTTAGTGGAAATCAGAGAACACATTGAAAACTCAGTGAATATTAGATTTAGTAAAGAATACGAAGTTATGCCGCTGTTAATGTCCGTGCAACTAAAAGCTTAATTGAGAAACGGCGACCTGTTCAGTCGAAACTGAGTCTGGAGTTATAATTGATGTAATCATCCAGCAATTTGTTTTCACTGTTTGTCAGCCCACTCCTTAGTGATAATCACCTACTTCTACAACGTGACATTGGGAATAAAGCACGAGGAAGTATTCTCAGTTCCTGATTCTTGCTCTGAACCAGATCAGGATGAGATCGATTTTGTCAGCAAAATCAACGAACACCTGGACGTCAGAGTGAGTATCAACAACCTGTCCTATTTTTTTGGTTAATATGTTGTCTACCTATTCAAATTGAAGCTGGCGGTCATCGGTCCATTCATAAATCTTTCGCTAATAAAATATTTGTTACCGATTCTCAATTCATTTGAAAGAATCGAGTAATTATTAATAATCATGAAAGTGATTTCATTTTTTTCTTCTGCAGAAGAAATCGTTCACCGTGTAATGGCTTGGACAAGAACGCTCTGAAATATTCAAAAAAAATTATTAACGAGACTTTGTTACAATAAACAGTTGATCACGTGACTTTTCAAACTCTAGCACGTTTTAGCATTGCTGTAAAAGTCAAGAGATTTGATTAATATCTGATTGGGCCTGATTGAGCTGGTTCGGTCACATCTAATTCACTGCTTGATGCCTAAAAGCCAGTCTACAGACGTCCAAGAAAAACAAAATAATAATAACTAATCCATTCAGGCGTACATAGAGAGCAGTATTTAAATGAGCAACAATTGTTTGAAAAGGTTTGTTATAGCGACAAAACAAGAGAAGAAAAAGAATTGCATATCGAAGGCAGGCAAAAACAACGGCAACCTTCTCTACAGCTCTCGATGATCACGGGGTCGCATTTTCATTTTGTCCGGGGTCACTTGATCGGTGCTTGGATATAAAAATTAAACCCGAGCACAGCTTTTTGGTTTCAACGAGACTATTTTACAAGTCCATAAGAAAGCACGCGTTCTATTTTTAGGATCATTTCGTAATCCCGCATTCTCGGCTTAAGTTTTGAAAAGGAATGAGTTAATTTCTCGTGTTTATTCCGAATCAATTAACGATAAAACGATGAATAGAAAAGGTGAGCATTTCCTCCGTTTTTTTTATTTGTCGGATTACTTCGATTGACCAATCGATTTGACCAGCTATCGATTTCTTTTTATGAAATCTATTTTTTGTGCTGCATCCGTTTCGCTTCTGTCACTGTTAGTTAAAAGCAACTAGTCCTAAATCTCGAAAGTCTTCACGATGTATCACTTCATGTCCCAATTTCTCTGCTTCTGAAAAATTTCATTTCATGAATTTTATGGCAGCACTGGAAGAAGCTTTTGCTCTTTTTGATAAGGATGGAGATGGATGCATAAACTCTGAAGAATTATTCACAGTAATGAGAAGCCTTGGACAACAAGTAACTGCTGAAGAAACAAAAAGAATGATCCAGAAAGTGGACAAGGATGGTAATAAATTCACAAAATTTGAACTATTGTCTGTTTATTAGAGTTCTTCTACCTTCTTCTGAATTTTAAGACTTGTGAGTTTGTTTTTTAGGAAATGGTCTCATAGACCTAAATGAATTCATCCAAATGATGGGCACAAAACTGGACCACCCAACAAGAAAGGATTCTGAAGTCAGATCCCTCTTTGCAGCTTTTGACAAGGTTGTGTTCCATTGAATTGCTTATCTTTCTTCATTTAGAAATTATGAGCTTTTTATCTCGAGATTGCTCGACCATCTTGTTGAGATTATTTTTTGAAATAAGAATTTAATCTTACTGGAGTCAGGATTCCACCTATCATGGAACTTGATAGGTGTTTACTGATATCATAAACTCACAGCAGGCAGACATGGCAGTAGCTTTTCAACTGGGTATGAAGTTTGTGAAATCTTTTCAAGTGTTAAGGCGGCTGGATGATGTCAGAAGCATGTTTCATAGGCAACTTTGTGTAGAAATTGAAACATAAAAATTGACAGTAATAAACATCATTCACGAGAGGCAATCGCAACCAACACACAGGATGTGCATTGACCTTATTTTAGTAGCTAGGAACTGCTAGCTTCGTCAGCTTAAGCGTTCATTTCAAGTCATTATTCGGCTTATTAAAAGAGTACTTATGGGGCTGGCTCTGTTTAGAACTGGCATGTCATAATATTATTGCTCGAACTGTTCACACCCCTCCATCATCATCATCATCACCAACCAGTTGAACCCTGTACCTCGATTGATGCCGGTAAACATTACCAAGTTCCCATTGAAACTTTGTTGTCTCAAGTATTCTTTCCTTCAGTTTACTTTGTTAAGATGGAGGTGATGATGATGATGATGATGATGATGGTGGTGGTGGTGATGATGAAGGTGTCAATAAGTTTATGCTTGATTTTTATTGTGAACTCATCGATGTATTTGCATTATCATGATCCATTGCAATCATTATCATCATCACCAGCAGCGATCTTAATGGCATTGCAAGCAGCCAGTTATGATAATGATGCTCACGGGTTTATGCTGCTACCCATTCATTATGAGTTATTAGACACTACCATTGGAATAAAACTTTGCCCTCCTTCCATCCCTGTCGGTTTGCCCTTGATATTTTTTCTAAATTCTTGTAAGTCGTATGTAATTTATCGGTCAAAATACATCTCCAGTAAGTTAGGGAAGCTCTCGACATCAAAATCTATTACAAATTTTCGATAACTAATCTATTACAAAGTTTCGATAACTAAATTACAAGCGTCTTTGCTTTCCTCGAGTGTCTTTAGTGTGAAATTAATTGTTTGCCGCTGATCCACCAGTACCATACTTTAATGTTGTAATATTCACCAACACATAAAATTTGTTCCCCCACTGGACACCACGTATGTCATGCATTTTGCTGTCGACTTCCTATTCTAAGAGACCGTTTTACTTTCTAAGTCATGTTGACGTCATGCAACGCGATACATGTTTTGAGTCACGTGACGTCGTCACGTGGTTGCCAAAAATCATATCGTGGTTACTAAGTAGCAGCATGGTTACTAATGACAATATCGCGTGGTTACCACGGAAACGATGCTTTAACGGGAATTATCTTTTTGTTATGTTTTTGTTGAGCGTCGACCATCACCGGAGTGGTTAGTGGTTGATGAATTTGAAGAAGAAGGATGATGATGATGATGTTGATGTTGACTGAGGAAGACTGGAGTGAATTCGGTGAGACTTTTGATAAGAGGTGCGATGGATGACGATAATGAAAATGATGTTGACGATGATGATAACGAAAATGATGATAATTTTAAGTTGTGACTCCTCCGAAACCAACTCTGCAACTCTTAGTAATATGATGAATACGAACTACTGAATTTTAACAATATCTCTTTGTTTATCCCCGTCCTGTAATTAACATAATTTATTCTTTCCTGTATTCGTCCTAACGAGATGAGTCTCTCTAATGAGGATGCCCGTTCTGGCCACAAGACTGAAACGTTAATGCGGAATTCCTTATTATTATTATTATTGTTATTATTATTATTATCAATACTGTTATTATTATTAATACTATTATTAATACTGTTATTATTATTATTATCTTCTGTCGGTTCTTCCTCGAAAGATGATTATTCATAGGAATCCAGTGCTGACTGTTGCTGTTGTTGTTGTTGTTGTTGAAGGGCCCAGTCATCATGGGCTTATATATAATTGGCTTCGTCTATTCTCCACTGAAATCTCCACCGATTTCACTTTCATGCATCGTCTACGTAGGTTTTTCGGCTCGTTTAAGACTAAAAACATCTCGGAACAGGATAACAGCGGCTTCATCGACAAATCAGAACTCAAGAACACCATGAAAGATGTTGGATTCGATCTTTCCAACAGAGATGTGGATACCATGATGAAGGCAGCCGGAGTGGCCAACAAGGATAAAATATTCTACGAGGGTAGGTACCTCTTTTTTTTTATAAATGTTTTGTCCGGTCGATGAGGGGTTTGCCGGGCATCCTGTTTGCACAGTTATTCATCAATTCACATCAACTCTCTTGCTGCATTTCTAATTGAACGCAGCGCGCATCGTTGATCGACTCTTTTGACGTTTAAAATTCTTTCACGTCGTTTACAGATTTTGTCAACTTGATGTCTGCCATGACACCGCAGAGAAAGGTTAGGAAACATTTTAAAGTGTAGAGCCTAAGGTTGGCACCATCCCATCCCATAAATTGTCACCTTTTTTTTCTTTCGCCGACTGCTCCCGATAAGACTCATTCATTATTCAAACCATATTCCACCCGAAAACATCATTCCCCATCCTTCTTTTCAGACTCTCCAAATAGGTGATGAACCAGCCCTCATTTATAGCCCGGAGGAGAAAAAAATCCAAGGTGATTATAAATTTCAAATTCTCGTTTCACGAACAAGCCTCCGATATATCATACATTTACGGCTTATTACTTATTATTAATGTTCTTGTGACGAGGTAAGCTAGTTTCTGCGAATCGCCTGCGAATCCAAGCATTGTAATTCGAACACACGAGCTGCATTCACTTATTTCTTGAAAGAACAGTGCGTTTGTCTGGCCTGCAAATGTGGAGCATTTTGTCGAGGCAGCCACCGCGCACGCCTCATTGGTGGAGTGGTTTGTTTATTATAACTCTGTAATGCAGACATAATAAGCCAATGATCATTTTGTTCTTGTCTCATCATCATCTTTTCCATCCCTGATGAATGCCTAACCTCATCATCCTAGCCATTGTTATGTTGGAGAATTTTTCCTGGAAATCCTTCACTACTACACTCGTTTCAATTCGAGAATAAACCCATCGACCTCTTTTCATAACGAGGCATTGTTTACTTTTCCATGGAAGTTTCTTATGAATGCATCGCATAGTTTCCAGTGCGATGAACCTTTCCGACTCGATAGATTTTAAGATGATTTTTGCCTCTTAGTTTTTGTCTCGTTCGTTATGATGGAAAATCTTGATGCTCCCCATTCTTCGGTGAAGGCTTGCACGCAGATGATCGGGTGTCGAGTGCTTGGTAACATATTCCACGTTCCGATTTTAATCTGAGTTTTCAGAGGTAAAAGATAAACATCTCATGAACACAAACATCTCAGAATCCTGTTTATACTTTTGCATTCGAGCAACATCTGCTGCTACTTCGAAACATCGCATTATTCCCACGATTATCTCCATCAATTATTTTCAACCTCACGTTCCAATTATTTTTCCACTGAATTTCAATTTCAAGTTCTTCGTGGTAATGGTCTGGTAATGCAAATGGCACTTGCAATATTTTGAAGCCGATCTTCATTAGCCGGTTTGAAACCGTTTTTCAATCGTCATTTTTATATTTCCAACCTTGAACATTTCAAGTACACAAACGAAACGGCATTTAAAGGTAGAAATCACTCCTAATGAACATGAGCAGCTCTTAAAAGTAGAATAGCTTTCGCTAAAAAAACTTCAAAAGTTAAGTACGTTCCAATTGACCTCCGCCTTAATGCCAACCGTCGTTGTAGATCTAAGGATAGCTTTCTCCATGTTCGATAAGGATGGAGATGGAAAGATTTCCAGTGAAGAGGTTTTCCATACCCTCAATTCCATCGGGATGAAGGTCGACCTGAAGGCAGCCAAGAAGATGGTCAGACAGGTTGACCTCGACGGTGAGTTGATGAATAACAAGTCCCACCTGGATTTAAATAATCACACTGTCGGAACTGGCGAATGTATTCATGAAATTATACAATAATAATAATAATAATAATAATAATAATAATAATAATAATAATAATAATAATAATAATAATAATAATAATAATAATGATAATGATAATGATGATGATGATGATGATAATGATGATAATTGCATTGCATTGCATTGCACCTGCTTCCCAGGTGTTATTGAAGGTGGTGGGTGGTACTGATGATGATGAAGATGACGATGATTGCGTGCTTATTAATATTTATGTCGGTCGTTGAAATGAGTATCTTATTTTATCGGCCATCTTACACCTGTTGCGTCCTCATCATGAATCATCTTGTCGATAATCACCGGAACCTTCATCTTCTCATCTGCCTGCTCCTCCATACTCAGCTAAATTACTGAGGACGTCGGTGTTTATTGCTCCCTGAGTGATCATTCCAATCACACCTAGCTGTTTCACCTGTCTCACTGTCTTCACAAATGAGTCCCATGAATTTCTAAATGATGATTTGTCCATCCTACCATCTGCGTACATTTTAAGGCAGTTATGACTCCTAACGACGTGAAGCTCGTGCTTCTTGATGGACGAGTATTGGAGTTGGATTAAGTTTTTAAAGTGGATCTAGGTTTGTCGAATGAGATTCATTTTCATGCTGCCCAGAATAGACTGCCAGTCTTTTTTGTTTTCCTGCTTTAGCGGGGTGTGGATAATTGTGCAGGTAAAATGCAGCTATATTTACACTTGCCACGACATTATCTCCATCGTCATTTATTGACCATTCGTGTCTTCTTTTTCTCTCGCCGTAAAATCTTTTCCACTCGCCATAAAACCTTTTCCATCTTTCCTCTGGGACTCCGCGAGAGAAAATCTTTTAAGAAGTTCATGAATTTTAGAGGAGCTAACGTCGGAATTGTCCTATCTCCTATCCAGGTAATGGTTCCATATGTTTTGAAGAATTCCAGCAGCTCATGAGGAATCATTATGGCTCGTCGATTAGTCTCCTTGACGGTGGGCTGGACCTGAGGGAGATGTTCAAAATTTTTGATAAGGATCACGACGGATACCTGAGTGCTTCCGACCTCAAGTCAGTTGCTTTTTTTATTGTTATTTTCTTTTTAGTCAAAAGTACGTAACCGTTGCTCTGGTTGTTTGTATTATTGTAGTTATTGAGAGATTTTGATGACGATCGTGTCGTAATCGTATCGAGGACAAACGAACACTCTCTCCTCTAAATCATGAGTTCCGCACCTGCGCAATGCATGCAATATTCAGGCACCTGGAGTACAAGTACACGTACACGTAACCCTATCCATCCCATCTTCTAGTACTCAAGCTGCGATATTTTGAAAGACGTAAACATTCGTTCATCATTGAATAATGCATTGTTCCGTTTGTTCATCATTGCTTGTCATTGAAAATCCATCAATTGGACTTCAATAATCAGATCGGCTCCTATTTATAACATCGACCTGTCAAATATTCGCCAGCCTTGTCGACGGTTTCTCATTGTTTTCAGTGCGTTATCATTGTTTATCAACAATGGACGAGTAGAACAATGAGTCGATCATTTGAACGTCTTAATTCATTTTGACAAAAAAAAATCAACAAGGAGTTGCTTTTAAAACAGAGACACCATGCTGCAGTTGGGCATCAGCCTGAGCAACACCGATGTTTACGACATGATGAAAACTGTCAACGTCGATAGAAATGGGAAAATTTCTTACCAAGGTAAATCAATGGCCGACCTGTTGCTCGTCCGCTCTCAAACTTGTTCGTACGCCGTACTGCGGTGATGCGTTTATTAGAAACGACTTCATCTACATATTCAACTTCGCTAAATGCTCGTCCGTGGACCGGTTGTCTCTGATAACTCAATTCGCGATCATTTCAATTTCGAACAGACCATCTGCTTAGCGAATTTAAGGTTAACTCACGTGCCGATGCCGTCAAAGCTGCGTTCTGTTTTTTTTGTTGTTGCACTTAAGTCGAATGTCGGCTTAACGGGAGAGTGAATTTCAGATTTTCAAAGGTTGTTCTACCTCAACGAAGAGAAATTATCTCGGATGTCGAGCATGGCCGTGAGTTTTTGTTTATGTTTTATATTTTCATTAACCCGCTGCTCGATGATGGCGTGGCGTGTCTAAGATTCGTTAATTTCTTAACAACTTCAACAGCAAGGCGTTTAAGCCTCTCATGTCACGTGCACTTTATTGTAACTATGTTTATGTATATTATTATTTATTAGCTTAATGAGTCAATGAGACGATTTCAAGCAAACGATGGTCACTATTCTTGCTTTCCAAAGTAAATGCTTATGGAAGCAAGTCTGTTCTCTTTGTCACTTGATTGAGTATTTAAGAGTCATTAAGAGCACTTTAAGATCAATAAAATGTTTCGAACTTTTAAAATTCCAAAGGTTTTATTAAATAAATATTTTACTGAAACAAATAATAAATATTTTTATTAATTTTTAATGCGTAACAAATAAATCGGTTTATTGCTACATCACCTGGCAGTTGCCCAACACATTTTTTACTTTACAAGCAGTTGGCACGCACTGGCATAACTGAAATGAGCCTATTTGAAATGTTACTAGTTTCATTTCAACTTCATCGTGGCTGATAATCTCCGGATATTGACTTTTGCTTATTTTCAGAGGATTCTTGTCATTCCTTAACTTTGAGGAGTTTTGTGGGAGTTTAGATTAAAAGTTGAGCTAAAAATTTCAAATCACTAAAAGCATGTTTAGATATCATGATGTTGTGGTTTAGTAAATGAATCGAGCCGTCCTCATGAGCACTATGAGATCGTCTTCAACTTTTAAAAATTATATTTGACAACCTTCATTCATTGATTCTAAATACTCTTCTTTGTGAGTTGCTTTTAGCCTCTGCTGGATTCAACAACGTTCACAACCTAGTTCATAATTTTGAAAATTTCCTTAGAATATTCCACAAAAATTAAAAACGTCAATTGAAGGAGAATTTCAAAGTTATAGTCACATGCAGAGTGAGTGGCTGTCAGAAGATTAATAGCTCTGTGCGTCAAATTTTGTTTGAGCCTATAAGAACGACTCTGCGCAGGTCTGACGTCGATACGAGTTTTTAATAGATTCACGGGATTTCCCAGCTTGGTTTAGTGATTTCCAAGAGCTTGTAAAGTATAGAATTTACTTAACAATTGATAAATATATCATTGTCTTGGGGAATTTTAGTATTTTCCTGGATTTTCAAAATGATTCACTTTTAGAAAATTTTCTTGATTGAGTTACACAATAGATGGAACACAAATGCATCAATTGTCTCTAATCAACCACTTATTCAACCTTTTACATCCATCATCTTCGTCCTCATTGTCACCATCACCACCATCATCGTCTAACATTTGCTCCTGAGAATTAGCAACTAAGCATATTATCTGTATATTTGTAATCATTTAAATTAAAAATTGTTGTTTTGCAGTCCATCAACAGTGTTTTCAAGTCTAAGGGACAAGATAAAGAAAGTTTGTTGCTTCCAATGTTTTTGGAGATGAAAAATTATTCTTCGAGTAGAACGTTTCGTTTAACACGGGCCATTCGTTCGAAACTAAGCACAGATTGTAGTCTGGAACCCTTTCCATTGTAATAAAAACAATGATTGGCATTAATAGCAGTAATAATTACAAACTTGAAATATGAGAACAAGTTGCAGAATGATGGCAAGAACTCTGTCGTCCAGCAATGCACATGCTGGCAATGTTTCCTCCTTAAATTCTGTCAAGTAACTTGGCAAATTGTTCTTGGGGGAGGACTCAAATTAGCGTTTGTTTAGGATCTTCCCATTCTCCTAAATCTCGTTACTGCCGACTTTTGTCTCGTCCTCGTCATTCGAGGAGTTAGGTCGAGTCTTCTCTTTTGGGGTCATCATTTGTCCTTTTTTTTGCATTTCAACCACTGCTTGCTTTTTATTGATTTACGTGCGACCAATGTCCGTGTTTGCTTTGTCGATTGTTGCTCGTACAAAGTTGAGTCATTCGAGTTGCGCACCTGCGAAAACATTCGCTCGGATTTTTTTGCAGTTCTTTGCAAAGAACTTGTCTTCACATATTTTGCCTGCAAAAAAGGAGCCGATGAAAAAATCTCGAGCAAAACCGTAAGATCGGATTAACTGGAGATGTTTTCGGGGTCGTAGGCGGAGCTAGGTCGATTATATGCAAGATTATTTTAACAAATCAATGCTACTCGTGGAATTTTCATTTGCAGTTTCACAAATAAAGTGAATGCAGCTTGATAAATATAAAATACCAGCAGTATTAAATATAATTGAGGTGCCAATCAGAAAGTGTTACAATTGAAAATGATTAAGTAATAATAACAATAATCATTAAATTTTAATTTTTAGAAAGCTAATTAGAGTTTACAAATGTAAGCAATGTTTTAAATCTGAAAGTCAATGTTGCAGGTCTGCAAGCAGTGTTTTCGCTGTTTGATAAAGACGGTGACGGATTCATCGCCATGGAGGAGGTGGAAAAGGTTCTCCAGACGATGAACATCTCGACCTCGCAGGAGTACATCCGTGAAATATTCGAACAAGTCGACATGGACGGTCGGCGGATCCTTTGTTTTGTCGTGCGGGATTTCCTTAGAAACGATCTTCGTTCGATCGCGTGCGGATCGGTTCGGCCGAAAGGAGCCTTTCGTCGGCTCGCTCCGATCGTCGATTGATTATCACTGCTCATGTTTATTGCAATCGACATTCAGAGAGTCCGTTTTATTTTTTTGACAGGAAACGGACGGATCGACTTCGAGGAGTTCGTCCTTCTGACCTCCCGGTACAAGAGTCCTCAATCGGACGAACGAGAGATCGAGGAAATGTTCGACCTGATCGACAAGGACGGAAGTGGTTCCATCGAAGCGAACGAATTGAAAGAGACTTTCGTTGCCATCGGAGTGCCTATCTCGGACAGGGACGTTGCAGAAATGATGAAGGAAGCCAAGGTGGAGGGAGACACCATTTACTATGACGGTTAATGTCTCCCTGCTTTATTCCATGGAATGGCAGTCGATCAACTCGATCGTGTGATTTGTTATTTTAAATAAATTATTTAAATATTTTAAAATTAAATTCTAACCGTTCATTGAAAGTTGATTTGAATTTTTGATTTTAGATTTTGTGAGAATCATGAAGATGCTCCACCTCAGTCATCCTACGAATGCTGTTAGTGTCCTTGGTGATTCATTTATCATTTCATTTATGAGATTTATGATTAAATGCTGAATGTATTGAAATATCTATTTTTATTTCAAAACAGTCAAAAGAAATAAAGACTTCTGAATGTCCTGAAGGATCGAATTCTCACAGGAGCGTCCAAAGAAACACAAGTTCCGGCAGGGATCGCGGTATTGCTTCAATGAAATGATCGTTTCATGTTTTCGTGAATCGTCTTCGTTTTTAAACGATGATAGTTTGTCAGGAGATTATAATTAACAGCAAAGACCATGATGTGACCTGTTGCTTAATTTGTCTTAAAGCCACCCATTTAGATGTTTTGATTCTTGAAAAGCGGCACGGTAATTGTATTAGAGAGGTACGATAGTCGCATTCGTTCGCATCCCGCAAACTGCTAATTTCCCAATTTTTTCCGAGTTTTGAGTTCAATTTGCTTCAATTGACTTTAGGTGTGATTTTTGTTTTCATGAAACACTGGGATGAATGGCTTTAAAAGTGCACATTTAACGTTAAGTGCACAAAAACATTTAGAAGCATGTTTCCAAACAAGTATTGAAAGACAAATGTTGAACCTTGCATTCCTCTAGAATTCTTTCTGTCAATAAATAAGGTGGTACCAAGATCGATGCACTGCATAAGAATTATTTTTGTGTCGACGTGTAAATGTGTTTTATATTTATTACATTGAGATTTGTTTTATTTTGTGTAGTTTATTTAAGCATTTAAACAGAAAAAAAATTAATGATATTTACGAGTCGTTCCGTTTCTCTTTGAAAAGTCGAACGCAAGTCGAGCAATCACAGACCTCAGCGCGTCTCCACGTCGAGTCAATCGTCGACAAATTCCAACCCTTGGGTGCCACCGACCTCGAGGAGGAGAAGATCCAGCTCGACGACCTGGGAAGCCTTCAAGGTTCGTTGCCGTGCTCTTATCATCTTACAATTACGATCTCGCGTCCGTGATAATGTGCGCTCGTGTTAGTAAAGGTTTTCAAGAATGCTTGTTGCTGTTAATTAGTCATCTAAAGGACCCCCTCCATGCTGATAAGGCTCTCCAAATGCTTAGGCGAATCTTCAGGCGATCGAGACACTTGCAAACAATCCAGTTTGTCATGCTCATAAACCCAGGTCGCGATGTAAATCCTGTTCGGAGAATCCCGCAACAACATTTGCATGCGACATCCTCCTAAATCTGATGATTTTGTTCACTTCAAACAATTGAAATAATGCAGGCACTGCAACTTGCGTGTTTTCAGTTTGCATTGATTGGAAATTGATGTTTGCGTGTTACGAACAGTTTACTTGTTTGCTTATTTATAACGACACGAGACCACGCTTTTGACGTGTTGTCGAAAGCTCGGTCGTCGTTGCTGACGGCTTGCGATTTCGTTCCTCAGGTCTTTGACCACAACTGCGACGGTTACATATCAAAGAGGGAGCTGTTTGACACCATGAAGCAACTTGGAATCAAACTGACCCTAGAGGATCTGAACGAGATGATGAAACAGGCAGACATCAACGGAGATGGAAAAATCGATTACTCCGGTCGGTCGTCATCGAGGTTCTTGTGATGTCTTGAGCGGTGGTCGTGCCTGTTGCTTTTCTTGATTACGTCACTTTGATCATGACGGTCGTCATCGTTTTGAAGTAATTTCTCGCAAATGATCTATATTTAGTCTTTGAATGTAGATTGTTGTTTTTTTTTTGCTTTTTAAATCGTCACTCTCGTGATATTCTTGGAAATTTTATCTCAAGAAACACTTCTGTCTCCATTAAAAGATTATCTTTAAGACAAAACAATCTTTCGAGCAGAATGTGTGGTTGAGTCCTTAAATAACAGCATCGATAATAAGTGGTGTTGATGCAACAGACCCGAACTTGGGTTCGTTCGTGTTTATAATCCGAGGAGATTTGTCCGAGGCCGTCGTAATGCCGTATTTGTGACTGCTAATACCACTGCTCATATATCGATGTTGTTGCCCTGTCATTGCTGCTTTTGTATTAATGAATTTTTTCATATTCAAGCAAACATCGTGTTGCGAGGATAATCATTCGACATCATAAATCTTATTTTTATCGCTTCACAACTATCATCATCACCTTTTCCGGTCGTTTCGGTCGAGGACTCGTTTGACGGAGTCCGTCGGGTTCGACCATTTGAAACTCATTCACCTGAAATAAGGCAACATGTTGCAGTGATGTGATTTAAATGTGCGATCAATTTATTGATCGAGTTTTTATTTTATTTTAGAGTTTTTTAAATTCGACGTTCTTTTTTTTTGCAGAGTTCGTCAAGTTAATGACTGGGACTTTCGAGAGCTATGCCGAGCAGGTACGGCATCATTCGTTTGCGATCTCTACATTTTTATTGCATTCTGTCACTGCAATGCATTAGGGAATGTAATTTGACCGAGTATTTTAATCGCAAATATTTTAATTAGTCTTATTTCCATTTCAAAATCCAGGCTGCACTTCTGCATAGGCAGTTGTCACAGAAAAGCAATACATCACAGAAGTTTGACGACCTTCCAGGTATTGAAGTTATTTTATTGTTGTTGGTGCAGTTCAAATCTGATGAGCTATTATGAACTCCTTCTCATGGAAGTGCACATTGTTTGACAGGAGATGAGGAAATGAGGGCATCATTCAAAGTCTTTGACATCAACGGAGACGGATTTATCGATCTTGCGAACTGAGACAGACTCTGAAAAGTTTCGGAAACCAGATGACCGAAGAAGAAGTGAGCAAGATGCTGACGTCTGCGGACTCGAACAACGACGGCAGGATCGACTACGAAGGTATTTCTCAGTCATCGTCCACAATGAACGGAAGAGTAGGATTAAATTCTTTATCATTCATTGCAGAGTTCATCCAAATCCTGCACTCGAAGTGAGAAGGACCTTTCTTTGTGGAACTTTCCCTCCATTGCTCAGTTTCAATTGCAAATGAATCCATCGTGTACATAGTATTTATCGGTGACACTGCACAGATGCAATTCATTAAACCAGCAAATAATTTTATCGATTCAGTTGCAATCGGCCATTTGGTGATTATATTGCGAAGGTGCACATTAAGACTAATTTGTATCAATTTCATACCATATGCAAAGGACAAATGGCTCGTAGCAGCACTACTTGAAAGTCATCACTCACTTCTCATGACAATCTCTGTTGCAAGTTATTTCTATGTTTATAACTCACCCTATGATGGACCATGTTTGCAATTTCTTGTTTTTATCACTTTTTCATCAAAACCAGTACCCGTTGCTCTATCTCAGAAACCTTCCAGAATTTTGAGGGCATTCTGCAGCACATCTTCAGCGGTTTTGAAGTTTTCACTTTACCGAGATATGTGTTCATCGAGCGATCGGTTTTCACGTCTTTCGATCGTCTTCAAATCAAGTTCATTACCAATTTCATTCGAGATGACCAAGCCGATGAAGGCGATGTTTTGCCGTGCGAAGTTCACCCGCTACTAACAATTCCATTTCCACTGTACATATTGCTCCACTTTGAACTGAGGTTCAAATGTTTTACATCAGCAGCGTTTTTATCACGAAGCTTGAAGTTCCACGGCCTCGATGAACTGGCCCACCCATAGTGGGGTTCATCCTAAAATTTCATCGTTATTTTGATTTTTTGGTGATTCAAGTTAACAGAAAATAATTGCTTGTCTTAATATATCATCTTGAGAGCTGGGAAACACGTTTTACGAATAAATTTAAGACATTCGAAGAGAAATGCGCTGTGATATTTTAAGAAAGCAGGTGAGCTTCATTGGTGATGCCTGGAAAATGCATTCGTGAGGAGATAAGTGTTGACCCCTCTGGCAATCTTTCAAAGGCGCGGAAATTCTAGAGCCCCGCACTCAGGTGACCTTCAAGGCTCACATTAATCCTGGTGGAGTTGTGCCTATGTATTAACTGCTGGAGATTATTCTTAAATTCTCCCAAATGAAGCTGCTTCACCCTGTTCGATTTCTTGAGTTGACAGCAGGCCCGTAAAATTATTCGCTTTTTTTAGAAGTCAAATTTTTTTATGTTCTTTTTCTATTTTATACCTTAATATTATTGGGAAAATAAATCTGTCCGTTCGAACGAATTGATTTGATCAATTCAATTAAGTAACAATGAATATAATTCTCGATGACGGTGTCTATCACTAAATAAAAAAAACCGGTTTATATGATGTTCCATAATTCTAGGAAAAAATTATGCCTCGGTGACCTTTCTATAAGTATTGCTGGTTATCCGGTATCTCGTGTTGGCTTTAGTAGGCTTATTGTGGATGAACACCTCTTTCAAATTTCACATCCATCACTTAATCAGTAAGATTTCCAGTAATGTTGGTATAATTTCTCACAAAAACAGCTATCACTTTGTACTATTCCCTCGTGTATCCATATCTAAATTACTGCTACTTAATCTGGGCATCCAATTACTCTACTATCATAAGTCTATTACATATTCCTAAAACAAATTTCTACATGTTGCTTACCTTACAATAGTCACACAGAGCCTATTTTTAAACAATTAAAGATACTCGAGGTTCATCAAATACATCACTTTCATGGAGGTATTCTCTAGTTCACCATATATTGCTTATTCTATTTGATCATCTATTTTCAAAAACATTGTCAAATATTTTTCTAAATCCATTATCAAACGTCGATCACTCCTTGGCCTGGATCAAGAATAGTTGCTAGTGTAGTTTCCAGGCATGCTGAGTGTAATAAGGAATTTAAAGCTAAATGAGATCGCCTGAGCTTCACTTTGAAGATTATGAACACTGCATGTAACACTCAAATGCTTTTAAATTTATATTAGCCCGCCATTGTAGATGCTACAATGTAGTCCCCCTCCAGAAATGGAGCAAGTGAAATCAATAATAACAATATTCTGACGAAATGTCACTTGTCTTTCTGATCTTATAGTTTTTGTAGTTTTCTTGTAGATCTGGTGGAATTGTAGGTATTGTGGAATTGAAACCCTTGACTTTGTTACGGTTTGGAGATGAAAGTTTGGCGATTTTGATTCTTGCTTGTGAGACGCAGTGAGAGGAGCCATCAGGGAACTCGATATTAACTACGCTATCACTGGTATCCAGTATTTTATGTGGACCCTGATAAGGTGCTTCAAGGGGCTGTCTAACTCTGTCCACTCTGAGCCATACGAATTGTCCTGGTTGAACTTTAGAATGGGGTGAGAAATTGGCTTTGAGGTGGATGCCTACCGAGAATGCTGAAAAATCAATGAACCTCATTTACTTCTGTAACAATTTAATGACTTCAAGCTGCTCATTTTTGTAGGGTTAACAGCAGATGAGGACCCAAAATGTCAGATCCAATGATGGCTGTAAATGGTGAAATGCCATTCTCATTAGGAATTGCCCTTAAGCAAACCATGGGAAGAGCTATTAACCATTCTTCGTTGCGAGCCATGAGAACTGCTTTTAGAGTCAGGTGGAATCGTTCAACCATCCCATTGGATTGAGGATAGTATGCTGCAGTGCGAAATCTATGAAAACCTATAGTACGTGACAGGGCTTTAAAAAGATCACTCTCAAATTGGCATACCTGGTCAATAGTGATGCAGAGGAACGCCGAATCGACACATCCAGTGATTCAAGAATCAAATTTATAAGCTTTCAAACATCTTCATTAAATAGCTCTTCATTGACTCACCACTATTTCTTTAACTTACTGTGTTCAACTCCCTATGCTAACATTTACTTCAAGCATTAAGTTCATGCCCATTCCTGTGGGCGTCCATCAGCGGGATTTCTCCCTTAGGACGTTCCTTTCTGGTTATCACTTCAGTCTTTAGTTGGTTTATTTTGAATCGTCAATTGTGAGCGTGCATTTAAAATCACTTGCTTTTTCGTTTTATTTTATTATTTGATGTTCATTTTTTAAAAATTAATAATAAATTAAACGTTACGTCGGAAAAAATTATACTAAAACTAGATTTGGTAATCAGCTGGAAAAAGAACAAGTCCTTGTAACACAATTCGTAGTCTTAGCCCTTAGCCAGAAAATACATTTTCACGTAAACGTATTCCATAAACAGAACGCTATTTTTTGATCGTCTAAGATTTCATTTTGCAAAGCACGTTCTTCAAAATTTAATTAGTAGCGTAGCGTCTGCTTGGAATTGTAAAACAACTCTTTCTAACTAAATTTACTTTTAAATGTTCTTCGATATTCTGTTTACTGGCCCTGTGTTCCAAGTGCTAGCATAATAAGCATTCATTGCAGATAATAGTGGCTGGCAGAGTTTTGTATTGAGTTATTGAAATATATTGCTTTTTAAAATCAATTATGAGCGATGTATTTAGGAGAATTACTAGATCTGGAGCATCTAGGTAATGCAATTGAAATAAGTGAAGCCAATATATTTTAAACTAACGATTTATAAGCTTGTTGCAGTGCTGTCAATGAATTATCTGGCAACAATTTTGCCGCAAATGTTTTAACAACCATTAATGATTTCTACAAGGACAAGATTTTCTGTGACATAGTTATTACTAATGGAAGTTGCAGAATTAAAGCTCACAAAATTATTCTTGCTGCTAATTCCCAGATTTTTCAAATATTTCTTCAACATAATCAAGAATGCTCCATTTTTGCTGTTTCAGATGGCAAGTTTAATATTTAAAGACTCATTGACATATGGGAAGCAATTAAATGTCAGTCATTTAAATTCATGTTTACAATACAGATTTGTCAGAAAAATCGTTGGAGGTTCTTTTATCTTATATGTACACTGGTGTTTTGGTATTAAGGGACCCAAGTCAGGCAGTGCTGTTGCTACAAGATGCTCTGTGCCTTGAAATTTCATCCTTGGTGACCATTTTACAAAATTATTTGAGAAACCACAATATAAAATTGAACAAGGATCAAGTGAGAGATCATGCTGTTAGATTTTATTATAAGATTCGTGAGCTTTTTTATATCATTAAATCGAATACATTTTTCAGGATTTTTCAGAAATTGGAGTTGCAGGAATAAAAGTTGAAAATAAAAAACAATCCAGAAGTAGCGTAATTAGTGACAAAGAGCGAGCACGGAAAAGGATTCTCAATGACATGAATGGGAAGGAAGCCACTGTTTCCATAAAGAAACAAAAAAGAGATGAAATTATGACTTTCCAATCAAATTTAAGAAACTTTAACTCAAAATTCGAAATGGAATCAGGAAAACCGCGTGCTCGTGAAATGTGCAAGGAAAGCTTTAAATCTCGTCATGTTCTTCGGCATCACAAAATGCATGCCCACAAAATGCCATCTCATCTAAGCAGCTCCAAAGTTGTAGCAAAGGCATTACTTAAAAGATCTCGTTTTATGAAGGTCAAGATGCTACTGCAAAAAAGCAGTTTTTGTGAGTTAACTCGAGCACATAATTGTCCAAAATGCTCGATGGTTTTCAAATCGAAATATTTGTTTATGCGTCACACATCTCTGCATTTGAGGTCTTTCCTTCACACTGCCACCAACTTTAAAAGAAAGAATGCCAAAAAGTCAT
This sequence comes from Hirudo medicinalis, assembly GCA_011800805.1. Classification (NCBI taxonomy): domain Eukaryota; kingdom Metazoa; phylum Annelida; class Clitellata; order Hirudinida; family Hirudinidae; genus Hirudo; species Hirudo medicinalis. The sequence goes on from MPNW01000068.1 coordinate 36,346, forward strand.
TGAATATTGCCACAAATTCTCAAAACTTCACATCAGAAGAAAAGTCTCAATGCACACATTGCAATGTTATTTTGTTCAATGAGAGGCTTTTGATGGATCACATGATCACTCATCATCCGAACGTAACATTCTCGTGTCATCATTGTTCTTTTAGCACTAGACTGCAACATGTCTTAGAGAGGTTAAGTAGAATTTATTTTAGAGGATGATGCTGAATTATTTGCCTTAATTTTTTTTGTTGCAATTGGGAATGAATTTGGTATAAATTTGTATCTGCAAGAAATTGTATTGTTATTCATGATTATTTGTTTTAGGCATCAGTTGGAAAATCACAGGAAGAGAACAACCTGCCCCATTTGTGGCAAATCCTGCGCTAGGACTGAATCTCTAAATGTTCACATGCTGCTCATTCACAAAGTACACAATTCAAAAATTGCTAACAAAGTAAGTCCTTCTGGTTTGGGTTAAATTAATTTTATCTCAGTTGAATATGAAATTGTTTTGTATTTCCTGTTCAAGTTGCATAAATGCAAGGAACCAGGATGTGGCTACGTCTGCCTTTACAAAAAGAGGGTTGAGGAGCATGCCCTGAAGCACAAAGATACAAAACAACACAAGTGCAACATCTGCTCCAAGATGTTCAAGCATGAAAAGTTGATTCCAATAATTCTTTGTTTCATAAGACCTTGTTTTTGTGTGACAATTGTTTAGAAACAGTTGATTACGTGAGATAAAATTAACTTATTATTAGAACTTTACAAGTAATAATAATGTTTGAAGCAAATGGATGTATCTGCTTGCAGAGGTCTCCAGCGGCACAAGATGGTAATTCATGATGGGGTTCGACCCTTCATTTGCGACATTTGTGGTCAGGCTTATGGACAAGAAGGAGAGTTGAAGGTACACATTGCAAGGCACACTTCCAACAAGCCTCATGCATGCCATCTTTGTCCCTACACTACCCAATACAAAGCTAACCTTCAGTGTGAGATGAGTTTCTATTTCATGTGTTAACTTTGGTTTGTCTTCAAAAGCTCCACTAATTGCTTAAGCTCAGATCATCTGTGGATTTCATTTCAATATTTTTCAAATTTTAACAATGCAAAATATTAATTCTGTAAAGAATCATCCAATGTTTTAAATTGCAGCCCATTTATTCAAAATTCACCAAGTGATGATGAATCAGAAGATGTTGGTGTTTTCTTGTGATCAGTGTCCATACATCACAACGAGGAGGAGTAGATTCAATGATCACATCAAGAAGACCCACAAAAATATCGTTGATATTCCTTGCCCAATCTGCAATAAAATGTTTTCAACAAAGCAAAATCTTTATGGCCACATGACCTCAGTTAATCTTCAACCATTATTTTACAATTTAAATTTGAGAAATTTATTGTTTTTTTTAGTTAGCTAATATTTATCTTAATTTATACATAAATTCCAGAATTTCCATAAGTTGTGATGATGTGACTATTTATTGTTTTGCATGCAAAAGTTCCTCCAAAAACCGATAATAATGTTGAATCCTTCAGGTTCATAAACCAAAGACCTTCCAATGCAGTTATTGCTCATATTCAACAGGAGTTTCGACAACTTTGAAGCAGCACGTCAAAGTTATGCATACTCAAAGGGACGTCAAGAACTATGAATGTTCTCTCTGTGGATTCAGATCGGCCACAAGTGGAAACTGCCGAAAACACATCAGGAGACTTCACATGAATCAACAACTTGATCCAAAATTTGTTGGTCCCATGAGTGACAACATCCTGCTATCCAATAACGACACTTAAATTACAATCACAAAATCAGTCTTACTGAGGTCTTTACTTCTTTATCCACGATAGAAATGTATTTATGGGTATATCTAATATAATAAACATTATAATATAATATTATAAAATAAAATATAATAAAATTATGTGAATTTTTTGATTTTTTCTGTGTATAGTCAGATATCGGTCAGACCACTTTGACTAGTGTTGTGTTATCCGATTTTTATGTTGGTTATTCTTGTGGAGTTGGATGGTATTTAGCTGCATTGAATGGATTGCTGATGATTACATGTTCTTGAAGTACAACCTTTTCTTTTTGTTCATCTCGTACGTCAATTAGATTCGATGAGGCTAAGCGTGTACGTATATAGCATTGCGGATTGTTGTCGGCCCGCAAACCTGGAACAGACTTCATAACCAACTCTGGTTCAGCCAGATTAATGTTGGTAATGAGTGATTCCAAATTTGTTTAATTGGCATACGCTCAAACAACTTCAAAACCTCGTCAGATTTCTTACCCAGGGATACATTTCAGCTTTAGGGGAGGCAATTAATTGAGATGACCTTTTTTTTTCTTTTTTTTGTTTACAGCCAAAAGTCATGGGGCATCAGGAATGAAGGGGGCGTAAGCTTCCCTTACGATTACACTGGTATTGAAATTCCGACGGAACGTGTGCCACTCTAATAATATTTGGAATATTATACAGTCATTACTCTAAGAAGGCAGGAGGAGGTCAAGATTTATTGCAATTACTTACAGTTACATTTTAAAGTCTATAGAATAAGAACTAAGATTTTTTATTTACTATATTTAAAGTTTTACTCACTCATTCTTATAGCATGCAATTGATTTACTTTTAAAAATTCAACTCTGATGCCTTGACAACTACTAAATGGATGCAACACGTTGCAAGTAATGAATATGAAGAATTTGTCGGACAAACGTCACACAAATGAAAATCTATTTATCGATGCTGAAAGAAAGCCAAGAGACATTAAATCTCTAAAGGATATAACGGATAAAAGTTGCCTTGGTGATACTTTATTTATTAATATCGAAAGAAAGCCTATAGATTCTAAATCCTGCGATAAAGATGGTAAACGTTTGCATTGCTGAATTGTGGCCATAAAGAACTTATTGTGTTTAAAATATATTTAAAGGAAAGCAGTTTTGGAATGATGGAAGCTATTATGTGGGGTCGAGTATTGATAGCGTAAGACATGGCTTTGGACGTCAAACTTGGAACGATGGAGAGGCAAGAAATAAAATTATTTCACATTTTTATGTTTTAATTATTAATATTTATCTATTCTTAAATAATGTTAAAATTATTAATCAATCTATTCTTGCTTATTTTGTTTTTCAGAATTACAGTGGACAGTTTTATAATGATTTTTTTCATGGTTTTGGAAAATATAGCTGGACCAATGGCAGTTTCTACTTAGGAACCTTTTACATGGATCTCAGAGAAGGCTATGGAGTGCAATATAAAAATAACAATACTTGTTATGAAGTTTGTGGCTAAAGAGAATGGATGTAGTTAAGTGATTTTATTATATTTTATTGCTGTTTTCCAGGGACTTTTTGGGGATAATGTGGAGCAGGGAATAGGTCGATTGATCTATCTTGATGACAAATCTATGGATGTGGGGTTATGGAAAGAAAATAAATTAATTAGAATGTTCACATGCATTTCTGAGTTCCTATTTTTGGAAGTCCCAACTTTCTTGCATAATAATGAAATCAAGAAAACATCTATCTCACTAGATGATCTAAAACTGGACCGTATGATGCATTACTCAATTGCTTCAAATTGAAAATTCCAATTTTTACATCTTTTTCTCTTTTACTTTTTAAGGCGATATTTTCAATGAAGAGTTAGTTAAAAAGTGTGATGAAGTTATGATGGATAAAGACAAAGTTTTTGTGAACTTCTTACCTAAGAATAGCTTTTCGATAAACCGAAAATTGTTTAACGAAGCATTTGACAATTCGGCTGATGTTAATCATGCTTTTTATGAGGGTAAGCGATCATTTAGAAAGTATCAGCTCAAAGTTTTTTTTATGCTTCTTTGATTGAGGTTTTAATAATATGTATTTATTATTTTATTTTGAAGATGTTATTGGTGATGCCACAAAGAACATCTTGTCTAAAATCTCAGGGATTTCCTTTGGTGGTTCAAATGCTAATAAAAAGGAAATTTATGAACCAAAAGTAAGTTTTATAATTTGATTCCATCATTCTTCATAGATTAGTGAGATTGGATCACTCAGACAAAATATTTATTGAGAATGCTTAATTATATTTTTCATTCTAGGCAATATGGACACATATTATTCAGTTAATTTTAAAAACTTAAAACCACTTAAAGAAATTATTTATTAATAATTGAACACATTTCAATCTCATTTTTTTCTATTTGAAGTTAGCAAATGAAAATGAAATGTTTCCAGTTTGGAATGAGACTCCTACGAGTGTTGTAATGCAAAAACACATCCTAAGGTTCAGACACCATCAGCACAGAATTTCATTTGATGTGGATTCGTTGCTGTCGAAAACCTGCATGGATTACAAAAGAGGTGAACTTGAGAAGCTTTCAAGTGATTTTTTTGAGTGCTGTTTGCAAGGGAAGACAGAAAATGTGAAAAAATTGCTGAAAGCGAAGAAAGTTTACGTCGACGTGTGCGATGCAAATGGAAACTCCCCATTGATTGGTGCAGCTGTGAGTGCCATGCAAAACTTAAGTTAAAAAACTTAACAGTTTGGTCATTGAGATTAGGTTCCAAATTTCTTATATCATTGCTTCTGAAATTGGTTTATATTGTCTTTGTATTTAAATGTTACTTTATAAACATATTTCATAGGATTTATGGTTATATATTATTTGTAGCCACTTGATATTTAATGTATCAAACTTTGTTTTAAACGATAGCATCTCAAATTAACCTGAATTATTTAAAAGTCAATTTAATTTAATGAATTTTTGTTGCAGCTAAATGGCCATTGTGAAATAATAAATCTCTTATTGAACTCTGGGGCTTATATTAATAGATTGAATGATTTTGGGATAACTGTACTTATGGCAGCTTGTCTCAACCACTACACCAATTCAGGCCTATTGAACATTAAACCTTTTCAAGATCTCATTAATAATTTTGATTTTGCCAATCCCAAACTTGGCAAAACCAATTTTGATGGCAACGACAATAATAGTCTCATCATTAATGAACAACAAAGTTTGAAGAAACATGGAAACTATGGTGTGCCAATAAATGATGATGGAGATCCAAGTGCGAAGTTTGGGAAATTAAACACGAGACGACAAAAGAATAACCACGTGATGGAGCAAATATGGAGTGGTGTTTATGCCCCTTCAGATGATGAAATCTCGAATTTAAAGGACCCAGTCATCCAGAACAGACCAGATAATAAGTAGGAACTTTCAACTTTGCTCTGAAATCAATTTGATACATTTTTATCTTCAGACAGAAAGATTCACTTTTCCACACAACCATCTCATTGCTGTTGAGGCGAGGAGCCAATCCAAACACATCCTCGAGAATATGTTCTCCACTTCATCTTGCGATAATTGCCAGAGACGTCACAACAGTGAAACTATTGCTAAATAAAGGTTGTGACTATGAGTCCCCTCTCATCTTGAAGGTGTGATAAAATGCTAACATTCTTTGTTGACAATTTCGCCATAACTCTTTTGTAAAATAAATTCCATAGGGAGGAATTGTGCTCAGACCACTTCATTATGCCTGTTCTCTCCAAGGAGTTGCTTCCTTTGAAATAACAAAACTCCTACTTATGTGTGGAGCTGATGTTAATTCTTTCACTTCATTAATCAGAGAAGCATCCCCTAATGAATATAAAGAGGTTCATTTTGAAATGTTTCAAATGGCTGCATGTGGGTGGTTGTGTGACTCGATTTTGATTGTCATCAAAAGGAAGACATATCTGTGGAAAATACACTAAATAGGACACCAGTTGAGTTGGTCTGTTCGAGAGAAGACAACAGCGATACGTCCGTAAGTTTATGAAAACAATTCAGATCTAATTCTCAGCAGACTCTTCACGATCTCGGATGAAAACCGAAAACATAATTAATTAAATCCTTTATGTAATGTCGATGGGTCATTGCAAAGAAATTGTATGCAATGCTGCTATCTAGATACCTACCTACCCACCACATACCTGCATAGATGCTAAAATAAATTACTGCAGGTGACTCCTCAGTTGATTCAACTCCTCATCGACCACAAAGCCAATGTCAACATCTTGTTCGGCAATGGCCTCTCGCCCCTGGCTTCTTGCATCCTCAGTCATAAATATGAGGTGAGGTGTTTCTAACTATTAAAAACATTATCTCAAATGCAAGATTTTGCATTAGAAAACGCAGAATTAATCTTGCGTTTGAAATAATCATCTTTAAAGATTGCAAAGCAGCTTCTTCAAAATGGTGCAAATCCAAATTTGCCTCTAGGAGGGACATTTCAAAATGCACTGTGCACTGCAATGGCTGCAGAGACTAACCCATTGGACCAGTTGACCCTTGTAATTAATTATTTAGCTTTAAATCATAAAATCTCTTTAATCATGAATACGTGACAACCATCCAGATTGACATGCTGGTCAAACATGGAGCCGATGTGACTCTGCCGACGAGAAACGGAACATCGGATGGAAATTTCATCGATTATGTCCATCACATTCACAGAAAGGTTAATTTGCTAAATTTAATGTTTACATACCTATCAAAATATTTAGAATACTGTATTTTCTTGAAAGGAAGCTTCATTCTTAAATGAAGAGTTTCCATATTACGATGTTATGAAAGTGAAAAAATCCAAACAAATTATATTGAACTATTTGAATCAAACTGTGAAGAATAAAATGATTGAGAATCGCTTGCAAGGAAGTTGGTATTAAACATATAAACACATTTCAAATAACAGAATTCATGTTTTTATGATTTCATTCCACTTGAGTTATTATGCAGCATTAAAACATCAGCAAGATGCTATGAAGTCAGAGTAAGTCTATCAATAAACGTTTCACTTTTGAAATGATGTGGAAGTAAATTAAAATTGGATGTCACCCATGAAAACAGAGGAACAGTTAAGCACCTTTGCCACGAGTGTGGGCGTTCTTCATCAGTGAAACTGACCCTATGCCCAAGATGTGAAAAGGCAGCCTATTGCAGTAAGACATGTAGGAGCAAGTCCTGGAAAGAAGGACATAAATATCACTGCACAGAAGGTGAGACTTAAAGTGGTTGAAATTTTAACCTTTAAAATTCGTAATCAAGTTATGATCAATTTTAGTTTTGAGAGTAGAGGGTTCATATCAGGTGAGTCTAAACTAAATCTCTTGTAAACCTGGGATATTTTTTTAAAAATATTAGACACAAATCTTCTCCAGGTCTCAAAGTTGATAGCAGGACGACCCACAAAATCAGCAAGTGCAGCAAAAGGATCAAAAGAGCTTTACTCTGAGAAGCTCGTAACCTGAACGCAAACTCTTCTCAAGGATATAACTACAGCCCTTCTTCCTTCAGTCAATCCAACGTCATCTTTGGCAGGCCTTCTGTTAATCCAGTCTTTGCACACCAAAAATTTTGCTCCAGACTTCAAAGCAAAACAATACCCAGGAATCAATTTGCAGTTGAGGATCAAAATGTGAAATTTGTAATACCAGGTAGAAGTATGAAATCAGCATTGAGCAGAGAACTGCGAAAAGAACTGAGCTCCAAGTCCGGGCAGCAACTCTCAAATGAAGTTAACAAGATTGATGTGGACTATGGAAGTCTCACAAAGTACATCAAGGAGCATGTTACAAATGGGGCAAGAGGCTTTCAAGAAATGCTTGCACCTTCGAAGTTGTCAATCCTTAATGACGAATATGGCAACATGGCCCGCTCAAAAATGGTTTCCTTCTGTTTCACAATTGTTGTCATTTTAACTTGACAATAAATAATTAACTAATAATTATGTGATGCAGGCAAACATGGCTCAAAACAGCAACCTGAAGGCAGATTTTCCAGACAAGATTTTTGTTGGAAACTACAGCTACATATGATATGATGGAGACATTGGTTGCTCTATACACACTTTTAAAGTTTTAAGTCCAAGATCTTTTTATTCATTAATGTAGCACCCATTGCAATTCAAAACATTCACTTAAAATTAATTAGAAAATAAAGGTACAAATGTAAGTAATTGTAAGTACAAATGTTCTTACAATAAATGAATACTCATTGTAGTTTTGGCATGGGCTCGTTCTAATCCTTGTAACTTTCCACATGCATGACCGACTTGTGGAACTCATAGAATCCCGTTCCATGGAATGCGATGTTTGACACAACTATGATATACTCACAAAGAGCAAACAATGTATAGACTGCAAATTGAATTTTCAGAATTATCATTGAACTAGAAATTAGAGAGACTTTTATCACTTTTTTATCACTTTCTAGTATAATGCGGCTTAATTTAAGCAATATAAATTATGTAGTCACAATTATCTGCCCTAATAAGCTATTTACAATAATTTGCATGAAGCAACCTTTTCTCTATTGGACAGCAATTGATATCTAACCTCCACGCTCACAAAAGTAATTGTGCCTGTAGAAGAAATAAACTGAGAGAAATATGAAAAACAAATTGGCAGTCCAAAGCATTTTCTTGAGCCTGAAAGATTCTCTATGCTGAAAAAGCACAATCTTCTCATTAATTATACTTCCAAATAAACACTGAATGAACTCTGGCTGAAAAATAAAACCAACAAGAGGGCAAAACTGTGGATCATTTTGAATTCTATAGTTCATTTGGAGCTTTAGTATCATATGCAGCTGAGAACACACAAGAAAGGATATGAAACCCCAAAAATGGTAATCTGAAATATGAATTGCTTTTAAATCTGAGCATCAGCTATCACAACATTGAACTAACCATAAGCATCAGTGGAAGAGACGACAGTTAAAAATAAAAGGCTGAGATTTTCAACAACATCGACAAAAGTCAAAACATACAAATGAACACCAGCAGTAACAGAAGGAAAAGTCACATAATATTTGTGATAAAATAGAGCCAGGAGAATCCTAGGACTGCACTGAAGAGCTATAAAAAATTGCCAGACGAACTTTTGAAGTTTGAATCCACCAATAGCAGAACTAACAGATGGAAGATAATTTGGAACCTGAAAATTTCAAGAGACTTTACCAGATATTAAACTTGATCATAATTTATAAAAAGTTTAACCCTCAGTTTAGTACCATTAAATAAGACTATTGATGATATGCAGACACGAAAAAAATATATGAAAGAATTACTTTGCAATGGGTTGCCGTGGACGATTCAAAATTGAGCAACAATGTCAAGACAATACATAATATAAAAGCAACTATAGGAGCTGCAAACACAAATTTATAGAGAAATGTCAAATCGAAAGTTATTGGTGCATCTCGTAAATGATTCTCCTTGATTTTGATGTGCGTCATCACTGAGAATCAGAGAGAAATTATAAAAACTACAAAACACGAAGCTCGCATCAGAATCAGAGACAGCCACATCAGCAACCAAAACAACGCTTTGAAACTTGTATAAGAATTAACTTACTTTTACATGCGATTACAAAATATTTTATATATTTAACCAATTAATTATTATGTTAGGTTTAAATATTGAACTTTTGAAATAATTAAATAAATAAAAAATAAACTTATTTTTTAAATTTACCTGGAAACGTCAGTGATTTAAGACTACACAAGTACCCAGTCGGGTTTCGCAGTGCCTTAAGATTAATTGTCGTCAATAGTGTTGTTTTTTATGATAAAAAAATCTAAATTTTAACAGATGGATTTATAACATTATTGTTAATTTCGGTGTTAATTTGTTATGTCCATGATCGCATTGTCGGTAATGTTGAGCATGTTTCAATAACATGACTTATGAACAGGGCCGCTGAAAGAAATGTTGGGCTCCTAGGCAATGCCTAGTAGGCATAGCGACCACTGGCCCATATGTTATGGCAATTTGGAAATGGAAAATCAAAAAAAGGTTGTGATTGTAAACATTCAATATTTTAAACCCGGGCGGACCCCTAAAAATTACCGGGCCCTTGTTCCCTCACAGCGGCCCTGCTTGTGAAGCAACATAGAGATTATAGATTTTGTAAATCCGTTCAAGCAGTGACGACTGAACTAAAGGACTAAATATTAAAAATCCATCCGTTAAAATTTAGATTAATTTAAATTTAGATTTATCGTAAAAAATAACACTGTTGACGTCAATTAATCTTAAACTCTCCCCCCTATTTTGTTGACATAATTTATGGATGGCCCCTTGTAGTGGTTTAAGTAGGCTAATGTTTGAGTGATAAACCACTACTTTTTAATTCAATATCCAACATTCGATAGTCCTATTTTAAATAGTTTCACCGAATCTGAATATGTTGTCTCCTCATCAAGCTTGTTACACAGATTAACTACACTCGTACATAGCCGGGGGTGCACTTCTCCCCATGGATACGGACGCTTCGATAATCGAGGTTTGACTCATGTTTGACGCATCATCGAATGATGCCGCACACAAACGATCTGGACTGAGACCAAATTTGTTCCAATGCACCTGTGAATACTGTCAGCCTTTGTGGACTCAATAACCTAAAAACATCTCAACGACGTTTGTTCTGAGAAATGAATGCAGATGCTAACTTTTTCAATCCCATTGACACCGGTGCATACATCCACCATTACTGCGAAGTTTGTCAAGGCAACTACCCTGTCTCGTTGACTGGCCTGCATTGGCTTCCAAAATACCTGTTATACTTATTTTGGATAGGTATGGTCATTAGTTGGATAAAGCTCTAAAAAGTTGGTCAACCGACCACTGGAACCATAGAATGCTATAATCGATACCATCTGGCGCCAATGACTAGTATGTGCTATTTGAGTTAAGAACATAAAGTATGCCCCTCTAAACAAAAGCTCCATGCATTCAGTGCCTAATATTGCAGCTTTATTCGATGCGACAACAATTTTAGTGAAAATATCTGATCCCTTGACATCCGCTGAACAGTGATAGCAAATTTGCGTTGATAGAAGCATGTTTTGCACCTTTACATGATGGTTTTGACATTTCTGCATGTCAGCAAAGCAGATTAATTTAAAGCAGGATACATTAAAAATGATATATATTAGGTTGTTGCAAAAATAATGGCCGATTTACAATGGCTTACTTTAAAATAAAACAACTTGATTGGCATTTATCTTTATTAATCGAAGTAACGTCCTTTAGAATCTTAGAATCAATTTTGCAACTTTGACATAAGTTTTTCTATTCTAATTTTATAAAACTCTGGGACTCGACAAATTCTAGGAAAGCATTTTTTGCAGCATCTTGTGTTTTGAAGCATTTTTCATGCAAGAAGTTATTGATGTGTTTGAAAAAGTTGTAGTCGGTTGGCGAGAGATCCTGTGAATTTGGGGCTTGTGGAAGAATCTCCTAACCCAGTTTTTTTCAGTTTCTGCAGTGTTGATGCTGCGACATGCGGGCGGGCATTATCATGGAGAAGAATTGGGCCCTTTCTGTTGTGGCATGCAAACGCTGTAATTTCTGATGCATCTCTTTCTGCAATAATCGTTTCTCCTGGATTTAGGAAATCATAGTGAATCAGTCCAGCCGCAGACCACCAAACCATTATCATTATTTTCTTTATATGCAATGCAGGCTTTGGAAAATGTTTTGGAGCCTCATTTCGGTCCAACCACTGATCTGAACGTCGCCGATTGTCAAACAAGATCCATTTCTCGTCGCAAGTCACAATTCGATCGAGGAATGGATCATTATTGTTGCGCAAGATGAGAGAAGATGACACCTCGAAACGATGGATTTCTTGATTTTCGTTTAGATCATGAGGCACACACTTTTCGAGCTTCATTACCCTTCCAAGTTGTCTCAAATGGTGAGAGATTGTTGAATGGTCCACTTTCAGTTCTTCAGAAATTTCTCTGGTAGTCAGCTTCAACTATTGCCCTCAGTTGATCATTGTCAATATCAGATGGACATCCCGGACTACTTGATCTTCGAGGCTGGTATTGCCAGTACGGAATTTTTCAAATCAACGACGTGCTGTATTCTCTGAGGTGGTTTCCTCCCCCCATATCCGAGTTCAAAATCTGGAAGCAAAATAATCCATAATTCTTGTTTTGACAACATGTATTTCAAATGGTCTAATAAAGAGACTAACTCAACAAGAGATTAATTATTGTAATCGAACAAATAGCGGAAAGAATAATCTTTAAAACGATATGCAACAGTTGGTAAGAAAAACAGTCCTTATTTGGAAACTGACTTGTAGAACTTCCAAAATATAAAAACGGCCATTATTTATGCGTCAACCTAATAACTAGTATTACGACAACCCAGTATTACGACGGAAGGCGAGCTGATTATCCACAACACTTTATTTATAAAAACGACCACACAATCAACATGCAATATATGGGCTCCCGCATAGTCTAATGGTTAAGACTTCCGCCTCTCACGATGGCAGCGGATTCGAATCCCGTTGCGGGAGCACCGTCCTAATCATCTAGCTATGCAACGGACGTTAATGAAAAATTATTATAACATGCAATATCCAGTTAAAGAGTGAGAGTAAACTTGAGGAGCTCGTAGTAACTTAGACAATGAGAAATAAGGAAGAGTCCATGCAGCAAGGACATTTATACTCTTAGGATCAAAGATCTGTCCTGCAGATGCCTGGGCTTTTATTGGCCTCGATACTTAACATCCCCTGTATTCGGTGTTGTTCCTTTTGAAACTCGATGAGCCTGACATTCGACACCAATAGCAGATGCATGAGTACCAATCAACGCTCTGATGCCACAACACTTGGAATTTAGATTCCTGGTTGCTTGGACGTATACTATTTTTGGTGGCCTCAAAGAAATGTTCAGGCGGTAAAACTTCCCTTCCCGTTAACATCTTGAAGTTTCTAAGAGATCACATTTTTCGTTTTGTTGATTCATGTTTCCTATTCAGTATAATTCCATTTCTTCATTTCATTCGAAATGACCTTTCTCGTGAATCAATAATGAAAGAAAATCTTTTGTCTCTCAAAGGGAATATCGTCTGGGATAAGGTGAATTAATTTTATTCAACTTTAACAAAAACATATGCCAAAGTTCTGTGTTAAATTAATTTCGAAGCCAATTTTACAATGAAATTTTTTAATCAAAACATTTTTGTATTGATATTGTTGTAAGGAACCTTAAATATTTTTCTCTCCTAAAAAATGTATTTTGAGGTTTTGACGCTCATCTGAAGAGATGAAAATAATTTCATTCAACTGAGAATTTAGAGGCTGATTGATGAATAATTATGATGGAATAACTTCAATGATAACTTTATGAAATTATGAAATATCTTTCCATCTTCTTCATGGAATGTGATCATTGCGAGGCAACTAAAGATAATCAAAGTCGAAAAGTCTTGTTTTTTTTTCAATGAATAAATAAAAATAGATAATTATGAATTATTATGCGACTAACATCAAATTTAAATAAAAGATAAGACAATTTGGAATTTCACTTTCGAGTAAGAATTTTTGATAATTTCGTTTTGAAATGAAAATTTGTATTATTTGATCCCAAACACAAGAAACCGGAAAAATGTTCTTTTATCTCTGAATATTTAATTGAGTACCGCAGTGGAAAATATGGTGAAATTTAAGGAATTATAAAATTTAGTGAAAGTAAATCATTTATTTTTGTAATTATTGATTTTGAATGGTATCTTTAATTGAAGACGAAAAGTGGATAGAAGGAAGAAGATTGAATAATATTGGATGATCTCATGAATACGGAGAATTTCGATGAGAGAAATGAGTCGTTTTTTCAGTGGAAATGCACATTTTTATTTAAACTGTTTTTAAAATAAAAATGTTTGTTAATAATCAGGCAACTGAATAAAAGTTATCGTAAAGCATCTTTTTGAGTTCTTCCTTGCAGTTTCTCTTCCATCCATTTGTTTAAATCTACTCTGATTTCTCAGATCCATTCTGTCTACCGAACACACTCGGCATCCATCTTGTCAGAAAAACGATGCATCTCTCCCGACCCAAGCTGTCACTTTGTATCATTGATTGAGATTATTTGAAATCTTTAAATAGAAAAGAAAATAATTACATAAAGAAAAAGAAACCAAGTCGAACGACGGACACGATTTATTTGCAAGAAATCTGAACATCTACGCTCTCAATGTTGTCTCCTTTTCTGAGACTCCATTCGATTTTAAATGGAAACATGAAACCGCAAGCCGCACAAACATCTGAGAATCTTATTTTGGAGCTTTTCCTTCCTTCCTCGAAAGAGACATAATCTCCGTTATTTTGTCGGCTTCTCTTAGGGCACCTCTCGGTTGCATCGACAAAACGAAAGAGACGCACGATGGCTAACTGGCTTTAGGTTCTTGCGGACATGTTTCAAAACATTGTTTTGTCCCGAAGAATCGTATTTTATAAGATGTTTACGACTCAGGAATTATTGAAGTAATGTTGAGTTAAACAGTGGTTTTGTTTAAAAAATTAGTGGCAATTAGATCAATGGCAATTAATCAGATGCTAATAAATTAACCATTGTGTTGTTTCTTTAGATTTATTTTAGGATGAATTAAACGTAAAACATTGCAGTTAATTAGGAAGCAAAATGGCGATAAAGGTTGCTTGGGAGTCTGTTATTCGCTTGGAAGGTTTCTCTATTGAGACGTGTTCTTGGTCGGGCAAAGGTTTTCATTGAGATGATTCCTCGCTCCAAAAGGTTCCATGTTTACTGGGAAAGATCCCGCCAAAGGAAGCAATTTGCAATCATTCGTATGCATTGCCTCGGAACTCCAGGGGCTTTCTTTTTTAAAGAGATTTTTTGAGAATTGAAGAATTGAAGTCGAGAATTGAAGATTTAAGACTGAATGACCGAATGCAAGGTGTTTCAAAAAGCGGAAGAATGTCGTCTCATAAAAGACCGATGATCGACTGCTTGCTATCGCGACATTCTGAAAGAAATTTTTTTATTTCAAGAAAACCTCCTCGGAGCGAATTATTCGTGTTGTGAGTAGTTTTTCATTGATTCTTTGGGAGCAAGAAGTTTTGTGAGAATTTATTGTGAGGGGATTAATTTCTCTTCCTTAAACACCTGGTCAAACCTGGACTATCAATCGGAATGACCCAATTTCTCCATTGAGGAAAATAAGTCAAAATGATATATGAATATCTCCGGTTACATTACAATCTCTGAATTAATGGAGTTCTTAGTCTACAGAAAGAATGTTGGAAATGTTGTAGGAGACCAGCTCTTAAGAATTCAATTTCAAAATAATGTTTTGCGCCACCTGGTGATGATGAGGATGGAAACTGCAATCAATTCGACGACGAATTGACCAACTTAGCAGTAATACACGTGGATCGTTCATCTGTGGACAACTGATCATTCACGAAGGTTTGCTCGACAACCAAGTCCTTGCTGACGCCACACGACGGAGGTTCTACTGTCAACTTCGGAAGGTTTTGGACTTTCTTTACCTTGGAATCCTGTTTCCAATGAGAGGTGCTGTCGTTTTTCGAGGAAAGTTTCAGTTTCACGACCACTACTTGGATGTCCTGCCTCAGTTGATCGTTCAGCCAACAATAGAGGACAGGGTTCGTACAAGCGGAGAGCATGGCAAATGCTTTGAGGAGAACGTCGGCGAGGAAGAAAAAAGGACCACTTACGATGTCCTTGCTGACCTCAGACATGAGACTGAAAACGTTCCACGGCGTCCAGCACAGAGCGAAGTTGAGGACTACTGCCAGGAGAATTTTAAAAGTCTTCAGGCTTTTCGTATGAAATTGTTGCGGGTCCTGCTTGCAGTTTCTACTTTTAGTCCGCAATTTGTTCCTGCATTTGAGTCTCGAATATATTTTGGAATAGAGGAAAGTTGTTAAGGTGAGCGGAAGGCAGAATTGAAAGCAGAAGGTGAGCACGCTGTAAATACGCCTTCCTTGAGCATTTGTCCACTTTTCTACGCACAAAACTTTGAATATGCGCATGTCTGGCAAATCCACCTTTTCGATGGCGGAGTAATACACGACCGGAGACGACATGAAGACCGAGAAAGCAACGTTGAAAGCGATGAGAGCGAAGGCCAGACACGGAGATAATCGATTCTTGAGGGGGTAGATTATAAGGCGGTACCTGTCTATGGCGATGAGTAGAATGGTCAAAGCAGAAACATACATTGGAAGTGCGAAAGCCGAAAAGACGATGCGACACATCGTGTGCCCGAATGTCCATTGTTCTGTCAATTGGTAGTGGAGCTGAATCGGCAAACTGAAGATGCAGAGGCAAAAGTCGCTCGTTGCGAGGACGATGACGAAGATGATGGTCACTGGTGTTTGGTGCTTCGGCGACCTTCGTGATTTTATGCCGACCACGATGACAGCAGAATTGGTCACGACACCAATGCTGATAATGACGACGTAGAGGACGATGATTGCCATCCTGACAGTGGGCAGGTTGAGGATGTTCAGCTTCCAAGGAGGATCAGATGAGAGCAAGTGGTTGAAAAACTCCGGGTCTGGGAGTAGTTCATAGGACATTGCAACGTCATGTTTGGTCAGGTTTGTTGATGTCATAAATTCCATCGGATTTCATTCGCTTCTTCCGAATAAGAGTTCGTTGGAAGTGAATTCTTCCGCTGCAGAAGAATGTTATAAACCTGTGAATTCAAAGCATTAATAGTTAATGTGACCGGAGGTATTATGCAACGACAATTTCGGCGATTTGAATTTACTTTCGTTGAGCTCAGACAATTTTGTAATTACTTTTAAAATCTCATTTTTACACTTTTTCGAAAAACATTGTTTTTTTTTTATTTGGATTCATGGTTCAATGGAATGGATTAAGAGAATATTCACCATTTCACGCGAAGGGCTTTATTTTTGTCTCTAACATTTTATGCTTGATTGCAACTGTGCACAAACAACCTTTTCTCGGACTTTTTCATCAATGTGCGCTGTCTCGAAAATGGGATTATATTGTCAAGCGTCAAATAAATCCCATTGCAATACCGAAGTCAAAAGTTAAAACATGTTATCATAATTATTTAAACTAATACAATTTTACTTATTGTTAATTATGAAATATAACAGAAACGATAATTCTTACGGTCTATTTTAAATTTTTTTTTTAAACAAGAAAGACGTCATGAACCCACTTGGCTGTCAGCAGTAAGATGGATTGTGAGCAAAGAAAGGGACAATTAATCCCCTCAAGCAATTACATCGCATGGAGCAGTTTCATTCCTCTCTGAGAAGATCACGAGCACCACAACTTAGGCCTTTTATAGCTCTTCGCACGTGGCACCAATCTCCGAGGAGGCACAAATTGTTCGTAATTCTCAAGAATTTCATGGGACTCCGTTTTCAATGTCCCACAGAATGAACACTAATATATAATGCTACTTGATTGTTATCTACTTTTAAACCGGAAGCCAAGAGATGAGATGCAATGCATCGATGCATATTTATTCTAAATTTTATATTATTTTAAACAAACCACCTGAAAATTTCAACAAAATTCAATTTCCTTACCACTACCACATCCTCACACAACAAATGTCCTCTTTCGAAGATTGCGAAGAATTTTCTGTCAGGAAAGAAATTCACATAAATTCACTTCTGAGCTGACGGACGAGAATAAATTTTCCTGAAAATGACTTTTTTTTTTAATCCTCAACTCAAATATCTACACAATGATTAGCAGTGTTGCCTGGAAATATTTGTTGCTAACACTGCATCCATTGTTTTCGAACTTTTAAATAATTCCAAATTATTTGCTCACTCGTTTTCACCGAAAAGAATTCATTCATTCGGGATCTTCATAAGAGAAACATATTTGTTATTGTAGAAAAATCCATCTTCTGAATCCAAGACAGAATTTCCAAGACGAATAATCGGATGTATCTCAGGTTCGGATATTTCAAAATTGCGCGCCTCTAGCGCAAAGGTTATGTTTCCGTCTAACGCCGAGAAAACTCATTAGAAAGGAGCGTGTGTTGACCTTGAGGAGGACCTCGACAAAATAAGATGCCCAATTCGGTTTGTAATTTGAATTTATTGAGATTCGTCGAGAAAATGTTTTCATCTTGAATAAAAAATAACTTTTTAATAACAATTATAATAATTTGAATTTCATTTCACCACTTGCACTCAGCCATCCTGTGGACATTTTATTGACACGGAGTTTTATTAGAAAATTAAAGCTGAAACAAGTTGGACGCTGATTAGCCAATCCTCGGTTGCAGGATGCTCATCTCGCCTGTCCATTTCTCTGCTTGTATGTGCGTTTGTCTGTCTGTTTTACTGAGTCGAACTCGTGCCAACGTCGTAGCCAATTTAGGTGGCAAGGAGAACCTAGAAAATGTTTTGGAAGAATTTCCAGATTATTCTTCCGACATGTCAGCGAAGTTTCTTAGAGGAGCGTTTGTGATTGGAGGAGACACATTTGGCATATTCTCGTGCCCTCTCAAGTTACAGCAATCTTAGTGGAATTTTGATAATTTTACATACTGTGTCTGTCCACTGGTATGTGGTTTAAAAATATTTGTAAAGAGATGCTCAAGAAAAGTGATGCATCTCCTGTCAGGGAGGTAAGGTCTCACAAGACCAATCAATGGATGGGGAATGTTGGTTTGTCACACGGATATTCCCGACAGAAAATTCCTTTATTGCCGGTCACGGAGACTAATTATTTTCCTTTCCTCGTTGCTGCTTTCAGAGAAAATGTTTAAAATTATTTCAGAGTTCTCATTTCAATTTATAAATAATTATTCATATAATAATTATTCAGTGATGCAATTATACTAAACACGGATGTCCAAAATTATGCTGCCAATTTCTAGTGATAACAAAGTGTGGAATCTATAATATTTCTATAATCGTGATTTTTATAATTATTTGGTTTCTATAAAAATATGTATTTAAAACAAATTCCAATTTAAAAAAAAAAACGATAAAAGTAGATTTCGACATGGCGATTTCTGGTTGACATGTTAAATTATTGGTGAAATGACTAGCTATATGAGTTTATCTTATAAAAAAAAAAAGTCTTGGAACACCAACGTATAATTTATCCCTACTTGTTCCGATAAATCTTATTTATTTTGATAAAAACATGTTGACAATATGACCGACTCACTTGTAGTCAGAAGTGACCATTAAACATTACATAAACCTTCACACCTCGAACAATTAGGCGTTTTGTATCTTAAACCATTTAGTTGTCCGCAGCTGCACTGATACATTTTCGGTTTATTTGCGAAAATCTGATTATTGCATGATAACTATTATTGCACAATAACTTTCTTTATCCTTTTATTGAGCCGAACGAACAAAATGTATTTACAACACGAGCAGAAAATAAAATTGCATCGACTCAAGGGTCAGTCCTAAGGGAACGACATCCCGCTACCCGTACTTCACATACCATATTTAAACATTAGTTATTAGTTATAAGTCTGTGGTCAATTATTAGTTGTAGTCGGGGAGTGAAT